>JAUYWH010000006.1:5388354-5470678 GCA_034779795.1 Ctenopoma multispine
GTTCTCACCCGGATTAACCCGGTCGCCTACCGGCTGCAACTCCCTTCTTCACTGAAGGTCCACCCCGTTTTCCATGTTTCTCAGCTCAAACTTTCTCAACTGTTTTCAATTTATTTTCAGAAAGTATATGTTTCTACGTGTGAATTCACGATGGTGAGTTCAGTTTCTAGCACTCTGTAAAGCAGAGTTTATAGAGTGGTATATATATTAAATATTTTAATATAGGAATATAGGGGGAATAACAAACTAACAACACGGTAACAATATTATAAGAAGCAGACTGGGTTAAAATATTTATGTACATGGCAGCATACAGCTGATTTTCTTTACATTATTTCAGTAGCTGCCCCAAATTAATCTGCTAAATGTGGACTGTCTTCAGAACAGCACTCTCCTTTGAACGCATCAAGGAAATACCTTAAAAAGCATCTTTCCACACTGAAATACCTCCAGCATTAGTCATTTCCTCTCCTTTAAGTGACCTAGAAAACTGCTCCATGCTTTTGTTTCCCAGAACTGTTCACTGCAGTGCTCAATACTTCAAGGCTGTCCTGCTCCACAGTCAAATAATGCATCTGACTCATTCTGACCTCGGTAGCCTGGAAACTCATGAACCAGAAAACACGATCACCACCCCGACCCACTGTAGATTTGTCTTCATTGGTGCTGAATACCAGAATTGAAGAGTGTCACAAAGCCCAACTGTACTTGGTAAAAATCATGAAAATAGCCCCCCTCAGTACATTACACAATTACCTAAATGTATAAACCAGGACCAGCTCTTTGCTCACTAAAAGCAATAGTCTTTGTTATATTCTACACTCAAAAGAAAAACTGAATCACCCTCCCACCCACTGTTCATTATTAAAGTCCACAGTCAAGACCTTTTTTTTCTAGTGCAGTCTAACTGTCCACATTAGTTCACTGTACTGTATAATTGTCGGTCTTGTCCTCTCATTCCCTCGTGTTTAAAGGGTCTCAGAGCTCCTAGTGCTCATCTGTAACCAACATTTTATTCATGCAATCCCATATAATGGCTCTGCATCACATTCTACTATTGTGAAGGTAGTAATTGAAGTGTATAGGAAAATGAGCACTGAATCTCCGTAATAGCTGATCTCGACTGCACATATACATTTTCTCACTTATGAAATGTAAATAAAATCATTAAACTAAACTGCACAAAATGATAGATCTCTGTACCCACAGTGATGTAAACATAAAAGTAAAATGGTGAAAATCTACTACGTGTATTGTACATACTAATACTGTATAAAAACAAGTTTATAATCAGCACATTACATCTATATGGACAAAAGATCTGCAAGATCTGTTCCATAGTGTGATGCTTCTTGAAGACTTAGAACTGACTGTGATTTGAGCTTGAAAACAAAACACTTGAAGCCAGTGTTCATGTGCATATAGAGCAAATAAAGGCAGCCGCCTGAGTGCAGAATTGAGACTTAGCTTTGTAATTATCAGTGAAATACTAACATTAAATCTAAAACTGCAAAAAAAAAGAATAAAATCTATAGGCTGATGATGTGTTTCCACATCTGGGAACACTTGACACCTCGGCAGTTACAGTACACAAGTACAAGACTAAGATGTGAGTTTGTGTGAATAACAGGTACTTTGATAGCAGACAGAAAACACCTGCTGTGACCTCACTAACTGTGACCCACAAGTGGGTTGCCATGGCCTGTGCAGCCAGCGCATGTGGCACTGATTGTAGTCTGTGCTGTTTTCCATTGATTCATGATGTTACCAAGTGGAGCATGTGAAGAGAGTAAAAGATTGGGGCTAGAACTTGTGCCTCTAGAGACCCCAGAGGTGATATCTGCTGAAAAAGATAAAGCACTGTCTATTGCAACAAAGTAAGAGAGTCAGTGCTCCCTCACAAAGCCGCTTCAGTGCACGGCGGTCACCGCACTGTAGCTTCACACTGGCAGGAATGGTCTCAAGGATACGGAGGTCTAACCCAAACCCAGGACTTCTGTTTTTGAGTTGTAGAATCTTTAATGTTATACTGGCAGCATCTTCTCCTTCTGTGTCCTTCTGTCTCTCTGGTTCTAATGTACTGTACAAGTGAGCTACGTAGTAATTCAGCTATGAAAACATGTACATAAAAGAGCCCAGTCCATGTGCAAATATGTGTAAGATGCAATATTGGGGTCAATTAGAAATGTTCTTGTTTTTGAAAGAGCATCTAATTGATACAGTGCAGAGCTGTGCGGCTGTTTTTTTTAAATAAAACATACAAAACAAACATTAAACTCACCATAGTTCAGTGAGCAACTTTGCCATCAGCAGTTAATGTAAAGGTTTTGTTAACATAGCCAGGCCATAACAACCTGGAATTGTGGACTGTAAAGTCTGAAGTTAACCTGCCCCACAGAGATGTATGCACCTATAATAAATTCTCAGTTGACCAATCAAATGATTAACAATGCATTTCTATTTCTTTACCATTGTCCAGCTCAATTGTTAACAGAACCATCTGAAGTAATAATCTATTCCTTATATGTACTGTAAAATAAATCTTAACTTCAGTATTCATGTCTCATAATATTGTCATTTACAATGTTTTCCTCTTAAAACATCTAATATGCTAAAACATAAAATGTATCTATTGAAGATAAGAGAGCTTTTGATAGTTGATGAACAAGCTGTTCTGCTGCTGTAATATCTAAACAAACTATGAATCATACACCAAATGAAGAGGTGGGGGAAACATTGCATTAGAAACAGCAGGGAGCGTTAACTCATAAATGATGTGCACTCGTAGCCAGGAATAAACTCTGTTATTCTGCAAAGGAGGTTCGCAGTTGCAGAAATCAAAATGACAAATGTTCTTTTGTCAAACTTAAATAAGGAGAAGAGAATAATACTCACCATATCTGTATCTGACACCGGACCAAAACTTGTCACATAGATGTTTGTCCTCACTTCTGTCACGCTCTCTGAGGAAAGAGACAACATGGAACAGAGCACATCACACCGCGGTCTATGCACAAAAAGCTTTGCTGCAGCTCTGTCTTTTCGACTCTGATTGTTTGTGTACATGACGATGAAATTTGCCTTTTGGCATTTAACTAAGCCGCTTCACACAGAAATTCAACTGTAATCTAGGAGAAAAACAAAATCCTCAGGCTCAGTGAAGATTGTGTGCCCTTCTGGTCAGATTAATACCTGGGTTCCTTCTGTTTTTGTGCATCATTTTGTCTAAACTGTGTCATTGTTGATGCACCATAGGCTGCAGATTTACGAATATAATTCTGAATAAACGGTGTTAGACATTTCTCATAATGTAGACTCAAGTATTGCTAGACCGCACTGGTTATAGCACTCCTAACTTTTTTTTTGAATCTCACTTCACTGGAAAAATGTTGCTGTGAGCAACTTCACAGATGCTTTTCAAAGTCTTCCGTTCAGTCAAACTACTTTTGTAGTAAAGGACTAGTTCTGTCCACTACAGCATAAAATGTGCTTTGGGTCAGGCCCAAGTCCGCGTCTTTGGAGAGAAGACATCCCTTTTGACCCAAAATAATTTTAGTTAGCCTGCCCAAAAAACATTTAACAGTCCCTAAGGGGCCGCTGGCTCGGGAATAAAATGCAGCAGCTCAGCAATAAAGATGTTGGTCTGTGTGTATTTATATTCAAATAATGGGCACACTTTGTTGCCATTAGCCAGTTCTGTACACACATTATAATCACATTAGACATGATGCAGTTTATTGTAGTATGAATCTGGCATGACTGTTGCAGGGTTTTTCTGTTTCGTAAATTCCTGTTAACTCTAATTACATGTATCATTGCATATTGTAACATTAAAAGCTCCAGAATTGCTTTTGTAGATGATTCTTGATCCTGCACAATTAGATTATTATGCAGTAAGTTAGTCAGGACTTTAAAATGTGATATTTATTAAAAGACGTGGAACAATTGTTTGCAAATACTTCACGTTCAACAAAGCATCAAGAAAGGTGTGATATTAAAGCTGTGACATATCAAAATTTGCCCTCTTCGGTGTGGGCTGACTCAGCTCCTCTGGGGCAAATGTGTAAAGCAGACTTTTGGACCGCTGGTGAGACAGCTGCTCCCAGTGGTGCAACAACTAGAGAGTGATGAGGCTTTGCTTTAAAAGTGAATAGATCCTCAGCTCTAACTGTGTCCCAGATCTAAGCGACCACCCACAGGTGAAGTCTCCAACCCACTGGCAAAGGGCCCCCATGAGAGAGGAGATCCTCTTTCACATTAATCATTTCTGCGACACAAATAGCTCTCACAAATGCGTGATTATCGCAACACTAAGTCAGCAGTTTGCATGGCAGGCATAAGCGAGGGAACAGAACGAGTCGCCCCGTTTCTGTTTACAACAGTGCTCCGGAGCATAGGGCAGAGCTAATAGATGCAGCCAAAGATGAAATAAAATGCTTTTCTCCAGTTTCTACGCAATCTATTTGTCTGGGGTGGTTCCACATGGCGGTTTCTCCCTAACTGTGGGTGGTGGGTCATGGGGGTGGCCAACAGGAGGAAGATTGGAAGATTGGTCTTCTTGTTCTTGTGCAGGTAGAAGACCTTGACTTTGATTGAGCACGCTTGCTATACTGAGGAGGGAACCAATAGTGTGTAATAAACTGGTCATTAATGTATTACTAAGTTCTTGGAATTTGAGAAACATAACTTGAAATGAATTTAGCTCCATCTACAACACAAAACGATCTCTTGTGTTGCTATGCCCAAAAATATCAATAGCAATAATATAAAATCAATGTACACTAGAACTATTTATAATGGTTTTGAATGAACACATCGTCTAATAAATAAAACAAACTCAATTTAGATTTGCAAACATCAAATCTACAATATATGTGATACAATCTTTCTTAATGTGTGGAAACATCTCTCTCCTGTCAGTCTAAAGTCTCTTAATCCACTGCATCATACATAACTAACTCAATCACTGCTTTGCATGACTATAACTGACCCTGACTGGTGCAGGCCTTACCGCCTCCTTGTGCTCGGAGGGGTGAATATCTACACAGATGCAGGATATGACATGAATATCATGTTACTGCCACAGGGTCCAGGTCATCCAGCCTGGTGGTTTCTGCAGCGTGGCAGCAATGCTCGTGGCTTTAGCAACAAGCAGAAGAGGAGAAATGACCATTGTAACTGGCTGCCTGAGAAATGGCAAAGCTTGCCTGAGCATGTGCACTTGATGTCATGTGGTTTGTCATCCTTAGGGGGGGGATGAATATTTGGATGAAATAGCATCAATTAGAAGGATTTTCACTGACATGTGTTTATTGGTCATTTGGGCATGACTGAACAAAGGCTTCCAGCCAAGGGAAGGCAGATTTCCATAATAGTGCGGCACAAAGTAACCTGACTTCAGTATGATCCTGGTTTCCGTGTATTGTCTGTATGGGTTAGCTCTTAATGCCCAGTAGAACCAAATAGGTTTACAGTGAGTGACTGAGTGACCCTCAGGCATGTCTCTAGCTATAAGTACTGTCTGTCCCTATATCTACATTTATTTTCATTTTATCTGTTTTTTATATAAAGAAGCAATATAAAATTGTTAAGTCTAAGTAAAATAAATCAATGACATTACTTTAAAGTATTATGTCACATTATAAGTTGTTGAGTGTACAAAAACTGCCTGTGATGCATTTTTATATGCACACGTAGGTTTACAGTAAGAGGCTGCATCTATATTTTCAAGAGCTGAAACACAATCACTGTGAGCAAAATGAAGTATTTTTTTTTCTACCCTGTAGGTGTCTCTGATTTATTTATTTAACAAATACTCTTGCTTACCTCCTAGCCCAGGACGTAGCCTGTTGTCATATCCATCCAACAGCCTGTCTAGGATTCGGGTAAAAATGGTGATATTGTCTTTACTATCATCAGGTAACGGCTCTCTGTGTCCAACTACTGTCCTGCAGGAAGAAAAAGAAAGAGGAATGTGGAGTCAGAAGCTAGAAAAAAACATAAAATGTAATAAAAACGTTGATATATTGTTCCATAAGAGGAGCACTGAAGCTAACATGCCTTCATTGTGCAGTGGTGTAAAAAAACCTGCTGTGTGTTTGTATCAGCAGTCATAAACTCAGTCTATATTTGAGAATATAGTTTTGTGTTTTGACCCTACACCACACAAAGAACAACAAGGAGAACAATAATCATAATTATCCACTCACGCATTGAATCTTGAGTCCTGAAAATGTATATATTAATGAATAATTAATTATAACATACCAGCTTCCAGTATAAATTAATGACACAAGAACATGCTAATCATGTTTGGCCACGATACAATGTAAATTTCATGTATATTCAGTAATATAATACTGAATATGTAATATAAAAAGGTTATATTTCCCCTGCCTGTTAATATTTCTATCAAAGTGGGCTTCGATCAGTGTTTAGATAATAATGCCTGCTTGTGTTATTATAGTCTCTACAGGCTGGAATATCTAATTAAAACAAAAGCGTGAAATTTGTGACAGTGACTTCTCTCCTATATAGGAAATAACTAGCAGCAGAGAATTCATCATATGCTATCAGCCACCAGCTATTGTTTTACAGGGCCCACACTTCCCTGCAGAACAATACAGTGGTGAGAGGAGAAGGACGCTATACTGTAGGTGGATAACTGATGAGTTAATGAGTACTGTCTTAGTAATTAAACTAAAGTTGCCTGAGGTGCTGACCTAGATTATCCCCATCAACAACCTCTCTGTGTTCTGATGGGCTATCACAGACACAGAGCTTTAAGGACTTCAGGATGACTTCAGTGCCTTCTGCAGTATAAAATTCCCTATAATAACAAGCCATCCATTAAAACACTTACTGGGTGAAGGTCACTACTTCATATGTATGCGATTGTAATCATTATCAGTTTGGAGTGTTTGGGAGTTCATAATGACATTTTTGCAAAGCCCTTAACAGGAAATGCATAATTTGGAAGCATTTGGGCAAATGACTTCAGCCTAACCTAAGTGGCTATAATGTGGGTATATGTGGGCAATAAATATCAATTAAGCATCAGGGCTTCCTCATGTTTCAACAGCTACATTACAATTGTTCATCTATATTTGTGATGGTTACAGTATCATGAAGTACAAAAATAAAAAAGAAAGCATAAGTTGTATTATATAATTAACATGTTAGAAAGTCCACTCCAGTAACTCTTCAACCATTCGGCTTCCCCCCTTATGTTTGTCTTTGAACATTGCTTCATCCTGACATAGCATGAACTTTTTTTTTTGTATGAATATATAAAGTTGTAGTCCTTATCATTCAGTGTATTCACACTCAGCAGCTGTCACTAGCTGTGGTGGAGTCTGTCACTGGACTGATATTCACATAAACAGGAAATGATGAACGTATGCAGCATTCACTTGGTGAACCACTGTGCTGATCGTGAAGAAGGTAATAAAATATGTTTTGACAGCAGATCAGTTTAAAGACTGTTCGTACAGTGTTAAACGGCACTCACGGTTGCCATGGTGACCCCGGGTGTTGCCGTATCCAGCAGAAATGAATCTTGAGGATTAAAATGTTGAGAAACATACTAGTGATTAGCCAGATGATGTCAGATATTTCAGGCTCAATATATCCAAAGTGCAATCCACTGAGTCTGAGCCTTTTAAACACTAAGCTCACGATTTTCACCTTATGGAAGAGGCCACAGTCAAATATATGTAATGTATACCTAACTGTATAATTAAGCTCTGTTTGACCATATGTCAAAAAATATAATCATACATCCAAATGTAACAAATATGCGAAGTAAATAGCTTCAAACATACTGAAAACACCAAATATAAAAAAACAGTAGAAATGCCTGGGGCTAGTTTAACAGCAATGGGTTATATCTCACTTAACATAAATCATATATTAAACAAAAAGCCTTTGTGGCCTCTCTGACAGCACCAGAGGAGATTCAAATATTAATGAGAAAACTTGAGTCCCCGAGAAGCCATTCTAACGACGTCTTCTCCACACTGAAATATCCACTTCAGAAAAACAAAGTACTTGTGTGGTGTGTCACAGCTGCGTGTTTTACTAAAGCACTCGCACACTCTCTCTCAAACACACAGACGCACACATGCTAACCCCTTCCAGTATGAGCCAGCTGTTTAAATCCACTGACGAGGACAAAGAAAATGGGACATTTCCTCTGAATTTGAAGCCATTTTTGTTTCAACACATAGATTTTATAATCATGCCAGCTGCTTGTTTTGCTTCCTCAGTTCCCTTCATTATTCAGCGTCTCCATACAACCACATAAACATGTCATAAAAAAAGAAAAGAGGATAGAACAGAATATATTATATCCCTGAAGTGTTCGGATATACGGAAGAAACACTGTAGAGAACAACCTCAGCATCAACAACTGACATGTGTCTTATTTCTTTTCCTGAAAGGAAACAAGCTTCATAAGGAGCAGTAAAGGTAAAGGTAGACCTACAACCGCTGTGTATCTACTCACATTTCAGTGTGATGCTAAATTGCTGCTGTGATGTCTGATTGCATTCCTCAGTGTAGTCACTGTGAAACTGATGTCTGACAATTAAAAGTGATTTGTGAGTAATTAATCATGAGATGACTGACACATACGGAGCAGTGTCGTGTTGTGTGAGATGAACCTGGAAAACCGTAAAAAACTTTTTGGGATATTGTAAACTGATCATACATTCATCTATAGTCATGAGCCATGTAGTGTACCTACCACTTCTGACTGCCTACCTGGCCACACATACCTGTTTCTTTGTACTGCTATTGTGCACAATGGCTCACTGTGACTTTGTTTGACAATTGGTGTAAATAAAATTTAGCTCGACACGATGAAGGGTCTATAGACCCTGTTACAATCGATGGAGGATACACCCAAAATTCCACAATCTCTCACGACTATTTAGAAAACACCAGAAATAGTGAAATATGTTGCATGCATCAACTACTCTCACTCAAAATAACTATTACAATACAATGTCATGTTGTAACATTTGCATGCATGAAAAAACAGACACTGCTCTCTTAGCTTAAAACAGGTGTTTAATTGTGCAGTGTCGGTGTAAAACCATCCACAGCCGTCACACAACCCTGAGCTCTGACAACATAGCAGGAGCTAACAACAAATTCTAGGTTTCATTAGAATAAGTGAGCACATCTGTGTGGGTGTGCAGGGCATTTAAGTTGAAAATATGTTTCTATGCTGAAAGTTTTGACTTGTCAAAGCAGAAAAAGCACAGGTGTAAAAATACAGTAACCACTAATGATAACTCTGTTATTCTGTACTCAGTAAACAGTGTGTCAGTGAGTCAGCATGCACTCTGAAAGCAACTCAGCTATCATAATAATCTTTTTATTTATACCTGTGATTGTTTTCCTCCACTGTAACATGTCAAAATATGTTGTTAAAAATCTTAGTGTAATAGTCACAATGCACCTTCCTCTGGTAGATGGTGGTAAAGTATGCTGCTGTAGGCTGGAAACTAAATTGCATAGACTTCTATAATATATATTGTTTGCTTTATTTATTGTGCAGTGACACAGAAAGTGACCAAAGTCTGACATTTCAAGTTGGCAAGAGTAACAAGTCATACTTCACTATTTGTGACAAGAAAATCACTGCCTCATCCAACAACACCTTAGACTTAATGAAGCAGTGAATAGTGTTAATATAATGTTAACCTGAGGCAGGTTTGACTGGAAGAGAAACAAAAATGGATTTTTGCTGACATATGTAAACCCTAAAAGTTAAATGTCCCTGAATCGGTTCATTATTGACTGTGATTGTCTTTTATATCCAGATATTGTAAATTCTGAAATAAATAACTCTCAATATTTGGCTGATATGTCTAACAGTTCTTGGGCCGTTAACACATAAAAAAGCTTTAATATGGGTTTAAAAACGTGTTTGTAACACAACAGCTGCATTCAGATTTGATCTGATGGCATCATTAGATGGCACAAACACAAATACTGAGCCAAGGATATTATATGCCTGGAGCATGTTGACAATTAAAAACTTTCTACTTTTCTGCAAGTGTAGTCTCTCTGAAGAAGAGACACTGCCTTAATATGTTACCCTGGAAAAGTTTCTCAATTGGCTGTATTCTGTAGAAGTCATCTCTTTAATTAATTATTGCTTAGTCCCATTTCTCAAAGGCACCCGGATCGGTGACGTTTTTCTGCTGAAATAAAGTGTACATCCTCTCTCTTTTCTCTCCCAAACACGAGTAAGAGAAATATTACACTTAAATATGCAAATATGCACCATTTATTAATGCATATATGTTTGTATAATCAAAAACCAAAGTACCTCTGCTTCCCATTCGTTTATGTTCTCTTTTACTGGTATTCATTACAGACCGTGAACGAACCAATTTTTACCCAGCTTGTTGTACATGCTGGGTGAAGTGTGTGAAGACTTTGTTGGCTGGTGGGAACAACTATGTGTAGGCCCAGTAGGCCGAGTTAGTGGAACAGGCATGTACTGAGTGAGTGGGCTGGCACCAATCCAAGGTTAGTGCACTGAACCAGTCTGACAGGTGAAGGATTGCAGGCTTGGCCACGGAAGAGATGTAGCGGTGGTCTCTCTGGGCGCATGAGTCCCTGCTGCCAGCCAGGATGTGTGTGTGTGTGTGTGTGGAGTGAGTGGGGAAGCTGGGAAGTGAGCAGTAATGAGAGCTGGGGTGGCAGCATGAGATGAAGGTGCTTCAAGGGCTGACGTGGCTGGGTGGGTGATGCTAATGGGCTTGACTGAAAAAGAAGTGAATGTAGAAGTTACAGTTTTTGTACGTGGCTGATTTGACATATCTCATGAGGTCAGTTATTATATCCTACAGCTTCTAGATGTTGAAGATTTGAAGCTGTTTGAAAATAATCTGAGTAAATGTTTTCTGTGCATGTGGCAGGTCACACATTTCAGTCACATCATAAGCCAACGAAAGGGCGCTTGGGAGGAAGGGAGACAAGAGATGCTGCTAGAAAAGTCAATCAATTACAGCCTCAGTGGAAAAACTGTGGTTAAACTGGTGAATATAATGCTCCTCTGACAGGAGCCGTACAGTGGAGGAGAACACTTCACATTAGGCAGCTTTGTAGCGTGAACACAATATTAATGATCTTACAGTGTTGTAGGAGTGCACTGCAAAACCAGTGGAGTAATGTTAGCAGCTTGACAAGGTGAATATTGTTGAACTCTGATGAGAATATAGGGGAAAGAGACACTCTCTTTGATTCATCCTCATCCCAACAAACGTATAATCTCCAACCTTTCATACATGTAAAATCCAAAGTAAATACCCCAGGAAATGCCTGAACATCCTCACTCAGATCCGTCATCTCTCTTTTTTAAGCATGCGTCACCTCCTCAGGAATGACGTGTGTGCCGTGTTTGACTGATAAGAACCCTGATATCCATCCACCACTAAAGTTCCCAGACGCACTTACTGAACTGTCTTGCTGCTGAGTGCCTGAGGCGACCGAAATCGAATGGAGGGGATTAATGAGGCGGCTTGGAGCTTTGTAGAAAAGATATACTGGAAGCTGATGACTTTACTTGACTGCGGTTACGGGGCCACGGGTTTATTTATTATATATGTGGCAACAGATATTTAATTGCATCTTCTTGTCATCTAATTCCACAATGGCTGGCGAAGGCATGGGGGAGGAGATGTCTAATTAGCACATTCTTCATTAATAAATAGTAAATTCCAAGCTTGAATTCATGCATGAGTTAACCTTTACGACATAACTAATCTTCCCTACCAGATCCTCCCACTCATATTGTCTCCATGTCTACCAATAATATATTGACAATGTTATGCAGCGGCGCATTATGCAGCATATTGTCTCCTACAGTAGATGCCTTGTATCACTCAAAGCTGTTACAATATGACAGATTTTTCTTTCTTCTGCTTTCCACTTGCCTGTTTTGAGCAGATAATATGCACAGAGAGAAGCTGACGGGGTGGGGGTGGGGGGGCAATAGCTGCTAACAGAGTACTGTAGCTGTGGCTGACTCCAGGGGTGACTTCCTCATCTACAGTCATTCATCTAGGACAAAATTTCTTATGTTACTACTTTCATCTACTTTGGTTTAAGTATTTCAGGGAAGCTGCCCTGAATAGTTATTTTAGAATTAGTGGAAAGCAGAAGTTATGTAATGAAACGTGAAAACACTTTAAATTTTAAAATTGATATAAACAGAGTGGTTTTAACATATTATAACTAGAGAAGGCTGTGTTTTATCCCAATGATGGTAGTGTGACTCAAGTTTTGCTAATATGAAATCTCTCTAGAATTACTGCATGGATTATGGATTGAGGTGAAATATCTCAAATATCTCATCACATTCTTTTTCTCCTCAACATGAATGGTAAAAACTCGAAGGTTAGAATCTGCACTTTGTGTCTTGTTCTAATTGCCAGATCTTAACATGCTGACATCCTGAACAATGATACATATCTGCTGTACATCAGCATGTTCACTGCATCATCACTGTGACATGTTACCATGTTAATGATACAATTCAGCTCAAAGAAACGACTCTCAGAGCCATTGTCATGGCTATTGACTCATAATATAGTCAAATCCAGGGGTGGTTGAGCTTCAGTTGGGCAGTTGTCCATCAACCACAGGATTGGTGATTTTACTCCCAGTTCCTGTCTTTGGACAAGACACTAAACCTCGTAGCACCTGAAAAGCAGCCGCCTGTCCACAAGAATTCCCCACAAGGAGATTAATATACCATCAGTTATGTCATATTTCTAAGCATTTTACACAAAATGCATTAGAAAGCTGTTGAGCTGCAGCTGCTCAATATCCATCCGTTCATCCATCCATTTACCCATCTTTCCCTTACAACTTCCTCTTGCTTCTCCTGTGGGATCCCCAGCCTCTCCTCTGCCAGCTGGGCTGGACCCCCTCCAGCATGTTTTAGGTCGGCCCCCGGGGTTTTTTCCCAGTTGGCCATGGTTGGCACAGTTTCTAAACCAGGCACCTGGGGACATTTTAAGCAAACGCCTAAATCACCTCCACTGGACACACTTTGTAATGTGTGTTTGCACTAGATGCCAAGTTACCTTATGTGGCCGCTGGGAACATTACTTCAGAGTGCAGACTACTTTTACCCATTATACTGACTTGAGAGAACACATTTCAGACAGTACCAAGAGATTTGCATTGGCTTTCTTGATTAGAACTTGGGAAAACTTGGGAAAAGGATGTCAATAGTTGTTCAGGAGTGACATCTATGGCTATGGTACTTCCTCCCCAGCATCAGTTAAACACTTCCAGTTAAAGCAAGGTGGAAGCTGCTTTGGGACCTACGTGGCCCATAGAAAGTTGCAGACTGTGTTTATCAGGCACAATCTGTTCAGGCAGTAGAACAAGAGGAGAAAAATAAAATCAATTGGAAAATGTTAATTCCCAGCTGGTGCTACCAACAAATAGTCCAACACCGCTATCCACTGTACTTGATGGTATTGGGAAATCTTCATGGAAACTGGAACAATAATTACTTGCAGCAATATGCCATCTTAGCTCTGTATACAAGTTATTTTGGTGAAGTGACAGAAATGTGTGTTAAGAGTAGTGTTGTTTACAGCCATTTTCACAGTTACCCCCCCCCCCCCATTTTTTACATAACATAATTACAGAAATAAGAATTGCCCTTCATACTAGTCAATTACTGCCTGAAGTCTGGAACCCACGGACATGACCAAATGCTGAGTTTCCTTCCTTCAGATGCTTTCCCAGGCCTTCACTGAAGCTGCCTTCAGTTGATGCTTGTTTGTAGATCTTTCTGCCTTTAGTCTTGTCTTCAGTTAGAGAAAATATGCTCTATCAGGTTGACACCAGGTGACTGACTTGGCTAGTAAAGAATATCCCAGTATCTTTGCCTTGATAAATTCTGGGTAACTTTTATCATATGTTTCTTATCTATCTGCACTGCACAGCACTGTCCTGTCATTTTAGTAGCACTTGGCTGAATCTAAGACAGATAATTTATCTATGTAATCTATGTTATTCAGAATCCATCCTGATACTTTTACCAGCAATCAGGTCATCAATAAACACCAGTGACACGGTTCCATGTACAGCCAAACACGCTCATGTTCTGTTTATGGTTCTTTCTTCACCATGGACATAATTCAGCAGTCATCCATTTTAGCTGTCCCCCATGATCTTCAAGGCATTTTTCAGTTGCTGAGCCGTCCGTTAATTTCCACTTTTTAACAATGTTCCAAACTGTTTTATTGATCACCCCCAATCTCTCGTATGGATTCATTGTGCTTTTTCAGCCCAATGATGGTCTCCCTCGCTTGCAGAGACACATCTTTCAAACCTCATGTTGAGAGTTCCAGTGAACAGTTACCAAATGCAAATCTAACACTCAGAACCACCTCCAGGCCTTTTATCTGCTTGTTTAGTCATGAAGTAATAAGGGAACAGACCACACCTGTCCATGCAACTGCGCGTAAGCCATTTTTCCAATTATGTATGTGGCGTGTGTGTATGAAAATAGCTTTAATTCCTGAATGGTTAATGCCCCACTCTTCTAAAACCCCTTGAAATAAAGCTGAATGTTGCTCACATCTTGAGTGTTTCATTTCAAAGTCAGTGTGGTTGTGTACCGAGGACAAGTGCGTCAAAGCTTATCGTCATTCCATTATTTATGAACCTAACTGTATGACATTTCTGTCATCTGCTGAGAAATCCCACAAGTAAGACAAATCTACTCAGTGTCAAGCTCTTTTTAAATGTGCAGCATCATTTTGTGCATATTCTTGTCTTTTGTTCAGCCACACTGCTCCATCCATTTTTAACATGCTGCCTGTCTTCATTCAGAACGCACACATTCTTTCTACACCCACACACAGTCTGAATTCCCCTGCCTATCCGTGTAAAAGCCCCTGCCTTACGTGATCTTGGATTTTTAACAGTTTTCACTTCTCTTGTTGTCCTTTAAATGGCTTTTATTTACTACCATGACAACCAAGGTCAGAGGGAGAGCGAGGAGATGTCTTTCTGGTGTCGGCTGCAAACAGAGACATCACCCGTCGCATGAAGGGCTTCGAAAGGTTCAGACAAAAGGAAACTATTATGTCACTGCATTTAGACCTTCTGTAGAGAACCACAGCAAAGTGTTACTGTAACTATTCCTTAAGAAGTTATTTAGCATTTCGTTTTAAGTGACAAGCGTATTTTAAAAATCTCGTAATGTTGACAATGGTGGTTTTATTTGAAAACACTGCACCATAATTGCTGGATAGGGCAACACCCTCCCTGCAGCAACAGGAAATTATCTAACGTAAAGATATGATCAGAAACGAGTGGTAAACACTGATACCACCAGCCTACTTTCTGAGGTGATTCTAGAGGAAAGCCGCAGTCCTCTGTCACATGAAGCAGCGATATCTACTGTACAGAGATTACAAAAGTGCAATCACTAGCATCAGCAGCAGTGAAGCAATCATTTGTAACTGTAAGCCCGCTCAATATCACACTATGCTATGGAGAACCATAAAGCCTGACTCTTTAAAAGATGTGGTTATTTTTCAAGGAAGATGATGGCAGGACAAAACAAGTTCATATGGTAAATAATGTCCCTTAAAGTTCCAGAAAGGCTAGATTAAAAACAAGTCAAGAGCTGACAATCTCAAAGACCAACAACCCCCCTCTTTTTTAATCCAAAACCTTATTACACTCTTCCAGGAATGCAGAGTTATTACAGCTATAGGATGGTTGCACAAACAGAATCAAATACATCAAATAGGACCGTGCTGGGTTTATTGTAACGTGCACACATAAATCCTGGCTATGCAGGCCAGACCACGTTCCATGTAATGTCGTATGTGTATGTGTCTTTTTATATGGCCTAAAATGCCTTGATTTAGTGATACTAAAGTCACAGGTAAAGGGCGTTTACAACAGTGTTTCACGAGTTTTACAGCCAACATATGTATCCCCATCTGGCTGGGCTGTGCCACAAAAGCTGAAAATACTGAAGCTCCATTTTCTCATTACTCGCATCCTTGACAGTGGTGTTATCCTTTCATCGTTTTCCATCTCAGTAACACATGTTCTCTCTCCTTGTCTCTGATCGCTATGCTCCCTTAAACTTGATTTCTGCTTTTTTTTTTTTGCTGACTGCAGCAGAAATGACTATTTCCAGCCCACAAGGATACAAATATACTCATTTTATTAAACTAGTGCATATTTTTCACAGGTACCGTATGGTGTTATGAAAGTAGTTTTCTCGGTGTATGAAGAGGAGGGTAAATGTGCAAATGTCATAGTAAACATTTGTTTTTCATTCAGTTTAAATTGTTTTTAGAACAACCTCTGCAGTAAAGAGTTGTCCATGGCAACCTGTAGCCTTCACTGTGACTTTTAGGACGCACAGATGACCTTCCATACACACACACACACACACACATTATTACAGCACAGTAGTGTACATCTATAGCACCCAGAGCAAGTTAGGAGCAGATGTTTTTACGATAATGGAATCTTAAAATGTGATCTGTAATATCTGAAAACGTGCAATGAGACTTGTTGAGAAGATTGTAGGTTAAGGTCAATGTTAAGGTTATAACCACTTGATACTGACATGATCTATCCATAAAATGTCAGAAGATATTGAAAAGGTCTAATCTGAAATACATAAAGACCATAATGACTTTCAAATTTCGTGAGATGTTAATTTTATCAACATTTTATTATTATCTTTATTACATAAGAAAAATAAAGGCAGAATATTCTCTTCATCTAACATCAGCACATTTGCATGTATAATGAATCAATAATCAATAATATTTGAGACAGAAGTTCTGGGTGAATGACTGCAAGGTCTGCTGAGGTCTTCTGTTTGTGCAACACAGCATCAACATCAGCTTGGCGTCTTTAGTCATTCACCCCACAAACTCATCAATGACCACAATCTAAACTTTGCTGACCACATGTCCTCCGTCTCTCAGGTAGCAGGGTGTGCCCACTACATCATCTAAAAAAATCAGGCCCTACCTATACAATACACAATATTGTCAACTCAACAACATCCTTTCCTTTCCGAGCACCTTAATCCAGGTCTACTGCCCTTCTTACCCACTGTGATCAGCTGATGTATGGTATCCTGAGGTCCCCTAGAGCACACAGAAAAAGATCCTAAGCAAAGCTTTTCAGCTGAATGATGACACGGTGGTGGATTGAGCTACCTAACTGTTCGATTCTTTAATCGATTCTTTTAACAAAACTATCACAGATACAGTATTTGTTTGGAAGAGGTGCCGTTAAACTATTTCAGAAGAACGTGCTTCCAGTTTTGAACATTGCCACAATTTTTTCTCTCCTCTCTGAAGCAGATGTTTGATGCAATTTGCTTTTATCAAGCAAAATAAATTTCAATAGAATTTCCACCTGAACCAAGAGAGTAGAAAACTTTTTAGCAGTTTCTCTCAGATTCCCCGTGTTCCCACTGGATATGTCCACAGTTTTTATTTATGTGCATGAATACAGGTGGATTGAAACTGTCACACCTGAAAGTAACAGGTATCTAAACTGGATTAATGAGGCAAGAAAAATCCACAAATGGGTCCAGTGGACTGCAACCTTTTTATAGGTAAACTGGAATGTTATGTAACCATCCCACACCTGGGATGCTGTCAGAAGCGTGCAGGCAACATTGAAATCACTGTATTGGCTCTTCCTGAGAGACACTTACAGTATATCAACATGCTGTGGCTCACATCACACTGTGACTTGTGAGGAGAATGATAGAGCAACGCCTACAAGTTAAATAAACTTAAGGAAAGAAAGTGGTATCACAGTAAAATCCAACAACTGTGCTGCTGGCACCTGTCAGTCAGTGATAGGATGTTTCTTTATTTGTAACAAATTATATCTTCCTACTGCACATATTCAATATAACAACCAGTACATTAGAGTTAAGTGTATGTTAACACAATGAGCCAAAGTGAATCGGCCAGTATAAATGGTGGGGTAATGTAGATACATTACTATGTGTCTTGCCAACTTGGCAAAAGAATTGTAAGTCATTTTAAAACTAATCCATAAAAGACAAGTGGCCATCCATAGATAATTACTGGACCGCACCCAACACTGTAACAGAAGTGACACATGATCCCAGATTTTAAGTATCGTATTGACTCAAAACCAGAGTAATGTTTGGAAAACTGAACATTTTCATGTCACACTGCTTCCCTGTAAATGTAATTCAGTAATAAAGACATACAATTAAAATTCCAAAACGTTTGGGATGATGCCATCAAGTTCAAAATGACCTTATTTTTTCTTATAATGGTACATTATAAAGAAAAAGGGAGTAATATCAGCACGGTTGATTGGACTTTAAACGTACTGCAATGTATGTCATAGTTTGCACTGAACATAAACAACTCAAAAGTACTGTTTTATTACACCTTTAACCAAAAGCATACATGCGTACTGTACAGCAGGTCCAACCATCTGCTGATAGCACATACAAACTATGTATGCAAAGCTCTGGCCTTCTGCTTTGTAACTTACAGTATAGCCACATGGTGAAATCTGGCATTATCTCAAAGTTCACAAACCCCAAATTAAAGCATAATGTGGCCACTTTAACCACTGTTAGCACAAGCCTTAAGCACGCTGCATTAATATGAGCCCCAAACCAAACAGAGTTTGGGGCTCTGAGAGTACATAATAGAAACAGCACTCGTATTATGTGTCGTCTTTTTTATCTGCAGATCAACATGCAGTTTCTAAAAGCACACGTTGGAGAATCATAACCGCCCATCTCAAGGAAATTATTCAATTGCTTGTTCCACAGTCAATTTAACTGTTATTTTATAGTCTGAGTTATTACACTATGCAACACGGCTGGTTTGGGCCTCACTGAATTCTTCAGTAAATAAGTAAATTTGTTTTCCTTGTATAATTTTACTTCTACCTGTTCCATGAAAAGCCATTGCAAACATTTTGTTTGCAACACTTTATGTCTCTGAAACACATTCAAATGTGCTGTTAAAGTATTGGATAGCCTGTTTATTCACAGCATTGCTCCACACTGTGATTCTTGAACAGTGCTTTGTGCAATGTTAGTCACACACACAGAGGTAACATTTGTGCTATGCTAAAACAACAACAAAGGAAGCCAAAGCACAATTTAATCCAATATTTTAATACTAGTGGAGAATATGTCTGGATAGTGTGGTCTGCGTTCAGGCACATTCTGGGTTTGATTTGTTTCAGTTTGATTCATGCCTCCTGGGGATGTCCGCTAATTGGTTGCTGTGGAAATCATTGGCCAGATGCTCACTATGTCAATGAGAAATTGACTGAAACTTAAAAGTGATAAGACCACAGATCAATGAAACCTTTAAAGAACTTGGGATGTGGGAAGGACACTGATTTCACTTTTTTTTGTTCACAAAATTCTCCAATTATTTACAGCTTCTCTGTGCATTCTCTATAAAATTACACTGTTCTGAGTCAGTTAGTTAGCAGCTACCGCGTAAAGAGAGTATTGGCAGGAAGTCAAAGCAATTAGAAATCAAGCCAATGAAACTGCAAAAGAATGAAGAATGATAAAGATAAAGATGATTTCGACCCATTGTGAAGCTCATCAGTTAAGATGACGGGAAAATGGTTCAGTACCTCACATGTTGTCAGTAAACTGAAACAGGAGGCTTTAGTTACTGTCAGTGACTCCGCAGAGATTTGTCTGGTCGTTCAATCAGCAAAGTGGTTTTATCCATGAATACATTGCCCTTGTCTGGACCTGTGACAACAGGTCAGCTCTACTGAAACAGAATGCTATCTGTTGACCAGGTCACAGCTCAAAGTGATGCCCCTCTCTGCTATGCCGTGAATAATTCATGTGAAATGGGGTGAGAAAGCGACTAAAGCCTGGCCAACTTGAGAGCCAATCCGTAGGCAGCTTGTACATATAGCACTCTCTTCCTTATAGCTATTGATTATGTGCCACATTAGCCAGAAGCTTGGCAACAGATTACAAACAGAACAGACAACAAGATGGCCTGTCTGTCCACATTTGTTAAGTGTTGACTGCAGTAGGGGAAGGTCAGGGGACTAGAAGCGAGCTGAGGGAAAGAAAGACCTTTGCAGGGTGGAAATAACTACAGCCATCTCAAACATATGTAATACACACATTCTTTGGGATAATTGCAAAATCATGTCCTATCTTTCAATGCACAGAAAATAAGTCAATTTGGGGATGTTCAGAATGACAAACCCTTATATAGAGGATTTGGCTGTTACACCTTAATCCATTAGGAAAGTCTCCTGCCTCAACTGTAGTAAAGCCGATTTGGAGCCTGCTGATAGCATCAGTGGGCATCGGGGAGGTGCCAGCTCTCACAGAGAAACCGCTCTGCTGATACGCAGATAATCTGAGAGCATGTGCATGCTGACGAGGATTATTTCTAAACTTCAACAACTTCAACTTTGATGGACAGTTAATATCTTACAGCATATTTACTTCTCTGCAGTTTAAACTGGATAAAATGTGTTAAGTAAAGACTGCTGTTAGGACACATGTGTGCATTACTTTACACTTCTCATGTCTCAAATAACTGCAGAAAGATTAACAGTTGTGAAAATCCTTGTCATGTGCTCTATTAGGTCCATGCATAATGAATCACATTGGCAGCTTGGGCCCTGCTGGAAGGGAGGTGATAACAATTTTCTGTCCCTGAATATGTCAGGACTTTCTATTATTCACCTGCTACTCTCATCACATCTCATGATTTCTCCATATTTCTATTCATTAACAACATCTTGAATACTAATGCAAATAATTACATCTTCAATCTCCTTTCCTGGCCTCATGCTAAATAATTAAAACAAGGACGTCTCTCATTATTTCTTTCACTTTGAAAAAAGTAACTATGTATATATGAGTTCGGTACTAACAATTTTTGGTTTTGCTTGAACTGACAGTTCTGTGGTTGAACATGTAATGTGAATTTCAGCTTTAACTCCAACATTTATTAAAAGTTAAGATAATTGTGCTGTTTAATGTAAAGTTAATTTTACTTTTAGTTGGATCTAGTTTGTTTGATCAAAGAAACCAGAAAGTTCATGTTGGCAGTCAATCATCTAATTTGTCCTCTGTTTAACACTACATTTGATTGTAGGCGTCCTGCGTTTAGATTAAATCCTGAACGTCTTAATTTTATTGCACTTATGGTACAACTGACCTGCTACAAGCTTAAATTCAACTCCTTCCATAAACATACTGCTAACATAGTCTCAACTCTTAAGACTGTGAATGGCAGCAGGGATTTGGGCCCATTTAGCCACCACGCGATGTTAGGTGATAAGGCCTGGGCCTATGAGTTAGTGATGCATAAGGCTGATACATAAACTTATGTCCTTTGGCTTTGATTTATTTGGGTGAACGTACTGTATAATGTGTTGTTAAATGGACAGGTACAACAAGGCCAAGGTACTGACAGTATTGACAAAGATCTTTTAGAGGTTCAGGTTCAGCCAGCACCTTCTCCTATGTGAACCTAGCCACACATTTCCATTTAAAATATGTAATTACAAGTGCAGTGTGCTCCTAATAAGCAAGGAGAGCCAAGTGGCACAATGACAAAGCAAACTGGGCTAATCCCTGTCACACTGTTCTGATTTCCATCCCCGGCCTGCTTTCTTTCTGTTTCGTTGAGCCTTTGCTAGTGTGGAAAATCTTAAAGTGATTTACACTCTGCAGCGTCTCCCTGCCATAACATCCAACCTTATCAACTATGCTAACATGGCAACCTGAGCAATATCTTGGTTTGACAGTCAAAGGAGTATGATTATAATGACTCCTAGACATGCTACAGCTTCTTTTTTTTGCTGACTCTAACACACAGACTGAAAAATGTGCACAAGATGCAGGAGTTAAAAAATGCTGCGACTGGGGAAAAATCATAGCTGTTGTGTACCGCACAATGCAAATTACTTCACTGGCTCCATTTAGATACGAGGATATGCTCACTTAAAGTTTGCTCCTTTTTGGACTAATTTGGGACAAGGTTGCACAGGTTCTATTTTAATCCTTGCCCAGAAAGATTGAAGTCACAGTTCAGGACGTCATTGAGTCTAGTGAGAGTTTAGGAGAAACGAGTTCTTCCCATCATCATTCAACGCTGAAGATTCTCCTGGGCACTCCTGCTGTTTTTGCAAAAAACGTTATTTCATTTGACAACAGAAAACTGGCCTCGTCTCACAGCCCAATAACAAAAAAATGTCTTTTTATCTGCCTTCAATATAGATAAACTTTAGCTTCATGTGTTGCTGGGTAGATTATAGCGTCTGCTGCTGCAGTTGGCCTGATTGATGTAGGTGTTACATAAAACACATCAAAGCAACAGCACAAACAGAGGTGAGGCAGTGAAACGGGCTGAGAACACTGAAGGCTGAAAAGCAGACTAGAGAGAAACTGAGATTCAACTCTATGTGGTCTTACCTGGCTGCAGGAAGGAAGTTGAGGAGCAGGAAGAAGATCAACAAGCCCAAGTCCAGCGATTTTGGTATCCAAAGTGCTGCAGCCATATCCATTCAAACAGAAGGAGACCCCTGAGGAAGTAAATGTAGAAGTGTTGGACATGAAATGATCAATAAATTGAGGATATTTATTATTTCTAAACATTGATTTATAGTTTAACATCATGCTCTGCCTACTCTTGCCTTGTTTTATATCTTTGATTTATATCATGTTTGGTGTTGTGTGTTGTTAAACTGATGAAGTGACATTTTTATATCTAACAACATGTAGCTGTCAAATACAGTGATAAATTACCAGTTGTTTTAATTAAGTGACATAAATCAAAAGGCAATTTATGTCCATGTAATGTTTAAAAAAAATCTATGAACAAATCTATTTGTAAAATTGATTTGGCTCTAAGAAAAGAGGGTGGATGTGCTATATTTTAGCTGAAAATTTCCATTTGTTGTACATGACAATCTTCCCTTAAGACATTTATTAAAGTCTGGGTAAAACCTTAATAAATGTGTTCTGAGTTCTGTCACTCCACAAGAAAAGGTGCTATTAACCACCCACTCAAATTTCAATGGCTAAAAAATTGTCAAGTGTATAAAATTAGGTTTCAAAACCATAAAAAAATAAGCAGTACTCTCTGAAACGCTGGGGGCGTGTCCGGTGAAGCCACTGAGAGTGGCAGACTGGGTATTTAATGTCATTCAAAAAATTCACCAACGCGCTCTTCTAAAATCATTATTTCAACAGTGTGGCTGTAATCTCTGTTGTCCAAAACCATCTGCAGCGCTCAGCTCGCCCCGTCCTGGTTTTATTCCAGACACGGCTGAACTCTCTGTCACTCGTCAACTCACACATGGACTCTCCCCTTCTGTCGAGCTGTGATGTTCAGCTCGTTAACATGTAGGGATCACTGGAAATGGCATTCTTTATCGGCTGCTATAAAGCTAAACATTGTTTAAACAACGATATTACATTGCTTTTTTAAAAAAAACTACTATTTTGAATTTGGTTTCCACAGGTTTAGTCAGTTCAGCGGCTCCGGTGCATCATCAAGCTTCCATTCTGCTCCATCCAGAAAAATCTGACCTACTGTAACTCCACAACTCAGTACTACATAGTTCACAGTCTGTTTACAAGTTTTCAGCAAAATATTTTTACGTGTTTAATGTGTTTTGAAACAAAACAGTTATTCTTATTTTACCCAGACAATAATCTCTGCAGTTTTATTTTCCTCATCACAATCAGTCAGGTAATTAGAAGAAGCAATGTGTAAGATTACTGATTGCCTGTGCAGTTAAATGTGTAGTTTATGTGCGCACTACTTTAAACCTCAGTTACTGTATATGTATGACCTTACATGTATAACCTTGGGCATAAAATGATGAATTATGACCTCTCCTGCAGTGACTACTTAACTTAAATGTATTTTCTGACAGTAATTATCATGGGGTATAGTATTGGCTGGTGTTCTGTTTGGTACAGGGCCCTCTGGGTCTCCAGCTGCTGATCCAAAATAAGCCTGGCCAACATGCTTGATTATGTAAAAACATGCAACATTTTAGGTTTGCCATCTTTTTGGAAATTACTCATTTCTGTTAAGAAACTGTTGCTAACTCCATACTTCAACCTCACTACATTTCAGAAGCAAATATTGTAACTAGAAGCTGCATTGTTACTGGGTTTACCATTAACATCATGCTACAATAAATAATATGAAGGCATCAATATCATGTTCACTGATGTAAAATCAGTGAACGTTCAGCAATTGTGCATAAAAATTACTTTTACTTTTGGTACTCCCTAGTGTTGTTTGAGCTAATACTTATTATTTAATCTGAAAATGAACACAGTCACATCCATCCATATATTAATTGTGCTTGTTTAAGTCTGTGCTTACACCCACAGGACCCTCAGTAATCATTAGCGATGATGTAGTTTGCACAGTCTAAGATTTGAAGTGATACACTGAACACAGTTTGACCAAACTGCCATATTAATACTGTGGAATAAACACATTATACAGCAGTGCGCAGTTTCTCCCTATATCTGCAATCGCTGGATGTTGCATAGCAACTGCATTTCTAAAACTGTAATTATCGGCAATTAGTACAAGGAGAACGCAGTCTGGCAATTTACAGAAAGATTAAATGACCTCTCATTAAAAATACAAGTGCTCAGAAATCAGTGTGCCTGCTATTAAATCCAGCCTAAAAACATCAGGAAGATGAGGGAAGAGAAGCAGCAAATAACTGCAGTGCAGTAGTTACAGTATGTGGCCACTCTAGCATACACACATGTAGCAGCTGTGTGGTACTTAAAAGGCTTCATTGTGCTTTTGTGAGATTCAGCCCTCCTTTTATTGTCACTGTACAGAGAGAAGATCAAACAGTTGCCTCTGGAGAATCAGTGTTCTGTGTTACTGTAAAGCATTGATCACCACAGCAGGAGTAAACACATGAATGCATGTAGAGATACACTTCAGGTTAGTAGCTGCACTAATAATGCTCAACCTGTGATTATTCTTCTACACTACATTTGTGATGCTCTGAGGTGAAACAATTTCAGTGCTGACTAGCTGAGAACCAAGTTATGTCAAAAATCATATTTGATAAGTCTTTGATAAGTCGAGACCTGCTGAAGAATTACCAGCCAATTATTTTAAAATGTCTTATGCGTGATGAAAAGGCTGAATTCTCCTTTACGGTTTGTAACCCACAGTAAATTATAACTACCCTCGGCCTTTAACATCAACACAAACCTCAGCTTCTCACTGTGTGTCAGACTAAACAGCTGTTGACTGCTGCCTGCAACAAACAAAGGTTTGACAAGGAGGAAGAAATCAGGTTCTGAATCTCGAATCAGGTCAAACAGCTGCTGACAGCTGCCTGCTCAAGAAAACTGCAATGAACAACTGCAGCAAACAGAGGTTTGATAAGGGTGAAGTAATTGTTCCCAGAAAATCCAAAATGGTCCAAATTGTTTTGACAATAACGCGACATCAGGAAAAACAGTTTCTCTGGATCCTAATACAGAGATGACCACTGAGCCGCACATGCATTATTCAGAAACAGGCTCATAAAATACTCCATTACTTAACAAGTCTGTTCAATGTTATAGAAAATGTAATTCTGCTATAATTTAGCATTTTAAATGTATGTGAAACAGCATTACAGGCAATGTGACAAGAGTCAGTCTGCAGAGTCGTTCTGGGATATAAATCCAAGAACCAGGAGGTGTTATTTTTGACAAAAAGATGTTTACAGTCATTATGGTTAACCTTGTTGCCTTTACTAAAGCATCCATACAGTTGTTTTTATGCTGTCGATCCTCCTCCTGAGAAATATTACAGCTGTAACATAGGACCTAAATCATGATGGTGCTAAGCAAACGTTTAACTATCAGCCAGAGTTGACTAGCTTGAAACTCACTATAGTTGTTGCACATTTGTTAAAATGTTTCTTTGCAGAAATTCTGCCTCTGAACAGATGTCATGCTCAAGTGCAGGCCAGAATGAGTCAAATTAAACCAATCTTCTGCTGCTTGATAAATGGTGATGAACAGAAAATTGCACATTGCAGTTCCAAGATCTTTTCTTTTCCACATTAGCCATCAATGTTTTGAACTCTCTCTGTACATTGCTCCACAATGGGTTTTTGTTAAAAATAATTCTGGATATTTCTCATTATCCATTAAAGATTTTATATCCCCCATAAAAAAACTACAGGATGCCCTCTGGAGTCAGAGGTATCATTTCCTTGCCTCATAATGGTTGTCTGAAAATTGCATTGCTAATTTCCTGACATATATTGCCACCTATTCAACTCCCTTCCACTCACATGAGGATCATCACTGCACCGCTCTCGTTTTTAAGTCTCTAAATGACCAGGATGAATAAATCTCTTGAAAATCAGTGTCTGCAGGTTAACACAGTGCAGTCACTCTAATCGTTGCTAGTGATTATAGTTTGTAGCAGCTGAGAGGGAGGACAAGTTCTTGTTAAAGACAAGCAGCACAGATCCTGGTAGAGTTGAACAATGTGCTCAGCAAACAAAAATGTCAGAATTTCAGAATAGTATTGAAACAAGATTTAATTATTCTCATTAGTTAGTCAGTAAACTCCATTGTCTGCCACATTTCCTATAGGATCTCTGTTCTGTTCTGTTGATTCGGTTCATGTTTCTTCAACACAATCACCAATTAGAGCCACAGTGAAAAATCATCCAAAAAGCTCACTAGACAGCACTCGTGTGTGTCGACAAATCCTTTCCATAAGGAAAAAAAAAAAGACCAGACATTAAAAGCCTGGCTGCTAGCCACTGTCTACAGTTTTGAACCTGATTTACCAATACCTGTCATGCAAATGAGGGGCTCAGCAGTCCCTGGGGCCCTGATTGTGCTTGAAACAGAGAATATGAAGGAAAGGGAAAAAAAATACATGGTGCTTTTGTTGGCAAATTAAAAATAGCTTGCCTAAGGTGACAGTAGACCTAAAGCACTCTCCATTTCCTGCTCTTCTAACATTTGTTTGGAATTCTGCTGTCAGTGTATTCTTTTCTGGAGAAAAAAAAAAGCATATGCAACGACTAATGTAATCACATTTGACAGAATTAAAAGGCTGTAAATGCCTTTGATGCAAATGAGCTGAATAATCTGACTGGATGACTATGCTGAATGATCTGTTGAACAATAGGCACAATAAGTGGCAAAATAACATGTGTCAGGCTCTTACTCAAAAAGATGTCAAGTGCGTGTCATTTTGTTTTTTATTTATCTTCTAGTTTCCTGACATTCAAACTGCAAAATTCTAGTCTAGTTTCGTTTATAGTTTCATGATACAAAAACTACACCCACTGGTCCAGAGCATCAAGTATAAACTAACACTCATTTGCCAATAAACACTGTTAACTGCAGTAATTGTTGAATTTAGGACACAGCTCTATAGCCATGTAATCCATGTGGCTGTTAACTAAAAATAGCCCTAAATCCTGTCACATTTGGTTTGACGTGACGGTCATGCACTGAGCATCTACCAGTGATCTTTGTCGTCTTCTATTTAACCACATAAAGATTTCAAGTGTTTGCTGTTCTGAAATATTGGTGGGAAACACTTTTTATTGTATTGATTTTAGCAGTGGGTCAGTCATTTCTAACATGACGTATGTAAACCAACAAATTAGAGTTTTAGAGGATATAAGGAGAGTATAAAGACAAATGGAGAAGAAGAGAAAGAAACAGCTCATGTTGCAACAGTACGCCAGCAAACCAAGTTTATTGCTGTCCTTAATTACACCGTCAGGCAAAACAGCTACAATAACTACTCAAGTGGAAAGAATTGAGCCCTTTATTCAAGGATGTGATCATGTAAAGGGCAGAGATGTATTAAGGAGAGTTCTCATTATACATCCGTGTTAGAAGGTTAGAAGTCTGAGGGTGTTATGTCACACTTAACAAGCAGATCGAGAAAATTATAGGGACGTTTATTACAATGATCAGCTTCAGTTTATTCTCCCAAAAAATTTTATTATATACAATTAACCTAAAAGTAGTAAAGAACAACTGATACAGCCAAGCAGTTTGGATAAACAGCTGTAGGCTAAAAGTAATGATTTTTGTTGTGTGGAAACTGTAACAATATGTGTTAAATGACATCAGAATCAAAATGAGCAAGATGGATGGTATCGATAAAGGTGTGTTTGAGTTCGCTGACAGATTCAATGCACAAAGAACACAGGTGGACCTATTGACGATGCTTTTCTCTGTTATGTGACTGTGGGCATGTGTGTTATTACAATCATTAGGCTGCATGACTTCCAAATGATAAATGTAGTTGGCTGCTGGGGAAAACTGTTTCCACTGGGGCCCATCGAGATTATGTTACACCAATGAGTTTTGGGTTTCTTCCTCACATCCAGATGTTTAATGAGAGGATAGTGAGGACTTTACGAACGCAGCACCACATCACAATAAGCTTCTGTTTCTGTTTTTTTTAGAGCAGAACAATGATTTCATGCTGTCATTTTCATCTTGCTGTGCCAAGACTTGGCTGATTAACGTTCAGGGTAAATATACTGTTCACAGGTGCTGAAAGAAACTATAAAAACTGTAGAATAAAACAACTCAAGTGGCCCTGATGGTCCAGTTTAATCAAAGATAAGTATAATTAATCTCCTCTGAATCTAAGGGGGAGTGACTTGATAAATGTTTTTATTAGTGCTAAACTTGGCAGACTTAGCACTGAGGTCTCTGACTTGCTGCATTTGCCTCCTTTGACTGCACATTCGCAGGCGTGGAAAACTGTACAAAATCCCAAATTGCACTGGAGCTGTTTATTAGCATAAAGAAATTAATAAAATAAATGTACCAGATGAAGATATTTTTACAGAGACAGATTTAGACTTTTCATGCTGCATGCGTAAATTTACATGACAGTAGAGAGGGAATAACAGAAATCTGGTTCCCAAAATGAGGCCAAACTAGTTAAAAGCAAAATACTGTCACAGCCCTTAAACATTTGTATTTCAATGTTCAACCTTTTTTTTTCTGAAAATAAATAGAAACTGTAAGCACAAGAATGTTGTCTACAGTCGGCGTGATAACAACGCATTGCGTGACACCAAATGTGACTTGATACTTGACAAGGCAAGCCTTTCAGCGGCTTAAGCTCTCGTCAAGGCTTTGCGAAAGCAGACCGGAGACATGTTATAAAACAATAACAGAAACATCACAAGAGATGCAAATTCCTGTAAGTACTTGCAGGTACTGTAAACTCGTCAACGTGTCACCTTGACTTCCATAAAATCACGATGACTTGCTGCTGAGGGAATGGCTTCACACAACTGATCCGTGGCCAGTATGATTTTAAACCCATTTTCCTTCTCCTGTCACGTGTGGAAGAGAGGGAGAAGAATCCTTTCACTTTCAGATGGATCTAACAGTTCCCTCTGTGTGTGAATAAAGCCGATTTGGCTAACACCTTGATTCAATATTTCTATAAGCCATCAACAGTTCTCACCTGTCAAGTTGCAAATAGGTAAGATCTATAATGCTTATCCAGTAGAGTACATTTGCACACACAGAGCACAGCTGAGTAATTCTGCATAGATAGTGCTGAATGTACAATATTAGATATTCATTTATCAAATCTGCAAAGTATACAATAAAAATATGATTAGAGTGCTTTAAAGAAAGCTCATATTCCATAGAGGCCAAACCATTATTCACAGAGTATTTTACATTAATAATTGACAGGTCACAATCAGTTATTCTTAGAATTATTCCAACTGGAGGAGTGTGACCGAGAAAATACCTCTAATAAATGTTCTCACTGAAATCCCACATGATTATAAATGTGCTGTAATAGGCCAATTGTCCCTGCAATAACATTCATTATGCTGCTGGAAGGAAGAGATTTAAACCGATAAATAGAACAATCATGTAAATCATTGTGACTTTTACAATTAGAGACACAAAACACTCAACTACTGCACATCTGCATAGACTCCCATCATAATTTAAAAAACTGGAAAGCAGCTGTTTAACCAGAGACAGGGTGCCTTCCTCGTAGGTGAAATCTGCCAGAGTTCATCAAGGATTCCTGGTGAAGAGCAATACCTTCTCTGGCACTCACCACCTGTGCGCATATTTTACCTAAGGCCTTCCTGCACTGCTTACAACTCAACACTTCAACAACGCAGACTGCAGAATCACACAGACATTCTGTTAGTTCTTTTAATGGCAGAATATATGCAGCTTTATATTTGCATCTCAAAAGTAGTACTATATTTCACAAAATGGGAGAAAATAAAGCGATAAATATAGGAAATAACATCAAATACTGCCTGTTTTAGGCCATAGTCTTTGGTGCAAATGCCATATATGTGAGTGAATTAGAAAAACACATGATCAGAGGAGAAAACTGTGGTGAGCTCATATAATTTTCTGCTAATGCAGCTTCACCAAGATCACTAAATAAACAGGAAAAAATACAATATGATAATTAGCCGTGATTCTACGGCTAAGATACAGTGTACACTTAAGGGTTAGCAGCCAGAATAAGAAGAAGATGAGAAGAAAAAATGATATAGAAACATTAAAAATCTGCCCAGTGGAACATACTGAAAAAGCAGATGTCCAAGGGGTTTAAATTTGATTGTACTGCACACAAAAGTACTTCTACTATCATTCAGTACACTCGGCAAAATAGATTTCCGCAGCATTACAATATTTAAATCATTGACATTCTTTTATTTAATTTAACTTAGGTCACGTACGCTCGATTTCTCTCAGTATGATAACACATATTTTATTACACAAATCTTATACACATTTTGTATTTTCAGGTTGTTCTGTAAAGTTACAACGATAAGTAATGTAAACTGCTAACAACAGCAACCCGCAAATTTCACCACAGACAGTAACAAGGGTCTCTAAAAACAAATACAAGCTCACAACTGCAAAGCTTTTATTGTGAAAAAATCAGTGCAAATAAACTCTAAGAAAGAAAATAGACGTCAAACAGAACATTTGTGTAAGACTTAAGCAGACAAGATTCCTTCAAAGCTGATAGCATTACAGGGCCAACAGAGCGAGGCCCCACATGGAGGCTAAATTAATATCTCCGTTCAGACTATGACAAGTTCTGCATCTCCTCAATGGATTATGATTACAACGGGAACAAAGTCTTTGCCCATTAGGAGGGGTAACCATGCTGGCTAACAATAAGAAGGAATTGGCACCAGAAGGAAGTAAATGAGCAGTGAGATGTACAACCTATGCTATAGTCTGCTTTGGTATTGAGGATCTCTGTTAAGCTAGAGAGACCTGTGTTGTGACAGCACACAACTTTGATTAAAATCTGCGACTGTCTCCAGCACAGGCAATGTTTCCAGGTAACATGAATTTACAAAAAAGGAAAACACATTGCTTTTTAGTGTTAAGAGGTTTGCAGGAACTGCACTAAGCTCTAGTTAGCTGCAAAAGTTTGCAGCCACAGCATAATAACTACTGAACAGGGCGACTTTTGAAATGTGTCTTATCTCTAGCTGCATGGGCACATGTTTAGCCCATTACTTCACAATGATGTTGACACAGCTTGGTTGTGTGCCGGGAATGATATTGTGACTTAGCACAGTTACCTGTAGGATTGCTATGTGGATGTTATGGGAATACAAATGCATGTGGGATGGCAGTGCACGCAATGGCTGCAACATTCAATGACGTGACGCTATGAAAAAAAGTAGAAATGAAGATAGACAGCGCCTCTGTAGAAGCTGTTGCAAGCCGGGTAAATCACACTTGAGGTGATAATACACCCCACTGATTGGCACTGGGGGTGCTTGTATTATTAACTGCATTGCATCACAGCCTCTTCCACTTGTTTGCATAGCAGTAATTGTTTTATGATTACCCTGCTGATTGTCCACTTGTTCTCTCGCATACACCAGGAGATGGTTGGTCCCATAAAGCTTCTTTTCATTGAGTTTAGATTGAGTTTGGAAGTTAGATCCACCGTGAGTTTTTTGATATAAAATCACAAAAATAATAAAACAAATCTCGTGCTAATTGTCTGTGAAGTCGTTTATTGAGAGAAAATATATCTACTACAAACAAACTGTTGTCCACTGTGTGAGATGCTGAATCACTGCTCCATCAAATTTGTTTCCCAAAGGGACACTGGCTTCAAGCCAGGAAGCAATAAATTATGAACAAGGAATCACTTTGTACAGATGGGTTACATTCTTGTTCATTTTTTGTGTTTAGTATCCAATAAAGTATATTGCTAACGAGACGTTTCAAGACAAGCCCAGAAGCAACAGCAGCTCAGCTGTTTAAACCTTCACACTGTCTAGTTTTGTTAATGAGCTGAGCTCTCCGTGTCACACTGGGGTTTTCAGGTGCTACGCACAAGATTTTTTCCAACTGCTTCACCAAAGTTCCCTGAAATCTACGTCTTATTCTAATGAACCATTAATTTAATGTACTGTGTAGGGCATCTCTCGAACATCACAGGTCTCAAATCGTTAACTTTTGCACAGCCAGTAGATGGGCTTCAGTAGTTGACGAAATACTGAATAGCATCCACTCCCTGGTTAGTCCAGGTCCAGGTGAAAAGCAATAAATAACAATAGAAATCATAAGGTCGTTACCACTGAAATCAACTTGTCGTGTAGCACAACTGGCACAATAACTTGTATTATTGTGCAACACAGGAGGAATTAAATACATCTCCAGCACCATTTAATAGGTGGTTCATCAACCTTGTCCACCCTGACTTAAAATTGCAGCTATCTCAGTAATGAAAAGAGAGAAAATGCAACAGCATAAATATTTCAGTACAACAGTCCATTCACTAGATTGACAGATAGCCCTGCAAAGTGATCAGAGAGAAAGGGTAAGAAACAAGGACAGGGCACAGGGCTAACGTTTGTCTAACCATCTTGTGTTGTGAGTCTTGTGGTTCCAGTCTGATTAAAGACAAACCAGAGCAAGAAGGCTTGTTCAATCCCCAATGGGACTTTCATGTTATTCGCCATCAATCAAATGCTCCATGTCTGACTGTAACAAAGATGGTGTCGTACAGGACCATGTGAGATCCCCTCTGGACATTTATTAACTGTCCCTTCTTATTGTACACATGTTGCTGTTTGGTTGATTGATTGATTGGTGATTCCTGAACTTCAACTATCTCTAGTGCTCACACATGTCAACATTTCCAATTATCCAGTTACAACTATTTGATGGGCTGGCAGGAGATACTGCATAGACATGGTTGTGTGCCATGTTCTTTACTGAGACATTCATGGTCCTGAGATGATAAAATCAAATGACTTGGTGGTGCAGACATCCATGTCCCCCTATAGAAATCACTGAATTTTTCTTTTATACAATCCTAAGTTCAAATTCCTCCATTCATGGTTGAAGAGTCTGATCCTGATCTTTAAGTTAAAGGTACGCCATAGATTAATCGTTGTTGTTATCGTTGAATCATAGAGATTAGACCTCCTTCCTTGATCAAATAATGATGTATACCTTGGGATAAATACTGATATATGTACTGTACATTACACAGTTACATAATGCATCCTGCTTATCAAGTCCAGTCACTGAATCTGGTGGCTTGATCAGTAGCTATTGATCACACTAACAGGCAAAGTATTGATGGTCAGGCTAGAAACTGAATGTGTAAATCATTATTAATATGAATGACAGCTATATAGCCTAACTGTAATTGGAATGCAAGGTTTCACTCCGGTAATAGCCATAGGAAGAGCAGTACAGTTAAACACATTATAGACTGGCCTAACCCGATAATTTATACCATAAATCAAATATACACACTGTGGTTCACTAGAGCTTGCGTTTTGTTTTTGCTACTTAGCTGAAAATTGTGTTAAATATATTTTCTTATTTTCCTCTCCACTCTAAACAAGGATATACTGTAGGGATTCAAGACTGTGTAATGTAATCACATTAGATACAAGGTCAGGTTTTATGATGAATGAAGTCAGTTTCAAAAGCAACAAGCTCATTTAATTTCTGGAAAGAAATTTTATCTGATATATCAGATCAGTAAAACGCCCATTTAGACTTGCATGAAATTGCCACACAATAAAAAACCTAATAAAGAAGTACAATTTGTGACTGAAATAATGTATTGTATAAATAAAAAATAAATCAGGAGCAGGTAAGATTTCCCACTTTATAAGATTATTTATTTGCATAAAATTGCAATCAATTATAAATTTGGAATAAAATTTTAATATTTAAATTGACTTGTTATGGAGAATCAGCATTTTTTACATTTTATACAGTAAGTAAATGTCTATTTTGAACATATACTGTCATTTTGCTGAATTATTAACAGGCAATTCATATCTTAACTTATTTAACCTTCTTACTCATTCAACCAGATATGTAGGCCTGTATGCCATAGGCAACAGCTGGCCACACATATTCCAATGTAACACAGAGGCATGTTACTGATGGTGCTCTTCTCTGAAATTCCCTGAATATTTAATCCTATATAAAAAGCTGATATAACGCATGAAAAAAGACCTTACGCTGCAAATACGAATCCCACAAATCCAGAGAAACACATCAGCTATGGCTTTTTTATTACAACCCCACAGATCAATATATGACATTTTCTGTTTTGATCCACTGATGTTGATGTACAGCACAAAAACAGATGTACATAAATACATTCATATCTTTTCCTCTGTTGTAAGGTACATGCTCTCGGTCTAGATGATAATCAGCTTACCCTCAAGTGGGATGAAGTGAATATGACTCTGAACAGGACTGTGATCAGCCTTGGGACCTGCTGTGAGTCTCTGTGGATGAGATGTTTATTGGGGCTTTTTGTCTGGGCCTGTAGGATCCCACTTAGTGTGAATGATGACAGCTGTGAGGGTGCCTCTAGCAAGTGTGTTTCCACCTATGGCTGCTTGGTCTCATGTAGCATACAGCGTCAGGCTGTGTAGCACTCCTGTGAGCATGACTGATTGTGGCAGAGGTAAGCTCGTCTCTGGTGAGAATGATGCCGAACACAACAAAGATGAGTGCAGCTCTGGCTACAACTACAGCAGATAATGGCAAACAGCAGCTTTGTGCAGCTGGCTAGTTGGACTGTGGCTGCATCAGCCTGAATGTGGCAAGTGTGACTGAGTGTCTGTGATGGGCATAATTCTGGATGCTCTGTGTGGGCTCATGCTATTGCTCAGGCTGACAGACTCTGGTGAGAGTGATTCTGGTGATCAAAGCAGCTTTGTCTGCTGGTGCAGCAAGTTATCACTCTGGTGGTGTCTGCTGGTTCGGCAGAGGCAGCGATAAACACTACAAGTGTGACTGACTACAGCTGGGGTGAGCAAAACTCAGTTAAGCATCGTTCACTGTACCCTGTTTCAAGCACAAATGGAGTATGGGGCTGATAAGCTACAATCCTACAATCTGGCCACACAATACTCCAGTGTTTCCAGTTATAAATCTTGACTGGTGTCACACACACATGCTCGTGCAATCAGAAGTAATATGACTATTGCAAACTAGACTTGAACAGCACATAGATATGTACAAACAAACATCAGGAGTAATTGAAAGTTTGAGTACATGCAACATGACATTAAACTGAGCGAAGGCCTACGATAGGTAACAACCAAGGAATTTAGAAGGAAAGGGTTTGTATGAGCTAAATGCATGTGAATTCAGCCTAGCACTATTACATTTGCAGACATCTGCAGGGCTCAGTACGTTGTGTATTCAAGGTTTGAAGAGCCAGATAATCCAAAACGTCATAAGCTCATATACATAGGTTACTGTAAACAAAGCCCCCAGCTCCTGTTACGGAACTGTTAGCAGTCACTGAAGATTGAAAAGATTCACATGATGAATAATGATGATAATACAGGGTCAGTACTGGTGAGATATTATATTACTTAGAAAAAGGAAGTTAGTAAGTTTTCCAAAGTCTTAGTTAAAATTAAGTGATTAGATTACTTTTAAGGAATCTAGTTATTACCATATGCTAAACTATGTTTCTTAGTGATGTCCTACGTTACTATCTAAATCCTAAAACATGTCACAAAAGCATCATTAACAGAATAGGAAACTCTAGTTCAGAAATAAATGATTAATTAATTAGTCAGTTGGCTAAATGATTAATGGCTAATATCACCATAGACACTTGAATTTGAACTGATGTGTCACTTGCGTTAAATCCCTTATATTTGATGCACTTTCCTTTATAAGACTAAACCCCAACAATAGCTTCCACTGAGTTGTATTCACTCAGACTTTGCTGGGTTTTTTTTTTTCTTTCTCTCTTCATCCATAATTGAAAACTGGTGAAGTTACTTCTTGAAAACTCAGACGGTTACTCAACACACAGCACTGGTTCGTCTCAGTTCAGTTTGAGTGCATTTTGTACATTTGTGTGAAAATAGGGGCGATCGCATGGAGACAGGAAGAAGTAGTACTACATGCACACATCTAGCATGATTAGAAACGGTCAACCACTGACCAGAAAAAACACAGAGAAACAACCAGATAAGAGCAATAATGAAGAATGAAAAGAAAAATCCATAAAACGAATAAGGAAAAAAAACAACAGCAAACTGAGATGAAATCCAAAGGCTGGAAAATAAAGCTGAGAACCTTCCTATAACACTTACACAATGTCACTTAAGACAATAGGATTATGTATCACAACAAGATAATGCATCATTATTGAATTACTGTCTGACCCTCCTATTAAATGCACATAGCAGAATTGGAAAATGCCATGTTGGCCAAGGTAACCTGTGACAGGTTTTACAGGGGCACAGAGTCATACCGTCCTCACAGAGGACTGTGTTCACATTCCTGGCATGAAGTCAAACTCGTTCAAGGTGGATGTCAGAGTCCGACAGAGCTGTCCCTTTGGCTGTTCGTGATGTTCATGGATATGCATCAAGGCAAGGTCTGACTGTCCAGCTCGGTGACATTAGGATGGCATCCCTGCTGATTGCAAAAATGTTCTCCTTTCTGCCTTTTTGTTCTGGCTGTAGTGTTACGTTATAGCTACACTTTTTATTGAATATAACTATCAGCTTCCATCTTCTTTTACTTAACACCGTACTTCTGGTTACGGGTACATACTGCACTGACAAGAAAAACATTTGTTTGCAGAGTATATTTCTGTTCATTTTAGCTCATGAGAAAGTCTTTGTATGGCTCCGGTTTTAGGATTACCTAAGGATTAAATCAGTATTCACAGGTATGCCTCATTGCTGCTGTAAAGGTCTTTGTAGAAACTGCAGCTCGTGTCTGTGGCGTGAGTGTGTGTGCAGCCAACAGAAGCTCTTCTGCCAGGCCAGAACTAACAAGGTAACATGTTAGATATATGAATGATATTTTGTTGAGGTATATTGTATCTGTGTTGAAATAGACCTCAACATATTGTCTATCAAATGCAATAAAACAGCACTGTTTCTTGATAAAGGTGCTTGTGGGGTCAGAATATTTGGGAAAACCATGTTAGCCCTATCATTAGCCTCTTAGTAGGTTGTGAATATTTTATAGCTGAGATCAAAACATGATTTATAAATGATAACTTTATAGCATCTTAAGTGCTCACAATGACTACTGTGCACGTCAATACCTGCAAAGCTGCTACAATGTGTCCGAAATTGCTGCAGCGAGGCTTTTAAAGCAAAGAGACCGTATCAGAATCTTCCCGACTTCAGCCTCAGCTCATTTCTCACCGCTGTAGCATTGATTTTTGGAGCCGCTAATGTTTTCTGGTCTTTGGATGACCTGGCCCTAGCTTGTCTCTGAACTTAAGATTCTTTGTGACCAGACTGAAATCCTCACAGAGGAGCCTCCCGAGAGCCAAGGTTAAACATTAAAGGTGATCATGCTGTTGCTGTCGGAGCTTATGAGCAAGCTTCCAGCATAGCAGCATTGCAATTAAGGCCTTTTCATCATCTTTGATGTTTATTCTTCTTGCATCCCCACTGCCTTGTCTGATCTCAGAATTTTGCATTTGTTATCTCCATGACTCCCTCTGTTCATTTAGGCATTTAGGTTAGTGAGTTATTATAACCTTGACTAACAGATTTCATGTGGCAAATGCCGGTAATCTGATAGTTATTGTTCTTGGCAGCAAGAATTTATGCTGTAATTTAAACCGTAACATCCCCTTGTGCATTTAAAATTTTGATTTCAACAGCTATCATCACACCTACAGCTTGGTCGAGAAAAGAAATGCAATGGTGATGTAAAATAATCTCTCTGAAAGAAATTTCTCAATGCTATTCTCTGAGCTATACTGAACCTGGTGCAATGAAGTGTAGGCTGAGACAGCATGAGGGTGGCCAAACGCTGCACACTTTAAAATGCCTACAATCATCTGGCAGCATATGATAAAAAATAAATACTATGGTCTCAGTGGTGAGCCTACTTATGAAGACTGGAGCTGTTGATTTCTGTGTAGAAGTGCACTTTGAATTACATTAAAACATTACAGTTCCTTGCACAGCACCTATGTCTCGAAAGAGTCCAGTGTGCTCAGTGAACTAGCTGTAGCTGCGAATAAGATTTTTAAAGGAGGTTCAAACTGTGAACCTCCTGCAAAGGTAGAAACTCTGTTTACTGTGTCCACTGGGGCCGCAACTAACATTTTTAATAAATATTTTGTCACTGAAAAGTCAAATGACAAAGACATGTCTGCCATCATTTCCCTAAAGCTCAAGGTAATGTCTTCAAATTGCTTGTATTGTCTGACTAACAGTCCAAACGTTCAATTTATTGTCATAAAAGAGAAGCGAATGCTGTAAATCCACACAAGTGAGAAGCTGGACAGTGGGAATGTTTGGCATTTTTGCTATGAAAAAAACTACTTATAGTAAATCATCTTAAGCGTTAGCTCGGGCTCAGTGGCATCCCAGTTACATAAAATACCGTGGGCCATTTGCACATACACGTTTTTGGATAATTGAAAACTGACCAAATCAGTTCATCAGTTCACTGCAGAAACCCACAACACAACAACAACAACAAGTGTTATGAGAATTCGTCCTTGCTCTCTTATGTTGACCATTTTAATTATAGGTTTCGCTCTATGGAGCAGATGCCCACTCAAAAGGGACTATATCAACATTGCAATTCACTTTTTTATCAACATTCACTGTGCACTGCCAAACGACATTCACACACATCACAGTTATGGTTGTCACCAGGCAGACACAGAATAACCACAAAAATGTGAGCGTTCCCTCTTGCTTCACACGGGTTGGTTATGTCTGGACATATACAAACAGTTTCACGGTTGAAGCGGTAAAAATAATCAGCGCAGAAGATGGTGACACTATCGGGGAGCAATTTACTCCAGGTCCATAACAAAAATCAGAAATCAATTAAAGCTTTTTTCAGTTTTGAGATTACAGTCCTAGCAAACAATCCCCTCCTCATATCTCCAGCCTCAAACACCAGGTTATCGTGAACAGGGGGTTATGCAACCATGCAAACCTTTAATTGTCTTGCTCTGCGCCTGCAGCCTCAAAACTGCATTGCCACTCCCTCTGCACACTTGACTGCAATTTATTCCGTGCACCTTGATTCACTAAATTTGCACCCTCTGTCTTTGCCAATAACCTTCAAGCAATGTTTGTCGGCTCATCTGTATCAAGAACAAAATCTGACCACACACTGACTCGGAAAGCCAACAATAACTCTCAGTCCTCAGCCAGCTTCAAATCAAAAGTCCACAATGAAGTGGTTTAAATTAAGTTGGTAAAATTAATACATGACTGGATCAATTCCTTACTGGGCAAACATTTTAATAAGGTTGCACCGTTTTAAATACTGCATTTAGAGGTTTCTCTGGGCCTGCAGATATTCTGCCTCTCCAGTACAGTTGGTCCTATAATGTAGCTTTAGGCTGCTGGAAGATTCTGACATTTGAGAGATTCTGAGTGTCAAGCTTAAAGGTCGCAGTAAACCCTGACAGACATATATGGTTTGGGAGATTAGATAAAACTAAAGGAGTACAAGGTGGCATTATATTTTCTTCATTGCCTATCCACCTACAGTACATAATGAAGACCTATACATTTATAATAGGTACCTACAGTACAAACATTGAGATTTCATAGTGGCTCCAACCTAAATATCATTTCTTGTTTCTATCCATTTCTATTCCATCTATTTTTTTGTTTTTAAAAGAAGATTCTGTGGAGCCAGTTTCCTCCTCCCTTCCTTCCTACGTCCTACAAACGCAGCGTGAGAAACAAAAGGTGAACATCTGTGGTGACAATGGATCCTAAGCATGAGTTTAGTTAGAGGGTGAATGTTGATTAATTCATTTGGAGGCGAGATACCACTTGTGCTAAACTGTACAAACTTTCACAAATTAATAAGTCTTTATCCTTTATTCATGTTTATGGTTGCTCTAAAAAAATCTACTTTTGACTACGTAATGAACCTGATCATCTAACCAGAACAGTTTGAACAGGGTAACTGCGCAACTCCGGCACAGGCTCCACAGTTTTTCCTGAGACAATAGTCGATAATTTGCTCTGCTCATAATGTACTTGCTGAAAATGTTTAATGCAGTTTTGGCAAGTGGTTTTAGTCCCTGAATAATCGCGACAAGATCATTCTTGTGGAGTTTTTTACGTCACAAATTACAGATGCAGCACAGAACGAGTACAGAATTAACATCAGTGACAGTCACAGAAATGATCATAAATCAGTGGGCATCTGGATTGATCCTCCTCCTCTGCTGCACAGAAATGGGGAAATGATGGGAGCTCACCATGACAGGGAATGAATGAAGCAGTGTATCTGTTGACTGATTCTAAGTAATGAAAAAGCTCTTCACAACCTTAAAATATTCAGAAACTTAACCCAACAGATTATGTTTGATTGTGCTGTAGAAGTGGAGCACTGGATGTCACCCTGTCGTGGCCTTTCGATTGTCCTGCTTTGTTGCACTTATCATCATCATCTCTGCCCCCGTGGAGTCAAGCTGTAAATTTCCCCTCAAAGCTTCTTTGTCATGACTGACATGATCATGGTCGAGGCTCCGGTGTACTAAAGAAGGCTCTCGTGATTACCTCCTGTCAGCTGTTATCATTATCATCATCAACCAGTAGCTTCATGCCTTAGAGCCGTCTCCACTTTGGTTGTGCGACTGATCTCAGTGCATATTGATATCTCCAAAACAAGCTTCTCTGGAAAGCGGTGTGTGCTCGCCTCTTTTAAAAACCGCAACAGTTCCAAACTGTAACAGTAACCCTGTTATTAAGCACAAAATCTTTTTCAAAACACATTGTAAACATTAAAATTAATTTATGGGCAGAATATTTGCCTCCTGCAAAAGACAAATACAGTGCTTTCTCTTAACACTCTTGGAGCCATTACCCTCATTTATTTTGGAATCACTCAAGATACTTTCCATTTTATTGCATCATGCCTTATGTGCCTCGAGGAACAATGTAGAAATGCTAATCCCTGCAACAATCTGCCTCTATCTTTGCACTCGTGTGCCGAATCTGAGAAACGGCAAGTGCGAACAAACCTAGTAATAATGCCACTTCAGATGTAGCAGGTTCACGAAGTCGTGGGAGCATAGCATATCCTTCTGCAAGTCTCTGAAAAGATAACACCTTCTCCCTCAACAAAATCTGCTCTCCTTGACACATTCCCTGCTGGACAATAAATCTGAATTTGCTTCCCTTTCACAGTGCAGCCATTAACTGTGGAAGGTGAGGGGAGGGGGGTTCTCTGCTCCTTATGTCTCAACAGATGAAGAAACTGGCTGAGAAAAGTCATTTACTTGTGGTCACACTCATGAGTCCAGGGAGTCATCGCATTATGAGGTCTGTAGCGTGCAGACTGAGAGGCGGCAGGGAAAAGGCTGTGAGGAGCTACAGATGACTGTGCATTACATCAAATGTGGGGTGGTTAAAAAACATGAGTATGTGATGTGCAGGGGCGGGATTCCTTAAAATGTGGCGACTGTCACGGACAGTGAGAGGCAAAAAACCCCCCAAAAAAAACAACTTAGAAGAGTGTAGAAAATGATTCTCAGAGTGAGTGATGTCCTATAACCTTGACTTGGATGATGTCTGGTAATTAAAACCAGAGGACGGCCTCTGACATCAGCTGGTGGGAAAGTATGAAAAGCTTAAGCTAAAATTTATGCGACATCATAGCTCTTCCTGATAGGAAATGTGTGCATTCTAACCCATACACACACACACACACTATCACCTTACCACTCTTTTTTTATATGCACACAGATGCATCATAATAATAGCGTCTAAGCAAACGGATGCTCAGTGAAGGACTCCAGCTGATCACAGAAACCATTTGTTGCCGTTTACGTGTGACCCTGTTTCCTTCATGGGCTGCAGACGCACAAACAAATAAAAAACAACAGTGCAACAGTCATTCTGAGTGAGCATCCTGTGTGTGTAGTCATTTGCAGGTACTTCTGCAACCAGTGAGATGTTTCTGGAAGGTTTTTAATAATTTAAACTGTTGGGTTTGATTTTACAGAAGCAGAGCTGGACATTGTCCCGTATATGTGGCAACTGACACACTACATACCATACAAGGTCTGTGACAGAGAGGAGGATTAAGGGGATGAAAGAGAGGTGTGGGTGGGATGCTGGGGGGCGTGACAGGCAAAGAGAGAAGGGGTTTCTTCAAGAACGATTTGTGTTTTTTGTGTGAAGCTGGCTTATGTCTCCTCGTTTTATGCGCACCAGAACGCGCAATCATACTGAGTTTAAAGTACACAGAGAATCGAATTTCTCATCAAATCAAATCAAAGTGTGTCCACGTGAACACGTTTTTTCCCTCTGTCATCACGAATTCATCTGTTTTGGTATCGAGTTAAACTTATCAGTTCGCGATGATGTAACGCAAACACAGCGCTGGTGTTGTGGATGGAGACGCAGACGGCTGCCAGACCCTCCAAGGTTAAGTTAGCTTCTGCTCAACAGTCTTGTCACTGGTTGCGGTGGCTTGTTTCTTGTTTAACAGTGCAGGTGCGGATTTTTATTAACAGGAAAAAACGCCGCGCGCTCCTCTGTTTAATTACCCATTAGGAGAAAGTAACAATTATCGCCGGAGCCGTAATGTCGCATTGTGTTGCGTTCGTCTGCTCCGAGCTGAGGGAAAACCACTGAACACAGCCATTGTCTCAACTGCATTCGCACCAAACCACATTTGTTGCTTACAGACCGACCGAAACAACACTTTAATTCCCACGTGAAATCTGGATTATAAGCGGGGTGCGCTGTAGCCGGAGCACGGCACGCAGCGCCGCATCCTCACCGGAGCGGCATCACTTCAACGCGCCGCGGAGACCTGTTAAACCGTCAATTATACTGCGGTAGCTGCACGGACGGCAGTTGTTGCATGTGAATGAAACATTGCATTTGAGCAGATTTGCAACCATTTCCAGCTATTGTTCTGACAGCGACGTGTGCGAAACCCAACAAATGACGTTACATGAAACGCACTATAGGTACAGTAATGACAAGCACTGGGGAAAAAAAATAAGAACCTCACCAGCTGCAGTAAGGGTTGTGTTTCTGCTGTTTCTTCTCTCTCCCGACTTGCTTTCCTTAGAGTTAATGAGGTTCTGACGTTGGGTCCGAATGATTTCTCCCCCAGCTCTTACTGTCCACTGGGTTTGGATTTTTTTTTTTTTTCCAGCGCTGAAATAACAGGGAAATCGGCGTCCTCCCGCAAAGCTCTGCCCTCTTCAAACTAACCTTCCCGCCCCCTCTTTCTACCCATCTCAGATTGGCGCTGGCCAGGATTCGCAAACCCTGAACCCGAGGGCAAGTTTAGAGGCGGCGATCTGTCACGCAGATCAGTGTCCACATGGACATGCAGTAGACGTTTGCGAGAGGGCTCTCTGTTAACCGACCAGTTTGTCAGTGATGCTCTCGGCAGCTGTGAGGGAATCTTCCCTCTCTCTCTCTCTCCTTGTGCGTTATTGCACAACAACCTCCCAGGCGAGGAACAGCAGTGACTGGGCCCACTTTTTCAGGGGGATCCGCGGTTTGAACACTGACGCAGGTGCCCAAGGTCCAACCACGACTGACACAGATGCCAATCTTGCAAGCTGCTACTGACAGTGATATAGCTATCTCATCTGAGTCACTGCAGCAGTAGGAAATGGGAGCAGATCATTCCCCACTCTGTGACCTTGGGGTGGTGTGGTCTAATCAGAGAGACAAGCTGGGGGGAAATCTGGGCTGGGGCAGAGAGAAATGAGAGATCTCCTTTTCTCATCTCAAAATGTGCTCAAGGTGCCCTTGTGCAAGGCATGTGCTGTAATGTAGCCTCTGACCTCTGCCCATGCAGCAGCAAGTAGTACAAGGCTGAGCTTTCACTGTCTACTGCCAACACCCAGGTGTGTCTGTGTGAGCAGTCTCTGACCTGATTCTTTAAATATGTTCAGATATGTTACAGCCGTCAAAAAAAGACATAACTGGTTGAATAAGTGTCCTGCGAATCACTTTAAATTACATTTAAACTACGTATTACAACTCCATTTGATACTTACTGTAATCAACTTCAGTATTGTGAAGACTTAACTCTGAAACCGTGCTGCCTCGTTTTTTTACTTTCATGTTACTTTAGATCCCCACACGCTGCTGACATATTACTTCTACATACATATTCTATTCTATATAAATCTATATTATAGAAGCTGACGCTTTCAGTTTACCACCGGCTTGCTGACTGTTTTATTTTAAAAGAGACAAAGAATGTTTCTGCTGCCATAACCATCATCTCTGTTAAAGCTACATTTCTGATTCCTTTAAACAAACATCGCTCTCTGACGCTTTGGCTGCTTTTAAATATACAGACGGCCATTACTAAAATGACATCTACAGTATTTGTAGAATTTTCTGTGACGGTGGTAGTGCTGGTAATGTTGACTCTACTGAAGTAAATGGCAAAATAAATGCTTCACATGCTTCACGAGTAATAAATGAGCAACTATTGCAGTCAGTCCCTCTGATATTGAAGTTATGGCATCAGCTCAGATGAGGTGCCTAGACCTTAGAAAACTGCAACTATGATGGAAGACTTAAAGGGTAGATTTACGTTTTTTTTCTGTTCTAGAAATAGTAAGCTGTGCAAGACCCAGTCAATACAATTTTTTTTACCTTCCTTCCACTTACATGGCTTTCCAGGAAGCCCAGTGGGAAAGTGGGATTCCTCCCTCTGTCCACCCCAATGTTTCTTGCATGTTGTCCCTAATTACGTTTCTGTGGAAGGGTTTCCCCTCATTCTCGCTGCAGCTTTGGGGGGTGAGTGCAATTTTCATTTATCATTTTCATTTATTGTTTCATTGTAAAGCCCTTTGAGACTCTAATTGTAATTAGAGGCCGTAATAAACCTGATTTGCTGTGATCTCCTGTGGGGTGAGGAGAGAAAGACGATGACGCTGGCCAGCTCTGCCAAAAGAACCTGTGAGCCTCAAACAGAGACTTCATTTGGGCGTTTGATTGATTTTTTTCATATTAGAAGAAAAATCATCAAGCTACCCAGTGTTAAAAGGTTATGTCTGTATCATCAATACCAAATGCTGTGTAAGATCTGGCATATTCATTAATCTCTTTCCTTTATTTGCTTTACGTGTGACCTCAGTATGTATGTGTAATCTACACCTTGCAAATATGACCAGTGGCAAACATGACATTTAATATCTATATCGCTTTTTCATTCCGTTCTCTTACCTTCAATATATTTGCCGCTCGGCAGAAGTGATAAAATGAATCAAGCACAATGTGACATTTCTACAGTTGCCATGCGCCTCACTGTAACTTTCTTTCAATAATTCCTTGAGCTGACATAATCATGTCCTCTGGCTAATAATTATAAACTCTGGAAAAAATGACACTGAGATATGTGCTGCTTTTCTTAATTAGTCCCAGCTCGTGGACAAAGATGTGGGGAAAAAGAAACAGCATGCAGAAAAAATTTGACTCTTGACGTACATTGTTTAATTTAGGGAACAAATGACAGCAGACTGAATAATGTCTTTATTAGGTATATATTTATAATTCCGTATTACAGTAGAAGAGCATTTTACAACAAAGAAAATGATGAAATGAAGAATCAGTATTATTTTTAGAACATTGCTAGTCACATTGTCTGTCTGAAAAGCAGACTTGATACTCAAACGTTGTCAGTGCCCAGTTCAGTTTAGAGAACGTAAGAAATTCTAATGATTAAGTCTGGGAGTCTGGGGGTCACTCTGAGCGAGACAGTCTGCTGTGAGGGAGCAGTGGGCAGATCTGAGGTGTGCACACATGTATCTGAATGTGACTGTTGGTGAGCTGCCTCTTTGTTACATTTGACCTTTAGCTTCTTGTTTTCTTCTCTGCTTTTTCCTCCCCCCCCCGCTGTTCCTAACAAGCGTAACATTGTCTACATATTGTATTCCTGAAAATTTGTGTTTTGGCTGCAGCTTTTCCCACATTCGTTATCCTACATCGAAAATGTTCTGCTCTGGTGGTCGTGTGTGAGGCTCCGTCTGAGCCACAGGTGCAAGGGTTGTCAGGGCTGATAAATAAATACAAAATGATTTGAAGACTTGATGCTTTTTCTTTCATGAAGATGGAGAAGCGTGTTAGATTCTTGCAGATGTGCGCAGTCTTTGTCCGATGGGGTCTGCTAATAAATGACTATCCTCTGTGGAGCCCCCTTGTGGGACCCGAAATAAATGATCAAATAAAATAAAGGCGAGGACCTGTATTTATTTACAGATGTTGAGACATTAAATAATAATAATTAATCAGTTAGCTATCACCTGATCCAAATTAGCACTAATTGTTTTCAGCATTTAATCTTCATTGAACCTGTCAGCTCTTCACTTAAGGCACCAGCTCCTCCATCATTCAGCGGTTCTGCCACATTGCTCATTGTGTGACCTTGTCATCACAGCCTCTTCCTGTTCTGATTGCTTAGTAATCAAATGCATTTGCTGCGTTATGTTTCTGTGGCCCGGCTCTTGTAATGACGGGCATTCCACACGTCAGTAATATGTACTTGCAGGGCTCTGGATGCCACCAGGCCCATTTGATCTTGAGCCGTGTGGACACTGTCAGCGAGAACCATACAGAGCAGAATCTACTGCTACTTCACAGCTGATTAAACAATTTACTATAATAGTTTTCACTTTATGACATACATTTCTGAATAAAAAGTGCCCATTTATCACAGCATTAAACATTACATTTACATGCCGTATGTTTCATTAGAAGCCCTGTGACAGACTGGTGACCTGTCCAGTGTGTATCCTGCCTATCGCCCAATTACAGCTGGGATTGGCTCCAGCCCCCCCACACAAACCCTGAAAGAAAAAGTGTTTAAGGATAATAGATGGATGGATTTCTTTAGCAGGAGTTGCAGTCTATACAATAAGTGCTGTGATCACCACATACAAATCAAGCAACACAAATCACTGTAAGCGCCTGTAATTAATCATGAAATGCTTTGGGATTCAGTACGTAAACACTGTTTGTCATAGTCCAAAAAAAAAAAACGATGCTTGATGCTAATTGCTTTTCAAAAATATTGCTGCTTGTTAACAAGTGGACACGCAATCCATCAATCTGTTCACTTTCCCTAACTCCTGTCTCCTGAAGTCTTTATACCTAAAGTAAATGGAATGACAAATGGGTTGTTGGTGTAGTCCAACACGACCCAATGCTCCTGTTATGTACAGATCACAGGGTAAAGTAAGCCATGTTGATATGTGTCCAGCTGCTATGTAAGTTTTTTTTTTCTTATATCTTTATCTTATTTAGTTTTCGTTTTGCTCGTTTTGTTCCTTTTTTTTTGTAGGGGTGATATTTAAATGTATATTATGAGACCATGGGTACCACTTGGTTTGATACTGCATTAATGGAATCTTCCTCAAAGACTCAGCAGCAATTTGAATTCAGACCGTTTAGTTCAAAATAATCCCAGATGGGACACTGCTGGCATTTTCAACACAAAATGAGTAGCTGCTCATGGCCAAACACATCACTCTACAGCAATATTTCTTAACTCTGGTTCTTAGCTCTTGGGGTACTACAGGTTTTTTTTTATCCCATCACCTCGTTAATTGAAGCTTATGGCAGCTCTTTAATCAGACCTTGATTAGATGGCCAACAACAAAACTAAATCCCTGATGTCGCCGGATGAATACACACTGTGCAGCAGGCCCTTTGAGGCTAGGTGAGCTCTGATTATCCCAGAAGTGAGATGTAGCTGTGTTGGCTGTGGAGCACAGAGCAGAAGTTTACATTTGTTCTCAAAAATAGTTCTCTGAAGATTGCACAGTTTGTTTTCTCAAAAGACTACTTACTACTGTACAATGCTGTATTCAAGTTCTTTGAAAGCATCTTAACTTTTTTTTTAACTTTTTTTTTTCACTACAAGCACAATATGCTAGAAACCTAACTGTGCCATAATATCCCAGGGGTGAGACAGCATAGTACTGTGGTTTCAATCACAGCTGCTAGCTCTCAGCTGCTACTGCCAGTTATAGAGACATAATAAATAATGTTTATTTAATGTTAATATTAAATGTAGGAAATTCAGCAAAAGCTTTGTTCTGTAAGAATGCTATGGTAACAGTAATACAATGATAAATACTATTGACAGCGCTCATACAATTCTAATGATGTTGGTAGAAGAACTAAATTAAAAATGCTTTTTCAGTACGAGAGATAATGAGACATACTCATTGTTGATGTGAATTTAGATTAGCTGTAAAAAGATAATTGTATTCATGCGAATTGTTTATTCATGTTTATTATTATTTTTTTTTTCACTTGAATGAGAGCAGGCTGGATGGCAGGATGACATTCAGCAAAGGTCTTTTGAGAAAAATCTGAATGTCATGTTTGGACGGTAAAAACGTTAGACCACAGTGCTGCCTGCATGTAACTGTTGATATGTGCACGTATGTTATATTTTAATTTCATGTTGTTGTCTTCTTTCCCAATTACAGCAGGCTGCATATAGGTTTTCATGTAGGAAAACTGTGATTCTGAGCATGTTATAATTTGCATATTTATTTAACATAAGCTTTGAGCTTCCGTAGAGTTAAACTATCTACTGCTTAGATGTAGATGTTCAGACAGGCCCTGGTGGTTTGAGCTACATGTAGGATCACTGAAAAAGAAACTGCCTGTCTGCCATCCAGCTCTATAGGCTTCAAAGAGCTTCCTGTTGTGATGTGCACTTTATGAAGCAGAAACTATAGGATGGAGAATAACTTCAAACTTCTGCCAGGGATCATTTCCTGCCATACTCATGCAGACACTCTGGATGTTTGAATTAAGCTGTGAGTTGAATTCACCCCTCAATTTACAGGAAAAAACACAGTTCAAATGTTTGTTGAAGGGCCCTTCCTTTCAGTCGAAGATTCCATTGAAAGTAGGCTTATAAGGTAAAGCGGGGTAAGGTAACACTTTTTTGATCCTCCAGGGGGAAATTCAGGTGCTACAGCAGCATCCAAAATGACAATAAATGTTAAATAATATGTATAATATACTATATTATACAGTAAGAAACATACACAACACAGAACAATACTACTGCTAATAATAATAATGAATACAAGGTTACTAGATGGGTAAATCAGTCTACAGTTATTTGTGTAATGTGAGTTTGCTGAGAGCAGTGATGGAGAGTGTAGAGTCTGATGGCAGCAGGGACAGAAGACCTGCGGCAAAGATCCTTCAAACACAGTGGATGAAGCAGCCTGTCACTGAATGCTGTTCAGAGCACTTAGGATGTCCTGTAGGGGGTGACAGATGTTGTCCATAATGGCCAGCAGTTTGGCCATCATCCTCCTCTCTCCCACCTCTTCCACTGAGTCCAGAGAACACCCCAGGACAGAGCTGGCCTTATCAGTTTGTCTATTTTAGTCCTGTCTGTTGCTGTGATGCCACTGCCCCAGCAGACCACTGTATAGATAGAGTATAGCCAGTGTCACCGCAGAGTCATAAAACGGTCTGAGGAGTGTCCTGCTCACTCAAGTGCAATTGACTTTGTCCTTTTTTGTACAGGGCAGTGGTGTTTTCTGTCCAGTTCACCTGGTTGTTGAGGTAAACACACGGGCATTTCTAAGTTTGAACATTTTCTGTGTTCACTCCTTGGATGTTTAATGGTTCAGTCCCGTTTTTTCCTCTACCACCAGCTCCCTGGTCTTACTCATATTGAGATGGAGGCCGTTCTTTTAACACCACTGAACAAAGTCTTGTATAACATTCCCGTTTTCAGCCTCTTCTGTGTCAGTGATGCACCCTACAACAGCTTAGCCATCAGAAAAACATCTGTAGGTGACATTGTGCAGAGTTGTAGGCGAAATCAGATGTATAGAGAGTGGACAGGAATGGAGTAAGGACTGTAAGGACCTCTAACATGTGGTCTGTTGGTCAAATAGTCCATAGTTCTGGAGACCAGGCTTTGGTCCACGTCTGCTTGCTCTATTTTATCCCTCAACAGTGAAGGTTTTATAGTGTTGAAGGACCTGGAGAAATCAAAGAACACAATTCTTACACTGCTTCCTGTTCTCTCAAGGTGAGAGATGAATCTTTGCAGGAGGTAGATAATTGCATCTTCCACTGCAGTGGATCCATTTTTGGTCTTACCAGAAATGTAGATGAGTGTTCATCAAATGGGATCTTAGGGCCACCGCTCCTTAGTCAATAGGTTCTATGAGATGTGCAGTCTGAAACTGGCCCAATAAGTCTTCTATAGAACTCCTTCCAGCCTCAGGGTCAGGTGGTGGGTGTGATTGAGCTGAGATGGAATACGGGAGAAGAGAACTGTTTCTTTGCATATTCATCTCATTGGTCCCTTCAATGCTACCTTCAGCCTGCTTCGAACTGGATGGTTCCCTCATCTTTCTCTGGTAGTGGTTCTTAACCCTTGGTTACCTTAATTTCTAGCTCCCTCTGGACCCTCCTCAGCTCCTCTTTGTTCCTTGACCTTAAAGCTTTTTTTTTCTTGCTAAGCAGGGCTTTGATTTCAGGTGGGATCAGTGTTTTGTTGTTTAAGAAACACTGTACCCTCCTGGTAGTAGTCTGTAATACTGGAGGTGAGGCAGTCAATATCCTCTTCATGTGGCTAACAGAGCACCTCCCAGTCTGTTGTCTTGAGAGACTCTTCAGACCATCTCTGTTCTTGTGACCACTGTTTTTTTTTCTGTACTACAGCCTTCTAGACAGGCAAGAAATGGAGTACGTTATGATCAGATTTTCCAGGGGGAGGGAGTGGCGAGGAGCTTTATGCATTATTTACATTTGCATAACACAGTTTCAGGATGTTATTGTCTCTGGTGTTACAGTTGACGCACTGACTGAAGGTTGGCAGAGTGGAATTCAGGGATATGTGGTTGATGTCCTCAGACCTGAGGTGTAGAGCCTGGGGGTGATGTGTTTGCAGCTTTGCTGTGACAGTCTGGATGACGTCACACATAGAGGAGGATAGAGCATAGGGTGGAGCATACACAGCTATCACTATTACATTGGAGAACTCTCTGGACAGGTGGTATGATCATATGCTAACAACCAAGAGTTCAGTGTCTTCTGCTCAAAACTGTTCATTGATATTGATGTGCCCAGTGTTACACCATCTAACATTCAGACATAAATCCTTTCTTCTTACCCCACTTATTAGCGTGTCTGTCTGTCTTCACCAGCTGGAAGCCATCCAAAGTTACAAGTGAGTTGGGAAAGAGTTCATTCAGCCATGTTTCCATAAAGCATAACAAGCCGCATTCTCACTACACTCTCTGGATTTTTATTAGCACTGATAGCTCATCTGTTTAATTGGTGAGAGATCTTACGTTCCCCATAATGACTAAAGGTAGGGAAGGTTTGTAATGCCTCCTTTGCTCTCGACACATCACTCCTGCTCTGCACACTCTTCTCCTCTTCCTCGGGTCCTGAGGGATTCTAGGTTTCTTGTCTGAGTACATGCTTGTGCTCTGGAGAGTAAACAGCTGTTCCCTTGTACAAACAATGGTTAAATCACGGTAACACATTTCTTCTGATTGAGTCTCTACACTGGGGTAAGAATTAGTATATCCCAATATCTCAGTGTTTGTGCTCTCACAACTTGACGACTCAGAAGCTGCTGTAACTGACTGCCATATTGTATATATTTGTTTTCTTTGGAGAGCTCACTGTGCCATAGGAAGTTGCAGTAAATGCTTCAGATCAGGCATATGGAAGTACAGCGGAAACATTCTGAGCCTGCAGCCAAGGCTGAACAGAGAACAGTTTACAGCTTGAAAAAATGTGGCCAAGGCTTTCATCAACAGCCAAAGGCATCTTCAGAGGCAGATAAAAAAGAGCAGCGAGTGTCTGTGGTGGAAGAGAAACCACTTTATTGTATCTTGGACCCAAATTCATCTCAAGGGACTGGTAGCATAAGTAATTTATGATCTGCAGTAGAAGGTTGTGGTTAATAAAATGCACTCGCTGAATGTGTAATCCAGCCATTTTTAATCTGATCCACGATGGGAGGGGGGGGGGCGACTGGAAGCTGAATCTGGTTTTTAGTCACAATAAGTTAAACATCACCACAGGAGGCTTTGTCTTCTTAGATCTTTTTTTAAATGATTGCATCCAATTTCCTGACAATCAATAAAGACTGTCTGATGACTGGAATTGATCAACAAGGAGAAGGAGAAAGCCTAACAACAAGGGTCAAGACCTTTGTGATCACTGGCAGAGCTATAGTAATGAAAAGCTTTGAAGCAATTACCTTGTCCACTCCTGGTTTCCCTGTTTGATCAATGGATCAATATAGCCTCCTGTCTACAATCACCTTATGTCACGAGTAGACTCCTGAATGTTCTGGGCCTGTTAAAGAAAAAAGTGCAATAATCTGCATCGAGGTGTTTGTGTGACCTTAAACACAAATGCCACAGCTCAAAGCGCATCAACACAGGCCCGGCACATCCTAAAGGACACAGTCTGCATAGTACAGGTCATGAGTCTTTTTTTCAGCACACACAAGAACACAGGTGCTGGTTTGAAAAATGTATGTATGCGTCACAGAGTTGTGCGTAGGTTTGACTGTAGCTAGTGTGACCATGTGCAGCCAAGACAGCAGCACGGCCTCCAGTCAAGCATATAACATCAACAAAAGCAACTTAGTCACTTGGTGGGGTGGGGCAGCGAAGCTATACCCTTGTTTCCTGCACTTGTTTCTGGATTTCTTCTCTTGGGGGGAATTCTGAAGGGTCAAGTAACAAAGCCAGGATTTACTGCTGGATTGTGCATGTGCATAAAAAAAAATTTGTTCAATATGTTCTTAAACTTTCATGCGGTAAAACATCAGATTTGGTTTTAATGTCTGGAATAGCAGATGGAATTCTGTTTGATGATCTGCTAAACAGAACCTAATAAACTGTACAAAGCTAGGATGTACTGTATCACTGTAACACACAGAGTTTTACATATTGTAGTCTGATCTGAGCACAACATTTAATCTCTCTGATTACAATACTTCACAGCATGGGGATATTTTGTTTACTGAGTAAAGAGCTTGTAGCTAATAACACTGTTTGGGTCCAACTAAACACATTGGAGCTGTTATTTGTCTTTATACGCTCCCACAAGGGACAATTATCAGCAAACAGTGTCAGGTTTTCACAGTTGCGCTGCTGATATTGTACACAACACAACATTTAAGGACTCTCTGTCCTCTGAATTTGATAAATGAATATGTTCATAATGAGGTTCCTGTGCCATCACACTGTGGGACACTGTTTTGAATAACACATTTCAGATTGAACAATATAACCCCCTGTTTGCTCTCGGCACAGAGTAGGAGAATAACACTGTAGCAAGCTAGTTTGCCATCAATTTAATCCCCTACTACTGGGACTGTAGGGTTGTAACGTCAAGGTGAGAAATGCAGACTTGAACTTCGAAGACATCTACTACTAATGATCAGATATTCTGGGAAAATATGTGTGGAGGCAGGGATGAGTAACGCTACCCTAGAGGTATCACAGTGGGGAATTTTCACAGTGACATGAACTCATGTAGTGAAAGAACAGCAGACTCGTACCAATAATGTTTTCCATGTGCTCATTTTCTTTGCCTGTGGTACTGTCGTGGTGAAAGTTTTTCTGTCCCCTGTACAGAATGCTGACACCTCTAACAATCAACCTTTTGCATTATTGATTTAAATGCAGTTTACTGTCAGTTTATGTTGTTCGGTTTCATAAAAAAAAATATTGACTTCAAAATAACAGTTTGCAATTGACAGGTTGCAACTTCTGAAATTAAAATGAGGTGCCATGCTATTATTTTGAAGCTATATTCCAGAAATTCCAGAAATTGAGTTGAATTTACCTTTAATCAAAAACCTGTTGTTTTCCTCTGTCTATGTCCTTTTGCTGATAGCAAGCCACACATTGATCCTCCCACTCTGCTGCTTGTATTTTGTATTCTGCTCTTTTAAGTGTGTAGTTACACAAGCATGGATACAAAGCCTTACTTCCTTAATGAAATGCTGACTCTAGTGTGATCATAAGTGTGCCCTGGGGGAGCATTTTACCAGCTGCAGCACTATTCCAGATGGGCTGCTTAAGGGACATCAGTAAAACACAGAGGATATGACACAAACATCTTTCCTGGTGTCTACAGTATAAAATATGTCTAGTAAAACAGTGCTTGCGGATGCATGAAATAATTTATGCACATGTAACTTAAAATGTCCCTGATGGATGGATGATGTTGGCATAGATATGTGTATGGTTACGTGTAATAGAATCACTGTCCCACTAATATCCATCCATTATCTTAACTGCTTGTCTTTGTAAAGGTCACAAGAGTGCTGGAGCCTATCCCAGCTGTCAATGGGCGAGAAGCGGGGTACACCTTGGACGGGTCGCCAGTCTATCAGAGGTCTGAAACAACCATTCACACCTACAGACAATTTAGAGTTACCAGTTAAGCTAACATGTTTCATTTCATAGTGAATGTGGTTTCAGCTGCTTATTCCTATTGGCCTAAGGTGCTCACACATATACAGGGTGGATGTCTGTAATTTTTAACCAAAGTAGTTTAAATAATATCAACTGTACCTAAAGCTGTGTGCTAAAACATTTTTGACACTTGACATTCTTAAACTTTATTTTTTTATAGCTTAGATGCAGCACAGAATGGATAGAGAGAAAAAAGGAGGCTGGTATACAACAGTAGCTCAACTTGACCAAGGGATGCTGCTTTCATTGTCCATGCTTTAGTGGGCTAAGCCACCAGGACACCAATTCCAATCTCTCTTTTAATGATCAAGTGAAGAGGGTGGCTTTATTATCCCTTACTGACCCTAAGAAAGCTATCCTTCCTTTCATCTCTTTTTTCTCTAGATTACTTGAACTCCCTGCACTCAGCCGGCATTCACTCTACCTTCTGCAATTAGCACAACATACAGCCGCTGTGCTTCTGTCCAACCATGAGAGGCAAGCTTGTATCATGCCCGTGTAAGTCTCACTACACTAGTTTTCAGCTTGTTTCGAACCTTTTAATTCCTTATGAGCCAGTGTGCAGTTTCATGTCTACTGGGAGGAGACTGCAGGGTGCTCCACAGCCAAGTATAACGTTTCACTTCTTCTGCAGTTCTCATGAAAGAGACTTTAAAAATATTGATTGTTTCAGCTTGTGTCTGTCTTGTCTGCCCATACATACGTATTCAGATAACCAACACATGATAAGTGATAATCAACCAGTAGATGGTTTAACTGCAACTGTATCTAAAATGAATGACATCCAATCAACTAATTTATTTTCCCGGTTTACAGATTTCCGTACATTGTGAGCTATAATCTAAAGCGTTATCTTTTCCGTAACACTTTAGATTACATAATGCAATTTACCATGGAATTAAACCAAATTTATAGGGAACGCTTTTTGTAAGAATGATGTAACTGTACATACAAGTCACAATAAAGGAGTAACAATCTATGAATAAGTTGCAGAAGCTGGGAACTATATGAAATTTATAAAATACAGTCCATCCTCTATTAAAAGCAGTTTATTACCCTACCTAACCCTAGCTGAAGAGCCAATTGTGGAAATGGCCATGAACACATTTCCCATTTCTTGTCAAAATGTCAGCTTAAGAGGGCTCAGAAAAGAAAAATAATAATAATTAAAAGTAAAGCAGTCAGAAAGTGGTGTTTTCAGTCTCTGTAGCTACAGTTTTAAACTGTGAGCCATGCCTCTAAAATAAACCAAGATGAAGGAGAAATGTGATTAATCATCTGTTGCATACATATGCAGATTTCCAGTAACCAGGTATCTTCAGTGCATGTAAACTCAATTACCCGAGAAACATGGTTTCTCTGAGAAACCTGGTTACTGAATGCATGTAAAAGCAGTTAATGTGAAATTTTTGTTGTTGCTGTGCCTCAGCACCATGGACAGCACTCTACCAACCTGCACCCCAAGGTTTGAGGATATTCTTGTGACTATCTTGGTAAGTAGCCTGTGGCAATAACACTGGTGGTAAAAATTATGACAAAAAAGTGTTGTTACCTACAGACTATGGAACATAAACAGCAGTTGGTAAAGGTGGAACTGATTTTTTAAAATTTATAACCATTTTATGTAGTGACAGGAAATGAATCCATAAATGATACAAGATTTGAGTTAATACAATGTTTTGTAAGAATGTAAACCTGAAAAAAGTATAACTGGTTACTAATGTAGTAAAATAAATGTAGTGGAGTAAAAGTAAAATGAAATGGAAATACTCATATTTAAAACAGTATAATACAAGTGTAGTAGAAGTACCTAAAAACTGTACTACTTGAGTAAATGTACTTAGTAACATACCTCCTCTGGTCCCCCTCTGTCTGCTTTCCTACTACTACAATATGTGGAAAAACGGTGAATACCTTAACTAGGTTCATACTGTAGCTCATACTGTACATATAATACTAGAATAAATAGCTGTAGCCAATATAGCTCCTGGCCTGTTGGGTTATGTACTGATATGTGCTGTATGGGTAAAGAGGTATCCTGTACATTCAGTTTAATAGGTTTTGGGCTATAATCTGAAGTGTTATCTTTTCTTTACATTAGATAGAAAATTGATCAGAATTAATGTCTTTATTTTTCAACAGTTCATTCATATGGTATGGTATAGTTCATGGCAACAAAAAAAATGGGGTGGGTGTCTGAGATTGGTGAAATAGAACAACGTGAAGATGAGGGAAAAACTGCAATGTTAGAATACATTACTGCTAAATATAATTTATTAGATTTGGTTGATAACTGAGAGAATACACTCTCCACACTATCATTTTCACTTCTTGGCTTCCACTTTTCCAGTAAGCGCTGAGAAGCTGTAGAGAATTGATTTTCTTATCTGGAGTCCAACCACGGTCTGGTATTTTCCCAGGAAACAGAGAGCACAGCTTGATAATGAAGGAAGATTCAAAGTCTACACCTTGTGTCTGCAACATGATCGCCTGTTTTCATAAAAAAGTAGACCTCCCATAGCTCCCATCACAAGTCTGGATTATTTCTAGCTGAGCATGAATGACAGTGGCAGCAGCATCACTGCAGCACCTGACAAATGTTTTATCACAGCTGATTGTAGGAGTACACGTTGAGCATTTCTTTTAATATAAACTGGAAGAACCTCTCTGCTTGCCAACAGCTGAACTCAGTAGAGAGGCTTCTTTTTTGAGGTAAATAAACAAAAATGCTGTGAGGAATTTCCATCAAGGACATTACAGTATTACTAAAAACATGGCAGTTATCAATGTCAAGAATTTTATTAGGGAGATTTCTGTGATTACAAAAATGTGGTATAGTGCTGGGACACAGTCAAAAACAGAAATACATTTTGTTTTTAATAGGCCAAAACTGACAATTACATCTATTATTTAGTCTTGCAGTTCTTTTCTTGATTAATGATTTGGGCTATACAAAATGTCAGAGATAGCTCCAGCACCAGTAATGAAACTCTATGGTCTTTAAAATGACACATGTGGTGTTTTCAGCCTATATAGCTACAGTTAAAATCTGTGAACCATGCCTCAAAAATAAACCGAGGGGGAAGGAGGAATAAGATTACTCATCTGCTGCATGTATATGCAGATTTCCAGTGACCAGGTTTCTTCAGTGCATGTGAATGTTTGTATGTTGCTTCCTTTTTTCAGTCAGTCAGTCTTTGCTTTGTTGCACTGAATTAAAACATGTTTGATTTAAGTTACAAGTCTTCATGCAGGTTTTAGTTATCAACCACCAGAGTGTGAATATTCAGCCTTTAGTGCTTAAAGACTTATAGTCTCAGGAGTTCATGTAAGCTCAAGATATTACCGTGTTTAAAGATTTACAGGTCTGTAGATGTAAGAAACAGTGAAAAAGGTAAAATCAGAAAGCTAATATTATTTTTATGACTTAATTGCATTTTACTTGGTTACACAATTACTCAAGCAACCTCTAATCACACGCTGAGCTGTAATGTTGGGGATTAGCCTTGGCCTATTTCTCCTTCTCACACTGAAATACAGAAGCTCTTCCATTTCTTTATATGTCTCCCTTTTCCCTCTTCACTCTGTTCCTTTTTCTCTTTGTTACAGAATCACAATCCTCAGTGATCTTGCTGGAGTCTAACACATGTGATAATTTAATCGTTCACTGCAGAAGCTTTAATACTAAGGTTTGATGGAAAGGGCTGCAGAGCTGGTAGTTTAGTTTGCGTGTGCTCTCATTTTATTGGCACTTTTCTACTACACTTGAACCATATTTCTAGTCTTTTCATTATGTTGATATTTAATGTTCATGTGGGCAAATGCCTTATTGCATGTAACACAATTTATCACAGAGAAGTGAGTTTTTCTTTTACCTCCTGAAAACAACTCTCATTCATCCTAGCACCATGTCCGCTCAGGTTGATTGGCCTGTCTTGTTCTTTCGGGAACTTTGCGACACTTTAATCTGTGGTTGCACTGAGTTTGTTGCCGTGTAATTTCTGCTCCTGTAGCACCAGAGCTACAAATCTGCCTGGAATCAGCGCCTATAGCTACAGTAATTGTTTTGTTGTCAGCGCCTAACATCCGAAATGAATTACACAGAAACTTTTTTTGCCTGCTTTTCTTGGACGGCTGATGTGACAGCAGCTTTTTGTACTGTCACTCTCTGTCAGCATGATGGATATTCTTGTGTTCGGTGTTATGATATATTTGCCACTACCTTGAAAACTGTGGCTGTTAGCGAGTGTAAATTGTTTGGCAGTTCATACTTTATACAGTGCACAATTTCCATGTTTCAAGACATTCTGACATATTACAGCAGGACAATCCACCATTAATGTTAACAACTGTGCTTCTCCTACAATGACATCTGCTTTTTTATCCTGGCAAAAGTCGAGATAAAAAAATAATAGCTAGCTGCAGCCCTCATTGGTTTGTTTGAACATCCATTCCCTGCAACACATTGCCTACTGAAGTACATCACACCTGTTAATTTTCAAATAACATTTTTTGTGCCTCAAAAAATTTTCACATATTAAATAGATTACACAGGGGAGAAAAAGCAAGAAAGGGGCAGCGTGCTGTGGATTGTTGAATGTAGAGACCTTGGACAGACGACTAAGTTTGTACGTTGCACAAAACTTTACTTGTCCGTCAGGCTCAGAATAGTTTCTCTGGACAGATGAAAATTACTTCAGTGTTTATTTCCAACAGGTCACTGCAGTCTTGACAACCCATTCCCTTCTCATTACTCGCTTCATGACATTATTAGCAAAAAACACTTTATGGGCCATGTTTTCCTCTTTTTTTGTTGGTGCCAGTGACTGTTACCATGGGAACATAGCTCCTACTTTAGAATTAGCCTGAGGACAGGGAGGCTAATTTTTTTTAGGCTTTCTTTATCTTCTGCGAAACTGAGCAACTTGCATTGCACTGATCCAAGAGCATAATCAAAACTGGCTAAAAACTACAGACCATGTTTGTGAAACTGTCCCTGGTCCAAGCTCAGACAGTCTTTGGTTAAGCAGTAATAAGATCTGGTAATTATTGTATGATGTAGGCTGGATATATGCAAACAGACTCTCTGTGTGACATGTATATAGATGACATCAGGGCTCTATTCCTCTTTAGAGACAAAGTGAAAACACAAGTGACCTTGTTGTTAACACTCAGTGCCTCATAAGAAAGACTGGACAGACTATCTGTTGGAGTCAGGTGCAAAGTGACCTTGGCCATGTCTGGAGTGGTGATATAGGAGGGGAAAAGTGACAGTGAATGTAAATCACGCACCCCTTTAGCTGATTAGAGTGCCATATGCAGTCTAAGAGGACAAAATATGGAGGGACCCCCCCCCCCCCAGGGTGCAAAAAGTGCCACAAATAATGCATCTGTCTACCAGGAACAGGTCTCAAGAGAATGACAGGTTTATGCACTTATTTTAAATGGTGTGTGTCCTTCGTAAAGAGAGCAGGCACAGAGTGCACTCTGAGTGACTTGCCATCATAACCAATATGACAAACTGAGGTTGCAGCTGGGAATACCAAATGGTAGTAAAGGACACACTTGTATCACAGACATACTCCAGGAATGTGAAGAAGTAAATGATGACGGTAGAAGTGTTTGGATGGGTGTATCTTGTACTCATGGCTAAAAATGTCCTCATGCATAAAGGCCCTGGGGAAATTAGTATGATGAGAGAAGCTATGAGGTGACTTTTTGCAGTGTAAGCTGCAGGAGATGTTGTGTGAATAGTTCCATTCTCTGAGATGAGGGGGGCTCTCGTGAATCTGGCTGCATTGAGGTAGTTATTTAGTCTAGCTCTTCACCATGAAATGTAATTCTGTAAGTGGTAATGAGGCAGCTTTTTTTGCTGCCTCAGTATCAGATCATGCTGGTACTGAGGCACATGATCAATTTTAGTCGGTAAGCTTGAGGGTAGAACCAGTATGTATAATACTGCTGCAGCCACAGTTTAAATGGGAGATCATCCTTAAATGCAGCACATCTGCGAGGGCTCCTTGACCATGACCTAGCAGGTCTCTGCAAAATGAAGAATAGTTTACAACAGTTATCTCTTGTTTATTTCCCCTGAAGCCAACTCAGTGAATCCATGAATCATAATCACTATTCAAATCAGAGGTTTCATTGTCTCCACTGTTATGCCTGCAGCCACGGCATAAAATAAGTTTTAGGAGTAAATTGCATGTTACACAGAGGGTATACTTGGATTCATGACGAAATTCTCTAACAGTTCAGTATAGATTTATTTGTGTACAGCTCCATCTTCAACACTCATTGTTCCAAATGATTAATCTGAATTCAAAGCTATTTACATACTGACACTTACTTAAAAAGACATTCTTTTAATGACGTGTCTTTAATTTAATTTTTAGGATTCAGGCTTAACCATGTTTGCCTCATGGATGGTTTGCACCACTGAGGGAAAATAACTAAAGACATGTAGTCAAGTACTGTTTAAAGCTACAGTATGTACCTTTTTGAATATTTGAGTAGAAACAAGCTCCAAAACTTAACTTATTGTGAAGTGGTGTTTTTGAAGCCTCCTCATAGAATTGTACTCGCAGTGTGCAGAGATCACCTTAGATCAGTTTTAAAGGTTTTTGAACAAGGCTCATCCTTCTAAACAATCAGAGATTTTCAAGAATGCTTGATTAATAAGATTTGCAGCATTGTTATTTATAGTAATTTGATAATGACTAATAATTGTAGGGCAGAGCAGAGTGGATTGATTCACGCTAGTGCTAGTTTAAGTTGCATTTTGTAGCTTTAAGTAAAGCTTAAACAGACAGTACTTTACTTTAAGCAATTTTAACTTCTATAGTTAATAATTACAGATTTATGAAACATTAATGAAAGAATAATAACTATAATAATAACAATGCATGTACCTCTCAGCTACTACTGAGCTCTCAGAACATCTCAGTGAGAGCTTCTGTGCGTGTTTTTGCAGGTGCCACGACAGCGGTAACTTCATTAACTATTCATGATTATTAATTGTCGCCGGCACAGAGTCTCAATCGATCAGAATGTAACAGTAGGTTATATTCTGGCGGCTGGTGCGTTGGCTTACACGGAAAACAACGGGTGTGGGTGTGCTGACGCAGGTCAGATGCCGCTGGTGTGTGTTGGCCTTTATTCTTTTACCACATCACCTTAGAAATATTTTAGAAACTGTTTTGCTTTCGCTTATAAAGTTAAAGAAAAAGTTACCAGTGTGGCCTCAGTGTGGTTTCTTATATCATGAAGTAATAGGACAAAACCTTGACACTCAGAGGATCAGAATCTGCATGCTCTCTGTTATTAGATTGCCAGAGTTGTACACCTAACTCTGTGTAATCTAAGAATAAGAGTTCTGTTCTATAATTACAACGCTCTGTTAAAAGGATTTCTACTCTTTAATTATCTCCAAACAGTGACATGTTTTTTAATGGTTGCCCTCAGCAGTTGCTTTTGTTAAAATTGAAACCTTGTTTATTTTTCTTTTTGCTTGAGAATAAATACAGTTATATTTGAAATACAGTTAATATGTAAACAAAACAAATGCTGCTGAAAATGAGACAAACAGTTTTCACATGCAGATTTTCTTTTGTATCAAGAACTATGTAAAGAAAACAATACATTTCCACATTGTTCCAAAGTGCAGACTTAATGCTAGCCTTTCTTTCTAGGCTTAATAGAAGAATATTTGATGTAATTGCAAGTTGTTCGTGTTAAACAGTAGACTGTATTATTATATGCAACACCCACAGGTCGAGTATCTGTTTATTATTATTATTCATACTTTGTCAGTCATCATAGAAATAAAACCTCTTCTCACCTCTTCCACTCAGAGAGAGTCAGAGGTCAGGGTCTTTCAAAATACAAATACATTTTTGAAAAAAAAATGTGAACATTCTTGAAAATCAAGCATTGTGATTATTTAGACCATCAGTTATAAACACAAAATATAACCATCTTAAGTGCTAGTTGGGTCATTGTTAAAATCCTTATTATTTCAATAAATTGTCACAGAAATCTTAGTTTCTTTTCAATATATAAACTCATTTTCTTTTTGTACCACATATAAAAAAAGAAAGAACAGTAGTATACTGTACTCTTTTATTTACATGTGGTTTCTAACGAGTCTCTTATTGTGGAAGGCTGACCCTACTCAGCAGCATTAATCAGAGCTGAGCTTGTGGGTGGGGGCGAAATAACAACAGGGTCCATGAGGTCCAACACGAATCCTTTAGTAAGGAATTTATTCACGTGGGAAAGAGTCATGGTTTTAAAAGGACATGTGTCAAACATGAAGCAGAAATGTAAAAGAATTGTCATGTTAGTTGATTGTATGCGGGTAATAAAATCCCCCAGACCATTATTGAGGGAGAAGGACACAGGATTGAGACACCATCCAGAGGATCACAGTGGTATTACAAGAAGAGAGTGAAAACATGAGTAGGAGTTGAATTTCTTTCCCCCCTCATTCATCTGTAAGAAAGAATCCTGAATCACAGCAGTGGTCACCAGATGGTGCTGCAAAGGCAGGTTTGATCCATGTGTTCGTCGTTCAGGCAGCAGGATGAAGGAATGAGGAAGTGGAAGGTCGCCTGCATCAAGATTATCATCATAATTCTGGCGTCGGGCATGCAGAGAAGTGACTGATGGTGACTATAAATCCAGCACAAGAGAAAAGAGGTTATTATATATACTGTGGAGGAGAATGATGGTTTGCACTTTAGAAATTACAGAGGTCCTAGGGGGCAATGCTCCCTACATTTTAATGGAAAAGCCATATCATGCATACAATTCCAACTATACTCTTTAGTGTGAGCACCAAATGAATGGTTATTGTTGAGTGGCAGTGGATGGGTGGTCTGATCACATCTGAAATGGAAATTTTTTCACCAACAACACTGCAACATGAAAGAAAAAATCACTAGAATTCCTATTTTAAGATGTACTACTTTACTTTTTTGTTGTGAAATTATGATGGTCCAGGTTTAACTTTAAACTACTGACTATATATATATTGTAGTGTATTTACTTAAAATCTAGTCGTCTAATCTTGAATTGTTAAGTATAAAATAACAATGTAAAGTATAAAATCTCTGCAAATGGAAGCAGTCAAGCATGTTTTACTGTATATTAGACATTCTAATACTTTACAAAATGCACTCTGTCAGTGTCCACTGCTGGTTTCCATGAATCAGATCATTTGCCATTTGATTTCATGCACCAGAAGTTGCAGAGTCAAATGTTCAGGGGATTGTGGATGTTGGTGTAAATAACGTTATGATACGATGAGATGCAAAACAGCACAGGAGCTCAGGACACTTTCCAGAAGCCCAGAGGTTGGCACTAGGATAGGCGGTGGGCAGGAAAAAAGGAGCAGCAGATGGGGTGTCCTATTAGCAGTTGTCCTGTTAGCCAGGGCCAGCTGCTACTCTCTGGGTCTCTCTCTGGGCCCGCCTTCTCCCCTGAGTCCACTGAGTAAACCTATTTTCAGTTTAAAATTTGTTGTTTGGATGGGTTAATAGTGAGCATTAAACTAGTACACATGGAGCAGACGGTGGGGTACATGGGGTCCAGAGTGTTATTTGCAGCCATCTTTGCAACCAAAGACGTATTTCCTTATTTACAGTGTGTACTTATATGAACCAAACTAAAAGAGGACAGTGATACTGCTGCCACACCACCAACAACGCCACTGTGGGTGTTATATGTATAGAGGGCACAGACACTTACTGGATTTACAGCCTCAAAACCACAAGTTATCAAGGCCTAAATGAAAAACTAAAATGCTCCATAACGCATTAGACTTAGGTAAATTTTAGGTACAGTTTTTTTCTAGTGTCTTTTCATGTTGTTTCATGCTGTTTTTAGAGAAATGGTTTGAGACGTAGGTCTCGTGTTGGACTGTGTTCTGTACTGCTTGTATGGTATATTTGTCTCAACCTCCCGCTGGTCTTAGAGGTGTTCCCACAAATTCACAGGTATGTTTTCCTAACTATAAATTTGAGTTCCTGGAATTATAGCTTCATTTTCCACACCCATAGATGGATACATATTTTTCTTTTAGACTTCTTTCTTCAGACTTTTTTTTAGGCTCAGAGGATAAGGATGTTTTTTTTTACATCTTTATATGTGTAAAAGAAAGTGTTCTCAAATATACTGTGATTTTTTTATGTATTATAACCACTTCATTACTGAAAACCTTAATAACCACTATAAATGCATGTGTTCACTTGTTGTGCAGGCGTGACACTGATTATACTTAAAAATAGCTGTTTTCACCACCACCCACAATTTATTTTTATTCTTTCCAGCTGCTAGCATCCCCTCAATTTTCTTTGTGCACTGCATTGGGAAAAGAATGTGCATCAACAGCACCTAGGAAATAGCAACCATATTTAGTATGGATACTGTCGGCTTTGATACTTTATTTTGTCAGTTTTGTCTTGTGAACACACTGCACACTCAAATCCTGCTAAGAATTTGTATGTAGTATGAAACTGGGACACAGTGATAGTGTAGAGCATGCCATATCTAATACAATGTGAAGGGCTCACAGGGAGAAAAAAAATCAGCTCCCACAGTTTAACTTAACTTACTTAATGCTATATAAAGGCAAATCTAAAAATATCACATCACACATAACAGAGCAGCAACATAGAAAAACAGGAGATATTCTGCCTATCAGGATCAAACTGTACTGTACTATGATTATAAATGATAATAGTGAATTAGAAAAATGAGAGAACGAATGACAAAATCAACTAAACTAAAAATATCCTTTGGATGAGAGAGGAAGATGTATGCCGTCCTTACTGCTGCTCAAAAAACAAAACAAAAACAAAACTGTAGCAGTAGTTCCTCTGGTGCTTTAATAATGCCACATGGTAATGATGGGATTCCCTTGCCCACACAAGCAGCCACTCTGTCTATCACTCTGCACCATTTGACGGAGAAACATTGTTGCATGGTGGCTTCACACCATTTCATTCACCAACCAAACACACACACACACACACACACACATGGATACAGACACACATATGCACTTCTATACACATGTCCCAATTTTTCCACAACCTTTCTTCTTCACTCATCTTCTTTTTTTTTTAATAGCTCTTTGTTCTCTGCTCATGTCTATTTTTATCCCAGTGTTCACGGGAGGAGTCAGAGAAATGACGAGGCTTGGGAGACTTGCTCATCTCCATGGCAACTATATTGCAAGCCTTCATTGTCTAATATAGGCCTTTCCCCTATGTTATGCACATTTGTTGCTCTTATCTTATTATTAGATTTGTTCAGGTCAATATTTTACGCCATTTTCTCTATGTAGGTCTTTTTTCCCATGCATTCCTCCTCCACCGGATCCCCATCTCTCCACGCTGTCCACCCCTCATCAGCCCCCTCCCCCCAAGAACGGATTGAGCTGTCTTTTCCTCCCTGAACCAATGGGCGTGCTGTTGTAGAGTAATTCTGTACTAACCCACACCTCGCTCATGAGACACAGTTTGGATGCCATTCGTTTTGCTACCACTGTGAGGCCTACTTTCATGAGACCAAAACTCTCTGTGGGCTTTGTTCGGTCCAAGGGGGTTTCCCCATTTTTTCCCCACTTTACTGAATCCTGCTGAGAAATGCAAATTTACTGGCATCATCCCCAGTCAATAAATGCAGTATGACACCCTCTTTTTGAAACACAAACTGTACTGCTAGCCTTGTTTATGATTTCATTAATACAGTATGTTTGTATGTTTTTTATACACTGAATGTAACTGGACATATGATGATGACATGTCAAACTCCTACTGTATATAGTGCTCAAATGAAGTCAAATATGAGATACTAATCCTGGTTATTTTTTAAATATTTCAAATTAGACCTTGGATTTTCTTCTAATTTTGAATAGTTCAGTAAAGATTCACAATGCCACTTGAATTTCTGTCACCGTATGTACTAAATTAGTCGTTACCACCCAAACAGCCTCTGCATGATTTCCTCACAGATGCCCCAGCCATTAGTCATCCCTTCATCAAAAACATTTTCCATTTTAATTCACGTTCTTGTATGAGAAACAGGACATGCATTCAATCCCACATGTGGGATTCCATCTAGTCACGTGGCCAGGCTGCACAAACATATGCTGTCAGCACAAACACACATAGAGTTGGAGGGACACACAGCATAATGGAGGCCTCTAAAACATAAGCAGAAATACTGTATAGTACTGAGGCAAACAGTAGAATGATGCAAACTGTCATATTTAATACATCCTGCACACAATTAAAGAGTAAAAGGATGCATGCACACAGACTGGCAATACCAGGTGAGATAATGATGTTAATTATGTGTTGTGCCAGTCTACAAACACCAACAGATGCCAGTAGCCCTGAGGAACTAAGAGCTCACCCATGGTCATCCAGATTTCCCCTAAAAGAAATCCTTTCACTGGTTCATCCGTTTCTTATGGCAACAGTCTTCCTCCCTCTGTGTCACCTGCCAGAGAGTGAGCAGGTGGACCCAGCAGGCCCAGGTTGAAGCTTCACCTGTCACACTTCCAGCGCTGGTCCACGCATGCCAACACAAACATAAAAATAAAAAACACAAATAGTCCAAACATGAAGTTTTTCAAGCAGGTTTCATTATGCAAAACACACAGAGCCTGCTGCACACACGTGAACACGCCGTTATTTAAAGATAGGCATATTTATATGTGATCAAACTACTAAATAGAAACAGGATATAAGTACTGAATTAAAAGATCAGAGTCAGTACCTTCTTCTTCTTCTTCTTCTTCTTCTTCTTCGTGTGTTTAATGTAGCAGTGGTGGAAGGTAGTTGGAATTTACCAACAAGCAAAAATTGTACATTGTGCAGCTGAGTCCTTAAGAACTGAAAGAAACTGAAGCCTCTCCTGAAGTATTCGGACCGTTTGCTATGGCACTCCAGATTGTGGGAAGGTGAATCCTTTACACTGCATGTCAAGACCTCTACAGTGTTCTGTAGATAAGGACAAGAGTGTATAGTGGTGTCAATGTACTGTCAATCTACACCCTGACTGACAGTGACCTCCATAATTATGAAATGTAAAAAGTTTGGAACCAGCAGGACTCTTCTTAAAGTTGGCAAGAGGAACCCAATGGTCAATTTAATGGAGTCCTCTACAGTGAAGCTATTGGATGGACAACCATTTCAGCAGCTCTCCATCAATCAGGCATTTATTGGTAGACTTCTGATGTTATCATGCCATTCAATACGCATTATTAGTTGTTATCACCACCATAATTCTGCCTCAGAAGGGACAAACTGCACCAGTAGGCCAGAAGGTGCTTACCAGAGATAACTGTCCTCCTCTGAAAAACCTAGACGACCTCTAGCAGATGTAGAACAGGAGCCAAAGTCAAATGATGTAGAGTAGGTGACATAGTTTAACGGGGAACAAACTCTCGTGAAGAGCTGAGTTCAGGGTGGATGACGCTAAGACAAAATACTGATTATTCACACGTGAGACAGCTATTTGTTTTTTGGTAGTTGTAGGCTGGTAGTCAGTCCTGTTACTTTATCTATTCCTAAACCTAACCCAGATTTTTTTTTTGCTGAGAGAGAAAGAGAGTCGACAATACTTCTGTATTTTTACTTAGGTGACGTTTGCAGTGCAGGGCTTAAATTGTTTTTCAGGTATTGCATACTTCATGTATGAAAATACATTTGCATTTATGCACATTTATAGCTATGTTCATTCTGAAGAGAAAGTATCAGTCCAAAGACACCACTGATAATCAGACAGAGTGCTGCTCATGAAGAACCGAAGGACTGAACCTTTGCTGACATTATACATTGCATGTGAGCCTTGATGTGTGGTGAGTGACAGGCAATCCACAACAGTACCTAAGGTCACAAACCCCGACCACTAGACTGAAATACAGCGTAGTCAATACTGGCAATGGTCTATCAATACCTCTGGGTAAAAGGAGGCAGATTCATAAATCAGCCCTGTCTTCCAGGGCCTGATTGTACACGAGCTCACGAGCAGAGGCAGGAAAAGAGGGCATGTCAGCAGTTTACTGTCTTTCCCAAGCAAAATCAAATCTTCTGAACAGAAATGATAATAAAAGTTTATGAAACTGCTACATTTATTAACTGCTACTTTACATAGCAGAGATCTTTTTTAAACAGATTACTCAGTGTTTCATCAGCATGAACACTTTTAGGAATGAAAACCATATGCTGAACAGTGAGAAACACTTTACACTGTAGGTCTCTTGTGCAACTTGACAAACAGATTGATGGTTGTGAACAGAGGAATGACAGTGATGGAATATGCCATGATATTAAGCCATTGGTCCAATGAACAGTACTTGATATTTTGACACTGGCAACTAAAATCAATACCAAATACCATATAAATTATATGTTTTCTATCATTCCTTGGCCTTGCTTGCGAAGGTGGTTGCACGTCGCTTGTGGGATGGGGCGTAGATGATATAGGAGCTTCTAATGCTCTTTACCAAAAGAAGACCCGATAGCTTTACTTGACCACTACATGACTAACTAGAGGAGGTCAAGGGCTACTTGAAATTACATCTATCTTTCTCGCTTCAATTTCTATGGAGATTTCCTCCTGAACTTCAGGGCTGCTGTTCTTGCTTCCGAAACAACAGCTGACATTAGTGGTGACACGTGTGGACAAGGCAAAAGTACACTTAGTTGCCTGCCCACTGTGTACATCCTATCTCCCTAAAAGGGTGATTATCTGGGCAAGGGCACTGACCTCTGGTTCCACAGTTACCCTCAGTTGGGAAATCAATGAAGCGCGTGTGCAAAATGGCTCCCTTAGGACAGTCCACATCTGCACAAATCAGCACGGTTTTGTCACCACCATTTTTTCTCAGCTCTGTCAGATGAGATCAGAAGGCACAAATGTGCCACATTTTACGCACCCACGCTGGATCTTCACACACAAATAATCATACATACCCAAGGGACAGGTGACGCTGGCCATGCTCATCTTAAAAAATATTCAGGTATATCAGTATAAGTAGTATAAGTAGGCCACTTAATTATCTAAATTCACTTTTACAATGCTGTCACTGAATCATGACTAATTAGACGTGCAAGAAAAAATGCTGCAGTTAAATATGGATTTATTATGTAAACACTGGCGATGTTGTCACTCCAGAATCTGTCAGCTGATATGGATGACTAAATGTTTTCTGTTAGTGTGTATCTCTTTCCCACAACCTGCACTTTAAAACTTCCTCCAAATCTCTGTTTCTCTAGCTTCTCTCATGCTGCACAGTGCATTTGCTTTCCAGGCCCTTTAGTTGGCTTTGGTCTTGTCTTTGCTTGATACTGTACGGTATGAGTTTCTCCCCTCAGGTCTCTTAGACATGCAGAATACTGAGCTGTGCACATTTAGGTTGACAGATAAGTTTACATTTGGTTTGACACACCACAAAAGAAGGGTTTGGCTTGCCTGCAGTAATGGCTGTTACTTTCTGGGTTGGTTTAGTGTGGAAGCGTCGCTTGCCAGGATAAAATGTGAAGGTCCAAATCCTGACCCAGCAGGACCAGCCCATGAGCGCACAGCACAGTGCCTTTGGAAAACGAGGTGATTCATCTATATATGGGAATCCATATATACTAAGCAAAGCAGAGAGAAGCCCTGGGGAAGATTCTGTTTCTAAATTAGTGGCCACTGAAGGCTGCATTACGGAAGAATGCATAATCAGGCTTCAAGTGCACTTAATTCAACACTGGCCATCTCAGAGAGAGAGAGCCAGAGCGAGAGATAAACAGTCAATTGTGCTTATTTGTAACACTGACTGTGATTGTAATATATGCATTGTGTGCTCAATTATGGAATAAATAATTTAACTACTAATTGAGTCAGATGTTGCTATGTGAATTTATGTTTTGATTCATACTTGTAGAATCTGAGTTCACAGACATATCAAACGAATATTTGCCGCTCATACCTGATTACTTCCTTCCATCTTTGTTAGACCACCTCACTAAAAGAGTAGCGCAGCTGCTTTGAGATGGCTCAGGTCCCTTGGCTGAACCCCACCACACACAAAAAAAAAGAGACACATGCAAACAGATCCAGACATGCACATACGCATACACACGTACATGAACAGACAGACACGCACAAAATCACTTTCCCCTAGTGTGGTCTCCGCAGCTGTTCCTGTTGGGAGTCTGTGTGATTTGGATCAGTAGGGCCAGAACAAAGTTAATATGTTTGCAGGAAAATAGGTGCCTCCGGGAAGATTACTATGAATGAAACAAATGTCAATATTTTCCATATATATAGTAGGAGAACATACTTTTACATTGGTACCGCTACAATTTGGTGGCTTTATCTGAGCTCATCCAAGCCCCACACAACACCTTGACCTATTTTTCACTGCAGGAATCTACCGACCTGTTACCTGAAGGTTCCCATACCCTGTTTTCCTCTTCACTTTTTAGTCACTGTTTATAAGATTAAGATATAAGACTGAGCTCTGGTTTGTGCACCCACAAACCTACATAGTAGAACACAGGGTCAGCATGCTGATGTCCCTGTTTTTCCTCCCTAGAACGTCAGCAGCACCTCAGAGTTGCTTCACAAGCTATAGGATGTATAGGCTGCCTCTCCCAGCGATCAGTAGCAGGTGATGTCTGAGAAGTCTGAGGAGAGGCCCAGTTAAACAATAGGTCCCTCATCTCCTATCATAGTGAGGGAGAGGTGAGGTGGGGATACACTGCATCTCTGAACTCAAAATGCTAATAAAACATGACCTGTGACCTTTTCATTTCTCTTTTTTCTCTCTCTGTTAGACACTTACTTAAAAGTTAGTTATTCTCATACTTGAATTATTGCTCACACTTAATAATGACTATTAATGAACAAATAACTTGACTACTACTTAATGAATGCTTTGTTTACTCAAAGAAAGTCTGCAGTTGGTATTGTACTGATAGTCTACACTGAATTAAAAAGGGTACTATGCACTACAACTTACTATGTTGGTGTCAAACACAAGAGCTGTTGATGTTTTTATTGTAGTTTTAAAGAGGCAGACAATGCTGGTCTCAGTTGTTATTGTGATTTCCATCATCCAATTATGTCAGGATAGATTAAGTCGTGGCTCTGAATACTTGGATTCTTGTTTGATGAGCCAGATGATTGCTTGAGTGCTTTGATGGTTTGGCTTATATAGTGCTCTGAATTGTATGGATGCCCTCCAGTCACAGTGCTTATACACCATATGGTGAATAGACGTTCAGCAATGTGAGTCCTCATCTGATGGGATGCCAGGTAACAGATCTCTACTTCTGAAAATCACTGCACTGTGGTCCACTGAGCAAGACTGTTCACCACCCATTCTCTAGGCAAAGTCATGAAAGCGTGGGAAGGAGGCTTTAGTTGTGATGACTCCACCTCTTGTCAAAATATTTAATTAATCTGAATCTTTTTTTGTAGAAGTTAGTGATTTTTTTTTTAGTATTTAAATTTAGCTACATCACAGAACAGTTTCTGGCAAAAGCAGCACTGTATTTCTGCCAGGAGAACTGTTCTGATCCGTTTCTCCAGAAGGGGGGGATTTCCTCTTTGATAGTGACACCTGTGCCATTCCTGCTGCTTATGGGATCACACGACTGAAATATGAAAGAGATGCAGCATATTGCAGTGTGATTTCACATAGTTGTGTCCAAGATGTCAACAATACTACTTTCTGATAAGTGGTGCAATTTATATAAAGTATAGTATAAATGACAGACTGATTTATATAGCATCTCTGACTTGCGGGCTCAACTATCATGAATTTTTGTGGTATTCAGGTTGACAATCATGGGACAGATGGGAAGGGTCCAACCGCTTTTCAGTTAAAGGAAACCTGCAAATCCTCAGCGTGCAGGGTGCAGCAGCAGAGATTAGGTGACTCATGTTTGATAGAAACTCACTTAATTCAACATGGACTGAAAGCCTCCATATTTGTATTGGTCCTTGTTTATGGTGTTTTCTGAATAGTTATCTTGACTCCACTGCACCCCAAAAATTACATACAGTAATTCATCTGTCACAGTGGCCCATGAATGATCTGTGCTACTCCCTCATCCATTTAAAATAATGGTTATTTTAAACAAGTTGACCATATGGCCATGTTGTCCCCATTAGTGACCACCCTTTGAAACAGGTCAGTCGGTAGCATAACATATATAGCAAGTCTGGGGTGGAGTGACTAAATCTCATTGTCTTGGCTCTGAGTGTGGGGGCAGAGTAATTTATCTGTCCAGCTGAGTTGCTGAGGAGTTACAAAAGCCTTCCTCAGAAGCGTGGGTTTTTTCTCCAACTAGGCTGTTGCCCTCTTCTAGCCATCTGTGGAGGCGCACCAATGAAGCAACCAGCCAGGCCACATGAGAGCACACGGGGGCAGAGATTGTACTGCAGACTGACATGTGACTAATAGCTTCAGCTCTAATTAAAGTGGCAAGGTTGAAGCCCGTAATAGAACTGAAGTAACAGGATAGGTTGAATTTTTAGACCCCTGCGATGACATTTGAGAGTCTGATGGATTTTCCCATGTACTGTAGGTCCAGAGAGTAATACAGTTTGAGTTGTGTGTGCCTTTATTTTGACCACAGAGGAGGAATTGCATGCAAGAATAGCTTTGTTACAAAACCTCAGTGCACCGCTACATCTGTGTTTTTCTTGGTGTATAGGTACAGCTAGCTGCAACCTTGAAACATGGGCGTTTTGACAGGAACTGGTAGGTGTGTCAACAGAAGTGGACATGTTGACAGAAATGGGCATGTTGACATATTGGCTGTGATTGGCTGTTTGGATTTTGGCAAGGATCGAGGTCAGTAAGCAGCTGAAGAGTCTGAAGACTTGGCCTGAACCACAACAAGTGCTGTACATGACATGTACAATAAGCAAAATTCCCCAGGTTTTCATTGATTAACATCATGTACCACAACACGGGTAACCATGTCTCATTGTTCAGTGGTTTACAACCTTTTTTCTCTTGTGACCACTTCAAACACCCCCCAGCACAGGTTGCATTTGTTTAGCTGTTGCACCCAATTCAACCAAACCATTCCTTTTTTTAATTATAGGACAATTAAAAAGATTTGATTATTTGATTTGATCTGATCTTGGAAACAAAATCCACATCATTAGGTGTAGCAGAAACATGCTTTCCTGTTTCCCAAAGCTGTAGTGCACTCATAGATGTGTTGTACAACCCCTTTTGTGCTGACTGCCACCCAGGTTAGGAACTTCTGTCACAATGGTTTAACAAGCGCTGATGATTAGTTTGCTAATTATTTTGTTTGATAACTGTACGGTCAGTTAATTTCTCTGCACTGTTTTGTGATAACTGTTTGATAAAACTGCACTTCTCCCAAATAGGGCTATTCTGAAACAGGCATTAATGGTGTTTTTTTGTGCATTAATAGTGTAAAGATTAATTTAACTAAACAATGTTTGCATAGAGCTTCTGTTTGTCTCAGAAAAAGAAAAAAAAGATTTCCTTTATACAGACCAGCTACATAAAAAGAAATGTTTGCCTTTTACACAGTGAAAATATCACTTTGATACTGCACTTTATTTCAAGTATAATATTGTCACTTCTTAAATTGTAAGTAAACTAAAATGTATGTTAAATACAGTATTTGATGCAACACTGTGCAAATGTGGAGTTCAGTACTGAAAGAAATGTGGTGATAACCCAGAGTCTCAAGGTCAGCATAACCAGAGCTCATTCAAAGAGAATGTTAGGCCATATAATGTCTGCAATAAATAACAGCTCCACATTATTGTATAGGGTTAATAAGTAAGATTTTACTGCCCCATCCTGCAAAATGACCGTAATATATCTGTGGTGGGTTGATAGGATTATTGATCAATACCAGCAAATCAACACAACTCACTAGATGCTGAGATTTCCTTTCCATTTTTAGAGCTGATGCTTCCTGTTCCCTGGAATCTCGGGATTTAATTTCTTTCCTCTTGCTTGCTTTCATTTTCACATGCTTTAGAATAGGGAACGGTGTAACGAACAGCTGACATGACATGTTGTTCTCAAACCAAAAATAGTTATTTTGTACTGTGTTACTGTATAACACCTATATTATCTAATCCTTACACATCTCTATTGCAACTTTGCTCCCAGGTGGCTTAAGTGTCTCAGAAATAATTGAAAGATCTGACAATGTGATTTTGCCAGTCACAACTCCTGATAATCATTATTGTGGAGGTGTGGGTGATGGAGACTCATGACCTGCCGATATTGGCGAGAACCTCCCGCATGCTGAAAGTCACAGAGAAAAGTCACAGCAACTTTTAAAGCTGTGTAAACCTATAATTTCTCAGTGTAATCAAAGAGGACTTTGTGTCAATCTGACATCTGAGGCAGCAAAGCCTGTACCATAGCAATTATTTCAAAGATGAACACTGCAGGTTTGACATGTGAGCTGCTTTTTAATAGAGGTCCTTAATTGTCGCCATGTCACTTGTGTTTTTAATTGAGATATGAAAGTTCCATTTAGTTTTAAAAAGTTGAACGTGAATACAAGTGTTATTCTTAGGAACTAGACCTCATCTCCATTCTAACATTTACGGGAGAGAGACGATAATGTCCTCCCAACAATAACATCTGGAGGGAATATTTATGGATTAGAAAACATGCTGAAACTAAAACAAGTTGCAGGTGAATCCTCCACAAGTCACAAGCACGCTTTGTTACAAATTAGAAAAAAATCACTAGTTTGCATGAAATAGTTGTAAAATGCTCTCTTTGGCTTTGCTGTAAAACAGTGAAACTGCAGTTTGTTTCATGTTTCCGGCTGACAGTTAACATTATAACTTTACAGATTATTATTGTTATCACTGAGTTTATTAGACACACAGCCCTCTGGTCACAGACCTTTGAATTGCATTTCTTAAAAACAGTGAGATATTGCACTGAAAATGTCTAAGAAATACCTATAATGTCTTACCTACAAGTCAGCATGACGTATAACGTCTAGCTATAAAAATGATAGTGTCCATCTATGGCTCATTTAGCAAATAAGATAATATCGCTTCACGCACCTGCCTGACAAAGTCACAGAGCCTCCCACTAATTTGTTTTATGACTTACTTCTCTGTGCCGTGTGATAAGCTATGACAGTCACCTAATCTTGTAAGTTCTGGCAGCTGTGAGCCATCTCATCAATTAAAAATTCCCAGTGGAAGATTGGATCCCAAAAGGAATTGTTTAAAAATTATTATCCAATTATGATCTTTCAGCTGTGTAATTATACTTGACCACACTTCATCCTGCTATGAGACAAGGGGATTGCTAAGTCCAACTCTTTCTTAATTAACCTGGATGAATGTGGCTCAAAAACACAACAGGCTGAAACCGTGGTCTGAGCTTGAAATTGTGAACTGACTGATCCTGTGCTGACCCCAGCTTGTGACATTAAATGCCTAATTAAAGCTGGTGTTTGTTGATTTGATTTCTGAAAATAGCTGTAATTCATTTTTGTCGAGTGATTGTGAACAGTTGATGCGTCTATGTAATCTGTGCTATTTTCATGTTTCCTTTTTTGCTGCTTTTCAAACAGGAAGAGCAACATCACAGGCAGCAGAAACCAGTTCACCCTTTTAAAACAAAAGCTCTTTTCTGCAGACAAAACACAAAGCACAAAATAACAAACAGATACAATCAAATGACAACAGATAATTAGAACTGTGATTTTTTAACAGCTGCATTACATTTTGCTTTTAATATACCAGTTGAAAGATGTTTTTGCCATATGTTCAAGTGTATATATCTGAAAAATATGGAGCATCGCACACTTGACATCCAATGTAATGGACTGGACACATGCTGATGGAATGTGGTTCAGTTCCTGGGAGACTTTCCTGCTCTTATTTCTGATTGGAGGAGAGAAAAAAAAGCAACCTGAAGTGCATGAGAAACATTTAATCCAAAATGGAGTGAAAGCCACATACTGTAGATCTTTTTTGATGTTAATGTGCGTGCGTCCCTGTGTATCTCTTCTCTTTTGTTTGTTGATTTGTTTGTTCGTTTACTGAACTACCCGTGCGCCATGCTTGCTGCACCTTCCTTGCATCACTATGCTAACTCCTCTCTATGGATTTAAAAGCTTTTTTAATGCATCTCAAAATATTTATGAATCTAAATACAGCCAGTTTGCTCCAGCAACTGAGTGCAGATGTTGAATGCTGCAGAAACCAACCTATAGAGTCATATTTGCAAACACAAGCATCAAAGTCCATTTGGGCAGCACCAAAGACTATTGACTCACTATTGGGAGGATGGCTAATAGCACTAAAAGAACATGTTTTTGTGCTGAGAGGGATTAGGTTATCTCACCCGCACATAGCGTACTGTACCACCTATTTTAAAAACGTGAACAGAACTGGACGATCTCAAGAGAAAAAGAATTATTGCATGTACCTATGTGTTTGTATCTGTGCAGCCACGCGTGTGTTTGTACATTTTTGTATTTGACAGTGTAAACAGCATCACCGCCTTCTATCTATTCCATCTTTTTCAGCTCAACTGCAAGGCAAATTGCTTAAGGTCTGTTTCATATTGTGAATTAATTATTCTCTGCTGGAATTGTGTTAGTGTGTGTGAGCTCGCATGTGTGTGCGCATTTCTATTTCTCTGTGTGTGTGTGTACTTTGTTATTACAAAGGAAATGACAGAGCAGAGTATTATTTCCCATCTACCACATCCAGACCTCATATTTTTGAATGCATTAACTCCATGGCTATTGCAAATGCATCTCCAATGCCAATCACATTCCTTTGAATTTGAAAGATGGAAAGAGAGAGAGAGAGAGAGCGAGAGGAGGACCGGGACTGAGGGTAGAAGGTGGCTACTCCTCACTCCTGGTGGTTCCTGTGCTTGTTAAAAAAAAATCTTAAATGCAGCTCTGTGCACTGGAAGGCCTCTGCTCACTGAATTTTAAAATACCTTTGGCACCATTGTTTTTTTTTTCTTACAAGCTGCAAGCAGTCACGCAGCTGTTTCCATGGCAATATCTATCTGTGTGAGGAATTCATTAACCCTTTCTCATAGGAGTTCAGTGTAGAAATCCCACGTAGAATACAGATAGGAAAAGAGGAAGGGATGCTACAGTGCTATTTTTGACAAAACGCTGCTATTTATGAAATGCTACACATTTTCCATGTATGGTTGTGAGTCCATGTTTGATTTGGTTGTTGACATCCATTCATGTTATTGAGACAACAAGACTGTAACATTCAGTTTTGACATTCGAATTGAAAGAAAACTGAAACGGGTTATTCCTCTTTGCCAGAGGAATAACAGAATGACCAGATGAAGCTCCTACTTTACAACCGTAAGCCATCGTCACAGGGAGAGAACAACTAAGACTGTGTTTGATAAAAGATATATCAACGGCATGCTGAAATAAATCTAGTTGAAAGGCAGTGCAATCTAAAAGATACTTGAAAGCAAGAACAAAATGTATGACTTGCATACAGGAATGTGTGACACACACATGGAGACGGGGTGTATCTACTCAAACATGCAAAGACAAACAAGCACACAAACAAATACACTGACTCTCGAAGGAGAGAGAGGTAACGCTAAAGACTCTGGTGGACGACATATGCACCACAGACTTGTTTTGGTATTGATAAACTACTGTGAAGATTAACCTCATTCCCGACCTATACAGACGCTTAAATATTTATTTTGATTGTATCAATAAAAGGTCACCAGGGTTCGATTAAATATGCACCACGCCACATGTTCTTTAAATGAAATGCACCGTTCAGTTGCATGGGTGTGGTGAGGGACAGAATCACAGATTCGTATTAGTGTTTGTCCTCCATCAATAGCTATTTAGCATCAAGTGTTGCGCTTCACCCATGCTAATTTTGGAGCTGGCGAGCCATGTGACTGAGATGCGCACTCCTCTGGTGGAGAGGACAGATGAGTGTTTCAGGTCACTTAGTTGTCTGCTGCCTGCAGGGTGGTGAGCCTTTAGCTTTCTCACTTAGAAAGATGAACAGGTAGGCTGTTTGTTAAGCAGCTGGCTGGTTGTTGACTCTCTATTGCATGTACCTGTACTAAAATACAAAGTGAAGAATGATTTCACTGAGTGTGGTACGATATCTAACTTTTGCTTAGTCTGATTAGAATTAATCAGATCTGCTGTGGATAAGCACCTTATGTTATAATTATTTAATTATATCAAGCTTTGTGGATATGATTTTCTTGTTTATAATCAATCAGGACAGGTTAATTATTTTTTAATTAGCTTGGGACATATGTACATTGCTATGAGCCAGCTCACAACAGTAGTAAATATTGAAGCTGAATGTCTTTCATTTTTATGACCATGTTTAATAATCATGAATTGATGCCACTGAAGTCCATCTGAGGTCATTAATTACAAACAGGATTCCCATCCACCATCCTACATAATAAACCACATGAAGTGTAATGATCAATATAGTGAATAGTTGATCGTCATTATGGCTTGTTTATGTGATTTTTTTGTTTTTCATGGAGAAATGTGAGGCAGACAAAGCGGAAGTATTATCATACACTTTCCTGGAACATCGTGGTGCAGTTGAGTCTCAACGAGCAACACACTGCACTTTGATTGGGCTTTCTATGGTAGCATAGCAACAATTGCCTGGTAGCCTGCTTCGAGGTAGTACTTCAGAGCCGTGAGCCGTGTGTTTTCAAAGCCTCCAATCTCTTCACCGCGGTCAATGAGTGGCGTAATGTACATTGTACTTGAACCTTCATTTTCTCAAAGGCTTGTCAGGTGCACTGTTACACAGCGAGGAAGTGAGCTCTTGCTGTGCTGCTCCGACCTGCCATTGTGATCACATTGTAAGAAACCGTGGTGAGCAGCAGATAATCATGCAGTAAAGCCATAGAGTATCCATACTCAGATTAAAGCTGATTCACCCACTGCCAAAGTCCTATTATCATAACCTGGAACAAAGCTTGCATATATCATGTTTTAACCAGACTCTGGCTTCACAGGGCTTCCAGGAGTTTGTCCAGGTCATTCTTAATTAGGCTGAGTCAGAAGGTCAACTAGTCTGAGAGGGGTTTGGCACGTGTGAACCGAAAACACCTGATCTTAGGATGCTACTGGCAGGTTATGTGTTTCATTGCATACTGTTGATGTTAGTTTCCTCTTTCTTTGCTTACTGATGAACTTTAGCACTAAATCTGTAGGGGTGGATTGACACGCTATTCATTGTCCCGACAGTTTGCATTGTCCTGGTAAGGTTAGAACTTAGAGACAAATCTGGGTGTGACAGCACAGTACAGACACAGAATCCCACAGCACGTAAATGTAAAGCTGACTCTCATTAAAAAAAACAAACACATTGTATATTCACTGAAGACACAGAGTAACGGTTGAGTTGCATGAATATATAACGAAACACTTTGAAACATCTCTAAACACATCAGTTAAATATATCCTCTGCTACTTAGAGTCGATTGGAGTGTTTGACAGATATGAACAGCGGGAGGAAAAGCGAGTGACTGGAAGGCACCAATGCATTAACCATGTGATACTATTTATATCAGAGGAGCAAGGGATGACCCAGTAACTCACATGTGTTATGCAACATATGAATGGAGCAAAAAAAGAGCATGGTACATGCACATCTCAAGGGCTTGGATCTCCTTGTTATATAGATGCCAATTAGAGTTAATTGCAGTAATCGGTGAATGCTGTGAATGGGAGCAATATTGTGCATGAAACCAGCTATGGAGGAAAGCTGACACACGCTCCAACTCCATATTACACTCCTTTATGAACTGACACCGGTGCTCTCTGGCTCTCACCAACATAACCTATAGGAGATGGACCGCTTCCAAAGAACACTCATATGGACAAGTCTGCTTTTTCAGCAATTATCCAGCATCAGCACACAATTGTTGTTGCGTTGTCACCTACGCATATTTAGACTGACTAAAATGAGAATAAATCAGCCTGCTTTTTTTCTGGTTGTCTGGTGGATGATTTGCATTGAACTTACTGAATGACATTTCGCAACCAATTTGTAAAATATGTGAAGATTTTTTAGTTACTTCTTATTTTTGTCAAATCTGAGGCCAACACAGTGTAATATTTTTGCTTTACTTATTGACAACTCGTTCAGTTGTCTTTAAATGGGCTTTAAATGATAAACTGTTACAAGCAAAATAAAGTTGTGTGTTGGCTAGCAAACAAAAAGGCTATTTATGATATTTAAGATTACTAGCACTTATCCATTTTACAGGAAACCATTAAATAGTTTTCATACAACCCTTCAGTACAAAAGGACAACTTACAGATGCCTCCTGCTTTTCTGGTCAAAACTAGTAACCTAAATTTAAATATGTACAAGACATTTCTGAATTTTGATCTACAGGAAGAAAACTGGTTAGAAATTTTGTAAAACTAATCAGTCCACTGTAATTGAGCAGGCCAATCTCAGTCTTCCACATCATGTCATGTTAATTGCCCGCTCTTGGGTGCCAGCTTACGACCAGTCACAGTGTTGCCCGTTGACGTACAGTATGTAATTGCAAAGTCATTATACAGTGCCGTTTCCACATTATGGCAGTGGTATGGTTAGGTGACTGAAGACAGCCCAGTTAATGAGGGCATGAGCCATGTCTCTTACAAAGCCAAATTACAAATGCATGAGTATTTTCCTTGTTTTGTTTTACCTTGACATCCGAGTGAGGATGACATTATCATTCAAACCAGAAAACATCACCGGGAAACCAAACTGAACTGCTATTTTTCCTTTATTGCCAGGTTCACATCCTTTCTGTTCAGTGCTGTGACATCACTGAGAGAGGGACAAACTGAATTTTCCTTATTTCTGCCCGTGGAGAACAATGTTGAATATTCAATAGTGGCCAAGGCCAATGTTTCAAAACTAAGAACATGTGAGGCTATAGATTGATTGACTCATTTTATTTGTCACTGCGCTTGTGGCCCTGACAACGATGGTTTTGAGGATGATGAGGAGGAGAACGATGGTGATGAAGCACAAGTAGAGTGTTATATCCCAGCTTCATTTGTTTTACAAGCGTTATAGTAAAGTGCATTTCCTCTCCATCATAACAGAAATCGCTCCACACTACATCGGTTTTCTGGGGGGGGGGGGGGGGGGGGGGGGGGGGGGGGGGGGGGGGGGGGGGGGGGGGGGGGGGGGGGGGGGGGGGG
>JAUYWH010000006.1:5470778-5531001 GCA_034779795.1 Ctenopoma multispine
CCCCCCCCCCCCCCCCCCCCACACTGACACCACAGTGGTGACAGCATTGGGTCGGCTCCTTTAAATGAGCCTTTGCGCATAGCCTTCGAATCACCACAACTGCATCGGTGCTGGCTGGGTTGCTTAGCAACTGGACAGCACAGAGATGAGTGAAGAAAGCCTCCTCTGTGCAAAACACAAACCTCTGTGATTCCTGAATTGTTGTGTGCGCGTCTTGGCGATTTCAACTAAAGATGTTTGTGTTTCTAAAAGAAAAAAAAAAAAAAAAGCCAGTGCTTGTTCGTGATGACGAATTAACACATTAAAAAAAAAAAATAATAATAAAAAAGATTGTGCGTGTTCGTGTTGCTTGTGTGTCTGAATGTATGGTTGCGTGTGGGTGCGTACGTGGCTGTCTGTGTGCGCTGTTCAGAAAAAAAAAAGAAAACAAAAAGTGGCAAAGTGGAAGAAATGCATCAAAACCCACCGGCACACACTCACAGCATCTTAATGGGCTTCAGAAAGAACAGACTGACAATTCAGCGCATGGACACGCTGTCGCTAAGGAATTCACCTTAGGTGTCCCCCATTCTTCCCCTCCCTCCCAAATAGGACATTATTTTAATTTCAAGGACTGAAAAAAAAAAAAGAAAAACAAAGAGACAAGAGTTCATCATCATGTCTATTTGGTCAGTTGTTCAGTGTTTCGAGGAGAAGACGAGCGGACCACACTAATATGTTCAAACGCCATTCAACGCTGGACAGCGGAGGCAAGTGAACTTGTCAGATAGGTTTGCATCTCTGATCAGAAATCCGACGTTGTGATACATGCACTGGCGTATCACGGGGGCATCCATATTTTTCGGCATCTAGTTTTTTTTTCCGACAGAGGAGTGATATAGCCTGCTCTGACGTCTGCATCAGATATTACCCAGTGCTTTTTCAATGTGCATTTTCCCCTCAGTGACTTTGCGCTGATCTACATCATCAGCAGCAGCAACGGGAAAAAAAAAAGGGGGATGAAAATTTCATTTTTCTATTTTTTTTTAACCCACCGCTCCCTCTCAGCCGACCAGCGACTCCAGCTCAAACAAATATCTTTTAACAAACATCACGTTGTGGGATAGTCTGGCGCCGGAGCACCGCTGGAACCATGCCTCTTCTGCAGATTTGGACTGGGAAATTTCATCCACCAATTTGATCATCAAGAGGCTGCTGCTCAGTCATTCATGCCAGTGTTTGTTTTTTTAACAGGAAGAATACTTGTCATCACTTTTAAAAGTATTGTGTTTGCTGTTTTTTGAGCAAGATGTCTGATCTTCTGGTGTTGGTCGAGGGGCTCTGTGACCTGCACGGATTTTCATAGCTGGGGTAAAACAGCGGGGGCCAATTACGAGATTTTTTAATTCGAGAAGCCTGTTTTAATGAAGACATCGCATGTGTAGATGTAGGCTAGTTTATTCGACATTTTTTAAAGGCAATTATCTTTTGATTGCCAGTTTTTTTACTTTGGGCTTTTTCGGGAGGACCACTGGACTGGTTGGATTATAGAAACTATATCTAAGGATTTGTGGAGATGTTGGGTCGTCAAGAAGATAAATTATGTGGAATTTTCTCTGCTCTGGCGGCTTTGTCCTTCGTATGCTTTGTTCAAAGGTGAGAAAACGTCGCTTGAAAAAAAAAATAAAACCTTTCACACCAATAGATGTGATTACCGGTCAATAAAAGCCTGGGATGTGGCAAATTGCATTAAGGGCATACCCAGGCCTATTTATTAGAGGCATTGCTGCCGATATATGCTCTATTAGATGCTGCTGTGGCGCGCGCGCGAGTAAAACATGCGCATGCACGATATCGAGCCTATTGTGAAGCGTAACCTGCTCCCGATATCAAAAATTGGGATACACATATGTGACTTGATAGTGGCGGGTTCCAGTGTGATCCTACTTAAAATGATAGTCTCCAGGAGGCTTCACCCACAGATGATATCATAAATCGATCATCGATTGATTACGCTATGGTAAGCACAAAGATGTATGATCCTACAGAGCTGTTGTCACTCGGCCTGTAAGACTACTGATTTATTTTTTTTAATCTATATAAACGCCAAGTTATGTCCCTGTTGATATAGTCATCTTAATTGCTGCATGCATTGACCGGAACCAAATCAATCAGAATCGAAAAATAATCCCAGCAGGTCATCATCTGCTGTAGCAGGCACGGTATAAGATTTAACGTTTCAATAAATGAGCTCTTGTCTAGGCTGTGTAATGTTTACAGTGTGAATTACTGCACGAGCCTCCAAGCATTCATGAGCATCATCACAGTCAGAATCTCCTGATCACTTCTTTTATTGTTTTGTTGATTAAGACACTGATATACGTACGTATATCCCCTGTGGCCTACTCCTCCTACTTGTCTGCATTAACCGACAGCCTTAGACCCTTAACAGATTTAAGTGCTCAAGGAGGACTGGCTCTCACTTTTGCACATTTCAGGCCCATCATAATGTCCCTGAATAACACATGAGAGGGTATAATGTTGCGTGTGTTTCAGTTCTCAGTGGTTTTCCCTCATAATGATGCTCTCAGGTGTCAAACCCACAAGTCTCTAGAAATGGCCAGCTTGATGAACAGCTGCTCTACCTATGAGCTAATTGAACAGTGTTTCCCTGACTGAGCCAAGGGCTAGTGCTCCTATCAAGGGAGTAATTTTAACCCACTTATTCGCCTTACACTCATTCCTCCCCGTCTGTGGAACCGCAGCTGGAGAGCTGGTTCTCTGTCAGGTGATGCAGGTTGTGGCAGTGTTATAGGTGTCAGTCAGACTTGTGTGGTCTATATATTCCTCCTGGGAATACTCTGTCTCCAGGCTCAGACCGATGATGCTCTGACAGTATGAGTGGAGGCGTTGTTATTACCCCTGGACCTGTTTAAATACATGTACATGGATATGATTGGGCTCCTACTTAATAGGTAAGCCGAATAAATTATGACAGTTTTCATTTTAATGCCATTAATTTAATGGACAGATATCAATAAAATGCATTGTAACTGCATCATTGTCTCAGTATGTGTACTGGAGGTGGGGCTACAGGTGGAAAATGCAAGACAAGACACATTTTTAATCCTTTATCACGACGACAGAGTTGCTATGCTTTTAATATCATCAGAGACAAGATATTATATACAACTGACTGGGATGCGAGGATGAATAAATTCATGTGTTGGGTGTTATTTAATGCATCATACTTTCTGCTTCTCTTTGTCAAAGCCTCACCATGTTGACATAGGTGCTTGAATTAGCGCTGAGAACAGAGTATGTGCAGTGATCATTTTCATTATGCTGTGTGTGTGTGCTTTAGAGAAACAAAATGATTTATCAAACAATCTTACCTTTGTTTTTTTTCCCCTTAGCTCCTCCACTGGAAGCACCGGAATGTCTGTGGCCAAGACCACTGTGGACAAGTTGCTGAAGGGATATGACATCCGTTTAAGGCCTGATTTTGGAGGTACGTGTTGTGACTGCATCTTATTTAGAGGCTCCAGCTCTGTGTTTGGGGGCGTTTACAAGCAAAGGTTTGTGCATGTGGCTATTTACGAGTCACTCCCCAGAACTCTGTCAAACTGGCAAAATCCAGGGAGTAGCTTTGAAGTGACTGCTACCATGTCATTACTATGCATCTATTCACATATCAAAGATGGCTGCTCCTCAAGAAGTAGGACACACACAGAGATGAGCAATCAAACACTGGAGTCAAGAGATATTTTATAGCCCCTTTGTAATATATAGTAATGTTTCTGAACATGCAGATCAGGGAAAACAATTTGCCCCATTAACTTTTATTGGATATAGTGCATCTTTCACATCCGCTCATTAGAATAATGGTATTTTGATAATTGCTGAAAATAGGGGGCGTGGGGGACAAGTCATTATTGTGTGTCACTGACTTGATTGTTTTACTGATGCTCTTCTTGAATTGACTCATTTAATTACAATATATGTTAAGCAGTATAAAAATTGTAGAATGTTGAAAAAGAACATAAATATTACGACTGTTGCCAACCACTTATCGAGTTATGGGAATACTTCAATGAAAAATTTAATTAATTATGACACCTATACCAGTAATGCAATAGGGCTGTTGCATCGTTTTGACTTGTAGCATCTGAGACCTGGTCTGTGCAAGGTCACACACTGATGACATCATAACTCAACACTGACTGATGGCCATAGTGGTAGCTTTAATTTAATACAGGATATAAGGTTGTAGCTATAAATTTTAAACACCGGCTTCATTGTTCCTGCTGTGCACATTTAAAACCCTAACTCTAAACGTCCGTGTTCAAGGGCTTACAGCCGTTTATTACAAAAAAAAAGAACAAAGTAGGTTGTTCCCTAAGAGGCCATGTTAACAAAATGTGATATAAATTTAACACAAACATATAACAATGTAGAATGTCTGTTGCCACTTAAATGGGCCCCAGCTCCACTGTTGCAAGGCCAAAAATGTACAGTATACAGATATCATACTGATATATTTCAATTACGATTTACAATTACAATTCCATACAATTTCATTTGTTTCATTGTTCATCATTAGTTTGTGTTTTATAGAACTGTATGTATGACTTAATTACATACATACATAATTTATTACTAAAGTTACTAAAAGTTAATTCTAAGTCAGAAATTAACAACGTGACCTTACATATATTAAGAAACTAAACTATGTCTGGCAGAGAAAATGTTGCACGTCACCTACAAAATGTGTGAATATGTCACATAGCCAGGCTACGTTTAAGAAGACAGGGCCACATTAAACAACACCATGAAATGATACATGATGATGTGCATGGCCTCAAGAACCTCACATATCCTAACTCACTGTGGCACTTCACTTGGCATTTTTTGTAATGAGAAATAACATAATATGTTTAGAATAATGATTATGTTTGAGTTTAATACCAAAGGCAGAAGTATACATTTACATTGTGTAGATATGTTTAATTCATTACATTCAACAGATGTTTCAATTAATACTATGCTTAGGCTATATAGGAGATTTTTTAAATAGTCTGCATGCAGCAGTCTGTCAGTCCTGCGACTACGCCACACTTCATGTGAATCAGAGCAAGCAGTACAAACATATAGCAGGTGCATCTCCCCTTACAACCATCCTCTGGTTGGGTGTTCTGCCAAAAACCGATGCTCTGATGAAGGCTAATGTGCCAAAACACGTTAGCCTGATGTCAACCATTGTAAAAAATGCGTTATAGTTGAGGTTGCGTCTTCGTTCAGTGTTTTGGAGTGCTGCCATTACAGAGTTGTTTCATAGATTCTTTGCAAGGAAATGAGAGCAGGCAACAAAGAGATGACTCATTCACTTTGTTTTTAAGTGTTAAAAAAGGGCCTATAATACTCAACAATAGTAGTGAACATTTTATATTTAAGAATTTCTTTTTTGCAGCCTGTTTCAGTTGGGGAATTAGCAGCTAGCAAAGCCTAGTCGCTTTGCCAAATATTGAATATTCCTCAAATGCTAACAAAGCAAAGATACAAGGAAGTTATTAAGGCTTTTATTCTGAATCTAATATCTGCAGTGATCTTGCTTAAATGCTTGTTGGGAAAACCCAGCATTGCGTAGCAGCTTTAAACTGGAGAGGGAAGAGCAAGTTTTACAGAGTGAGTATCCCAGGCAGAGAATAGCTGTGCTTTGCCCTCAGGCCAGGGAGCTGTAGTCCATCATGTCTTCATATTTCCAACATCAGTCAGCTACTTCTGTCATGACACAACTGCTGACGACCTTTAGTTCTTGAGATTTAACAAAGTGGATTTTAATTTAGCACAATGTCGGACAGCCACACTGAAAATAAAACATCAAAGGTGGACAAAGGCTTGTGATTTGAAAAGTGGAGATTGCCACCATTTTATTGATAACTGGCAGCTTTGCCACCTGTCTATACAGACATTCTGGTTAGACCCTGTTCTCTACCCCTTATTGATTTATGAGTCAAACTACAATTCAAGAATCAGAGCTTTGATGTGATTATTTGGGATATTGTATGACAACTGAATTGTAAGTGAACTATACTTTTCTAACAAAAATGTAAAAACATATGTTTAGACATACAATAACTGAAAAACTGCACCAGTTGCAAACTGTGTATGTGTTTTTTTCTCTTTCATTACATAGATCTGAATTACAGTATAAGTGGTTGCAACATCCTAATAAATAACTTAAGGTCATAGAGCTGAATCACAGACCTTAACCTCCATACAATCTGAATGATGCATTACACAGATTTAGATTCAGCAAGGTAAACAGAGAATTCAGATCCGGTTAAGAGAGGGGTTGTTTTTTGGACAGCACCAGTGTTTGTTTTTCTATATTTGCCCATTTTGAATGATTACACTTATATTTAATATTTAGAATATGATACTGATATTGTTGTGAAGTAATTTGTGGTACAATAATGTGATATTAATTTATGCTATTAGTTAATTCAATACCTGAAATAAAAAATGTGCTTAGTATGAGAAAGTTTGCATTACACGCTGTCTTTGTCATCAACATGAGGTTTCTGTTTCATTGCTAGGGTAGAAATTCATTTGCAGTCAGAAATGGCTCCATCACTTTTTAAATCTTGTTGATCATGTCAGTCCATCCAAATGCAAGTGAAGAAGGACTAAACAATTTTTATTTCATTTTCTTAATCAGCAATGTCCTATGAATATGTTTTTTAGACATAATTTCTGGTTCTAACTATGGGCAAAGACAGTTTTAAGAAATTATTTAAGAAATGTACCAGCAAGTGAGGTGAACTGACAATTGTTTCAATTGCATTTGGCAAATACCACATGGTTCCTGAACTAGTCTAAAACACCAGTTCAACAGCAAAGTAAAACATGTTGTCTTCAGCGGTTACGTCTAGTTGATGGCGACTTCTTTTAAGAGGATATATAACAATAAATGGGCTACGTGGCAAATGGCCCTGGGTGGGGGTGTTGACATTTGTTGATGTAATTAATAGTGGAACAAAAAGCTTTATTCTACCACGTTTGTCAGATATTCTGTATAAGGAGACGATGTTTGAACAATCATGATCCAAAGCACTCCCTGATAGTCCTGGACTCCAGCATTGGAGCATGGTGACTTTTGCACTGTGTGTGACATGCTCTAAACAGTGACATTTTGAAAGAGACTTGGGCTCTCTCAACAGGATTAATGCAACGCTACACGTCATTCCAGATGCCACACCACATTTTTACAAGCTCAGCTTGTGCCTTGAGTAGAAAATTATAGGAAGAGTATCTTCCCAAGTGAGTGCAACCATTGTATGAGTAATTAATGAGCCCGACATTAAGAGACATGGGAACAACCACTTAGTGGTCAACCATGTGCCACGGAAAGTCTGCAGGTTTTCCAGCCAACCAAAGAATTTGATTAGGGCTTTGCACAAGTGGAGTTAGAGAACTCGTCACTATCACCCACCGAGGTAATCAGACTGTTGGCTCACCACAGGACATGGTTGGCCACACATGGCCTAATGTCTGTGGTATCCAGCCCCACCATTTTCCAGTGAAAAAAATATTACCAGGGCCACAATGGAAGACCATCTTAAAGACTTTTAAATACTAAACTATGTCTCAAAAGAAAGATATGTATATTACATGGTCATATTGTGTCATAATTGGGAATCTAAATCTAAACAATTGCATTTGGATAGACAGTAAATAGAAAGGGACCTTAACCTGTCCAATAAGTCCTATGTTGGCAGACACTTTGCCTTTGTCTGTGAAAGTTGTTCATTGTCTGTTGGCCCAGCACATTCAGAAACTTAAATCCTGCTCCTTACATGACTTGGAGTGGCCAACCTGCCTCTGGCCTGAGTTGGAGTTTGGCAGATGTCCAGATGTTTTTTGTCTGCCCCTGGAATTGTAGATGTTCACTCACGTTGATTGATGGCCCCATCACAACAAGGTGTTTGTGATTCCATGGTGACAGGCAACAAGATAACATTCATTTGAGACAACAGATCATGTACCTGATGGTTTTGCAGAGCAAGAGGTTTGTCCAGAAGGAGGGCTTAAGAAGATGCTGCAGCAGGTCTAATTTTCTACTCTGCTTCATACTACAGATGACAGTGAGCTACTTGGACTGCAAATCCAGAGGGACATTGTCTTATTTATTGTCAAGATGGCAGATTGTGTCATGTACTAGAAATTAGACCATCTTTGCTTATGACATGACCAGAGATCTGAGCCTGTGAATTTGCTAGAGCTTCTAGATAGCAGCACCAGTCTTATACCAATACTTTGGTGGCATCAGTGAACCTGGTACCAATGAAACACTAATTATGGATGTTGTTGTTGGCCTGATTTAAATTTATGAATGTGAATGTGCCGTCTGATGATGAACCATCAACATAGACAATGAACAAGACCCTACCCCTAACAAGACCTTTTACGCTACACCTGAACCTTAAGCTCACTTAAGACACCAGACAGACACCATTTTAATTATAGTGAATATATTTTTATGTATTCTGTAGCGCAGTCTCATAAAAAATTACAAATTACTGGTAATTTCATTAATCATTGTGCATCTGTATAAAATGTTTCTGCAACCATGTTCTCGTGTTACATTGTGTTACATTGTAAAATACTTTTTTTGTATTTTCTGACTCTCTCTTTCCATTTGATCTTTCTTGTGCATAGTGTCTCAGGCATATTGTCCCAACACGTACTGTATATGATGGATGTTTCAGTATTTAGGTGTGTCATACAATATATATTAATGAATTTATTAGTTGAAATAATAAAAAACATAACATGGTTAAATCAATTTATACATGTTTCATTTTTAATCAATCTCTGAATTATTAAATATACCAAATACATATGTACGTACAGATATGTTATCACCTTGTAGCTGATAAGCTATTAAACCTACTGGTTTTAAAGCCTATGATTTTACCTCTAACATGACATTTTGAGATTTTTAGATCGTACGTTTTACAATTATTGCATCCATACATCTGATGTGTTCTCTGCTCACTATCTCCATGTGCATGAGAAGACTACTTGTTCAGTTTCTCCAGATTTAAAAAACTATTGCCACTGGGTTAGTATGGTCACATGTGTGTTGTATTCATTTATTTCTGGATGTGATCTCTACGATGTCTGTACGTTTGTATAATCTCTCAGGAAAAAGAGTGGGGTGTTTTGACACTGCTTCTGTCACAATCACTGATTTGTGCACTGGGACTGGAAACATGAAGACTAATGAGGAGACCTGCTCAGAATTCTGGAAAGAGAAATTCACTGCACTGGCCCCAGTATAAATCCAGCTAGAGGACATAAGGCTAACCAGCTCAGCTCTCACCTTGTTGATATGTTCGCCCTTCTGGAGGACATATTTCAAATCAAACTGTCATCATCACGGGGATGGGTTTCATGATCTCAGCTTCCACCATTAACAAAGCATGAAGGGTGACATGTCAGAAATGCTGTGAACATGCACGTCTTCCTGCTGAGCTCTGCACCACAAGTTTTTATCAACACACTCAGTTAAGTGTGCTATTTTAAAATATTTTTGGCCAAGTTGATTAGCTTGTACTGTACAAAGCAAAATGTGTTTAAAAAAAGTGCTGAAAAAAAGAGCACAAAGTCACCAGTATGACCAACAAATGTCCAGGGGGTTTTCTGAGTCAAGCACTTTTGAAATGATGACTTTGGGATCAGTTTATAGTCATACAGACAATGTATTTTTTTAATAACCAGCTCAGTAAATATCAGACTATTCTTTACTCAAAAGGGTTGGTTTTCCACCTAAATTGTATTTAAATTTTTTTATCTCCCATTAATCAAAGTGCAGTATATATTACAGAGTTTAACGTAACTGCAGAAAATTTAACTGTTTAATGTTCCCCTGCAGACAAAATACAAGACGCACTATATGAGATAATGATCCAAGTAAATATTTATCTAGAAAAGTCAGAGGGAAAAAACTAAGGTAGCTGGTTGGGAAGGTTCATAATGCCAAACTAGCAAGTGGGTGTCAGTACAGTCGTAACCAAAATGTCAGCAAGTTAGTCCAGTTGATGTTGGCTAGATGATACTATTATCACATACAGTAATCTGCTGGCTAAATATGTACTGTTCACCTACAGTGTGTGATAACAGTTCAGGCAAATGCATCACATAGTTTTAGTAATGTCTTTTTTTTATCTTAGAAGAGTAATATGAAAGTACAGTGTCTTACAAACCCATAATGAAAGAGTTTTAAGAGCATTGTAGTGATAATACAGTATATTGCTCTGGAAGCTGGATTTGTGATGTATGTGCTTTGTTGGTCTATTTCATTCTATTCAGCTTCTTTCCAGCGGTTGTTGATTATGTCAGCATTTACATTGTCTTTCTCTTCTTTCTATACCGAACATGGAAAATAATTTAGATTATCAGCACAAATACAGTTCTGTGATGCTTTCCTAAGCTACTTTCCTTCCTCATTTCGTCCTTGTCTGATGTAATAAACAGTGATACTGGCATAGTGTGTCTTAAATGGCATTCTGTCTGTTGTGCGGCAGAGAGAGAAAATGAATTTCGCCGAGCATACTGTAGACGTGCATAAACAGGATGACAAAGAAACTGAAGAGCCTGTAAACGTCTAACAGAAGGTGCTGTACTCGGGTAATTTATGAACTGTTGTTTATTGGTGTAGATGGCCCTGCAGATTTTTAGAAATCCATGTGACTGCTCAACACTGCAAGTGACAATCTGTTCTATAATTATTTTGGATAACGTCAAATGAGGGGTTTCAAAGCTGCATGTAGAGATACAAGATATGTTGATGTATTAATTAAAAAGATGTATTAATAATTGTTCATTTAATTTCCCTTTTAGAGGGAAAGGACAGAAAAGATTCCATCCTGGAGCTGTAGTGTCACAGCAATGTGACACTACAGCCCAGGTCCACGGAGGATAATACAAAAAGATAGATTCTCTGGGGTTGTGGGAACATTTTCGGTTTCATAGCTATGGAATTAAAACATTGACACTGACACTGGTCGAATCGTCTTACGTAAACATAAAATTCAAATATGTCAATATGTCCACAAACTTATTTTGATGCTACAGTTTTCACATTTCTGCACAATGGGACAGTTGTCTTTCAAAGCTCTGGCTTGGTTGGGTATTTCTTTTAACAATGTACTGTAAAAGAATTTGACATGAGTCTTTAAGGGTTCCAACTGAAGGAGCATTAGAGTACATTTTGCAGTTCAATGATCTTGACCATTAAAAAGCCAATCAACCAATCAATAGCTGCCAGAACCACAGGAATGCGAGAGCCAGACTTTGTCTGTAAGGTAGCTTGTGGCCATAACTGTAAGCACTTGATCTCTGGCTACAGACGCCGTTCATTTTAGCAATCTAATGCAGCTTGGTGCCAATTTAGCCTCCAGCCATGTCACCACAGTACGGTCACCTATCCCTGTCTGCCATATGCAGCCTAAGTTTTACTGATCTCATTTTCCATTGACCCAAATGAGTCCAAGCTGCAGCTTGATCTCGTTTGTAATGGAAAAGCAGTAAATGTAGCCATGGAACATCAGATCAGTTGCAGTAAGGCTGGTGAGTAGAATAGACAATTAATTGACCGAACAGAAAATTGAGAGACTGAGGCACCTTATATTCAGTTTTTTAATGCACTATACTGTAACAAAAGTGTCAGTGATGTATCCCGTGTGTTCTATGTGATAACATGCTAAATGCTGTTCACATATTTGTGCAGCTGTAACCAGAAATCATTTTCCGCACAATAATTTTACCCCCTTGTACATTTGACCACTGGTTTACGTGTGGAGGATGTGGAAACTTGCATTTTGGCAGACACAGCTATTAAATGATGTATGGCAGCAGTTCTATCAAGACAAGTGGACAACTTTGCAATACTGAGAACAATCTCCTAGTCTGTGCACTGCTACATGTTAAATGGTGGTCTGCTTTGCATATAAGCTGATACCACAGGCCACAGTAATTCAGTCTCAGCGTAATGCCTATTCAGCGGAAAACAGGAGTGTTTTGTCAGAATCCCAGGATGGATGTTAGGGCTTGTACAAGTGATATCTATCCTGATGACGGCCAGTGATTTATTACAGAGGAAACACGGGAAAATGCTCAAGCAGGATGCTTTTCCCTTCACTTAGATTTTCTATTTGAATTAAATGAGGTGTGTATGTAGGCAGACAGAGGGAGGCAAGGGTGGTGAGAGATAGCATGCAGGAGAAAGGACATATTTCATCTTCCCATTCAAAGTGTTGTTTTCAGCAACTTTGAAATGAAGGAGAAAAATGCTGATAGAATTGCACCAGAATGTATCGCAGTGGACTGCAAAGTACAAAAAAACCCTAGGTCAGACATTGGTGAGGCATCCTGCATACAGGGCATTTTTTCTGCCTTTTTGTCTCCCCAGGTCCCCAGTGACTCACTTTTTGAACCTGCAGTGATTGATGGGAGTTGTGCCCTTGACAGGACCAGGGTAGTCTGGCCAAGGGCAAGATGCAGCAGCTATCCAATTGTTTCACATAGATAAACAAGGAAAGAAATGTCATTTACAACATTTGGAGATAGATGCTGTCAGTCTCACTACTGGAAAGCATGCTTAAAAGCCCATTTCATTATTACTAACTGCAACAGCCAGTCGTATAAAGCAGGTTTCTACATCAGAATGATGTGTGCATCATACAGAACTAGTGGACAAAACAGGATGGGATAGTGTAAATGTTGTTTGAGTCACACATTAATAACTAAGATCATAGTTCTAATAACAGTTGTCCTCTGTTGTTTTGCCATGCCATACAAAATAACCATTTAGTGTTTAGTCACGTTTATAATATGTAACTGCATTGTGGGCAATATATAAGTGGTTTTAAGATTGAAGTTACTGTATCCAGTAACAGTTTTGATTTAGCATAGATCCTCACACAGTGTATGATGGACACACGTCTCTGGATTATCATATGTTGCCAGTAACGTCTCTGCAATACCAGCTGAGCTAATCATGCAAAATAACTTCAAACAAGCCCAAATCTCAGAATACTTTCACTACAAGAAGTACAGAATTTCTGTAGCTGGCTTTGTGTTGCCATGTTTTTTTTAAGCTCACTCATTCAACATTAAAAATTATTCAAGTTCTTTGTGTGTGTGTGTGTGTGTGTGTGTGTTGGATGGGTACATTGTGGCTTCGACACTGCAGGTACAGTACACTTACTGCGGCTCGTACTGAGTCATCAGTATCAATCAAAGACTGCATTACAAACATTTAGAAATTATTTGCACATTATTGTGTCAACCCGTTTTTTCTGCTGATGTGGTTTATAATCAGATGGTCTCCAAATAGCCGGACGTTCTGTCCTTTTTTACGGCATAACTGCTGTATTTGACAGACAGTGTATTTATCTATAAAATGGAACATATACTTGACTACCTTTATTAATACCTGCAAAGTGCTCACTTAGTTCAGATCTGGCTGGTCTCCATTAACAGAAGAGGAACCCATCTGGAATAGATGCATCCATTATTCCTGTAAGGTCACGTGCCGCAGTTCAAATATAGACGTGCGTGTCAAGTGACTGATGAGCTGAGCTGATTGAAGTTTTCGTCTATTAGCACAACACACCTTGTCTATTTCTCGCTGTTTTTGTCTCGCTGTTTTTTTTTTCCTTCCTCCTTCATTTGAGTCTTTGAACACACAGTAGCGCACACTGTCACGTTTTCTTTTGATTCCAGTTCTTCCATTTGGTCTACCTGAGTTTATTTTCCTATCTTTACATTTATGCACTTTGTTCCTGGATATACACTTTTTCTCCTTGTTTATGAAGCTGTCATTTAGAAGCTGTTATCCAGCACTCTTGGCTTTTGTTTGTCATATTGTTTTTCTAAGTTTCTTATTTTATCTCACCTGCACAATGTGACTTTCACTGTTTCTTTGGCTTATCATTGTGCGAAATAAATGAACGTTATGCTCTAGATGGCAGTGCAGGAGGGGTGAAGAGAGTGAAGTAGTGAGACACAACATTCTCATATTTTTACCTCACTTGCCAGAATGTCACATTAAAAGTACTGATTAAGTTAATTTGGATTTTGGACATTTCTTTGTTGTAAAACTGCATAGATATGATGAAGTATATTTTATGTTAAAGCGACACCAAAAGTCCAGTGGAACTTTGGTGATGTGATTTTTTGGTGCCATTTTATACCTTTATTTATGAGATGACAAGAAATTATGAAAATAGACATATCAGCCAGTGTTGGTGCCTTAAGCCCTAAGATTTCAGGGCACCTACTATTTCACATTTAAGGTCTTTGGTTATTTTAATTTTTACAACCATACATATATTAATTGTAATTGTTCCTACAACTTGAACAGAGTTAAAATAATCAAAGGTCATTTAAAATGTATCCAGTCAAAATGGCAGCCAACAAGATGATCCCCTATTTATTTGCAATGCTCACAAATGAATATATTTATAAAGAACTAATTGATGAATTCTGCTCTCTTGGCACATTCGACATGATGGCTGAGGAGGATCTACACGTAATTACCACAGGTTGATCTAATTATGCATGCTACTTCAGAAAGACTCAGCAATACATGGCATGCCACTGAGGTAATTTACAGCACATGGTTACTCAGGATATTAACTTTGAGGCAGGAGAGAGACAGATGTTCTTTTGCGTAAAAAAGCATGTTTAGTTGCGTACCTAAACCTCTTTTTCTCTCCCTTTTTTTTAGCTGATATAAAGGCATCTGCTAGCTCTGTCTATCTGTGACCTGTTGAATAAATTAGGCCTGTAAGTGAATAAATTATAAGTTGGAGCATAAAGGACTATTAAATGAATTATAGACTTCTTTAGCCAACAGTTTCCTGATGGCTGGAGGATAAAATCCTGCAGTGAGTACATTTTGTCCTCAAGTATCAAACATGCTGCCTTTTTTTTATTATGGGTTAAAAAATTAACCTTCAAGAGTCTTTACTCCTTTTCTTTTGTTCATTTTAGTTTAAAACAGAACACATGACTAATGCCTCGTCTTGTGTATGTCCTCTGTGTAGTACATGCTTATTACATCCAGCTCTGGGCATCTAATGATGTTATGACTAATCTTGACATATTTTAGTGCTATATCTGATGATTTTTGCTCCATTTAAATACATTTTGCTTTCTTCAGTACATATCTTCGATGAAGAAACCGTGTGTTAAAGCTTTTTGTTTGACTGAAACTTGCAGAAACTTGAAGTATATTTATTTTATTTTCTATGCTTGGATATTTTCTCTAAACATGCTGATTATTTCGCATGTCAGCATTGTCCTTGCATTTTCACAACCTTCATACATTTAAACAGTTAACATTTAACAGTAAACATTTTATTTGATATATTCATTTAGACTAAACCGTCTTAATCGCTTGTTATCGTTTTAGAGTACAATGTTCGTCTTCAGGTTGGGATTCGTGAGTTAGAATGTCCACTGGTAATACTACATGCAGTGTTTCATAATTCACTGACAAAATATATGTACGTAACCAGGAAGTATTGTTCATATGCAGCTTTTTGGTGCGGATTTTAAGTAGGTTTCATATATCAGGTCCAAGGTTTGTGACAAGATAGGACGATAAGATGAGGCCACCTTTACTTTATCCTCTGTTTCTCTGACTTCCTGTGATGTACTGCCTCTGCTCTCCTGTTTTACCTCATCATTTTCTTTTGCCTTCCCTTCTGTCCTTTTTTTAACTGCCTGTGCCAGAGTTACTTCCATTTATTCACTAGTTATCACTATAATCTCACTATGCATTGTCCATAGTTGCCCTGTGCACTGGGCTACGATGGACGAAGAAAAAATGTACAGTGTACTGTTCTATATTTGTAACAGTTCTGTAGTATAATATACAGTTAAATTAGTATTATCTGCCATATAACCTTTATTTAATCAGGAAAAATCGCACTGTGACAGAGATTTCATTTTTAAGGGAAACTTGAATACAGTAGCAGGAAATGATAATGATAAGAAGAAGCTGCAGTTGGTGTTCGACATACGGTTGCAGCAAATAACATTATTGCAATAAAATCTATAGCTTTGTAAGATTGTGAAATATATTTCTTCTAACCTTTTTTCTCCATAATAACATTTCAGTAACACTTTCTATTTAGTAAGATGCATACAGTATGGCCATATTAAAAGAAAGACTTACAGAGTTGAAAGAATGAGTGGCAATGAGCTCATTTTATTCAGAGGAACAAAAATAAACAAGACATTTGAGGCAGACTTGTGTTGTAGTTTTGTTTACGGAAAACAACGTCTAGTTTATTAATTTTGCATTGTTGTATATGACGTGATGAATTAGGCCTCAAGAAAAAACATGAAATGCAGTAGGTTTTACAGTGGGGAAGTTTGTACTCTTATGCTTAAGTATCTATTTCGACACTATGTTTTTACCGCAGTCTCTTTATTTCTTCACTGGTTGAAGGCAAACATAAGAATGTAATTCCTTTTTTTAAATTAGGCATTCCCTAGTGTCAGATAACTCATAACCAACACTGTTCCTCTTGTGTGCTTTCTGTCTCGGTCTGGGCATCACCATTTTATACATCATCAGCCTTATCAGTCATACCACTGCTTGTTATAATCACGTACCTATGCACACAATACAGTTGAGCATGTTTGAGTTAAGCTGCACCAGGATTGAAAGTCTAAACTTTGTGGTCTGGCATTGGTAATCACACCTGATTAATCATCTTTTCTGTTTTTGTACTGTGCAACAGAAAAACATCAAATTACACATTAATCAAGTTAACAGCACAGAAGGTTTTAACACGCGTTATACATGAGGTCTTCCAAACTGACGTGCTCTAAACCTCAGTGAAAGTGCTGCTTTTTTAGAAAGGGACAACACTGGTTTGTGAAAAAACAATAGTTGCTAAATGTCCATTTATGAGAAATGTCAGTAACCCAGTAATATACTATCATATATATATATATATACTACCACACAAAAATCAAGTGTTTCATTTTGAAAGTGGTTTCTTGTGGTTACGGAGTGCCCACACTGGAGGAGAAACAATCATGCAGACATTTTGTGTTAGGCTTCAACATGCGTATTAGAAGTACTTCTAAAAGAGTTTTAAATGTTCTTTAAATTTCAAGTTGCTTGGTGGCTCAGAGGTTAGTACTTTCACCTCACAGCAACAAGGTCCTGGGATCAAATTTGCCAATCTGTTCAAATCTGGGATCTCTCTGTGTGGGATTTGCGTGTCTGGGTGTGCGGGTTTCCTCTGGGTGCTCCAGTTTCCTCCTACAGTCCAAAGACATGCAGGTTAGGTCAACTGGAAACTCTAAATTGCCTGAAGGTGTGAATGTGCTTGTCAACCTCTATGTGTGTTAGCCCTGTGATAAACTAGTGACCTGTCCATCGTGCCCAATGCATGCTGGGACATAAACATGGTCCAGTCTGAGCACAACTGTGTATAGAAAATGGATGAATATAAAATGCTGGTGTGGAGACTTGTCTGTAGCAGTTGGTTATTTAACAGTACTTTATTGATCCCCTTGGGGAAATTGCATTTCCTTTCTGCATTTTCTGGTGTCGTTTAGGCTGCTCTATGATATCTGTTTTAAATGCAGGGGGAGAATCTGGGGATGTAACATATTAACTATTTGTTAATTTTATGAGAGCAGTAGCCATTGAAAACAACAGCAAACACAGACTTGATAAATCATCGTGCTTCTCTTGCAACACTGTAGGGAAAATGCTGCACAGTTGCTATGGAGCCCTCTGTTGCTAAGCAATGGGTTGATTATCAGAGTTTTTTACATAAGGGGGAAAGTGGTGTTTTCAGAGGGCTTTACAACTGACAGGACCCCTGGAATAATACACAACACCATTATAATTATATCATATTATTACATGTTTGTAATCAGGACTGAAACAAATGCACAGTGAATATTGATAATCCGCATTTTTACATGAAATGTAAACCTAATGAAAAATTGCAATACTTTACTTTTCAAGTTCCTAGAAGCTTCTTTATTTAGATTTCATGACGAGTCCCTTGGCGCTGAACCTACTGTATGTTGTTTTGATATGAAATGCTATTACCAAGCAACGCATTAAACAGGCCAGACTTAGCGCCCACTACATCACTTTAGCTTGTTGGCCCTGAAGGTGGATGAGACTAGAAGTTGTATGTGACGACACATTGTTTGAGTTGAGGGGAGAATAAGCAAAAGAGGAGGCAGCTAGGCTAAATAAAACAAGCAACAACAGTCAACAAGGAGTGAAAACATGGTGAGTGGAGCAAGATGCATGACTGGCTGGTTTTTAGACCATCTCATGAATCCACACTGGACACCACAGCTATTGTGCTTTCAAAGTTCCCAACCATGCGAATAATTCCTTGAACCCCAATCCAGGCAAATCATCCATACACAAGCCCAAATGAGGTGTTGTGAGGATGATTTACAAATCATAAGCAGTAACCATGGGGATCATCAGGGAGGATGCGCCGTTCAGTAATCATGTAATGTAAATGTTACAGTCTTTAGTTTCAGAGTGGAGGTATATTAGTATTAACAAGGGGGCATTTCTCATTAACTATAAGAGCAGTTAGGCCCATGACACCCCAGAAGGCTCTGCAGCAGTTTTAATGCTACGTTCACACTAACCCGACCAGTGCTGTGTTTTAAACTATCACTGAAAATTAACAGAGACACGTTTATTTAAAGATCTAAAGGGTTTTTTTTAAAGGTTTTTTTTTTTTAACATGAGTGTTGTTGTTCTTTCACGAATTGTCAAGTACAAGTGCAAGTAACGGTTTTATTTTGAGAAAGCTGTGGTGACAAAGAGAGTGCCTCTGTTTGACTAAAGCAGGGTCAAAATATGCAGAGAGAGATATGGAGGAGCGATTTGGTGCTTTCTGTTTTCATCTAGCGAATGAATGTACTTTGACATCTCTGGGGAAAACTGTTACTGGTTGCCTTCACAAAGTGCGATGGAAAATGGCCCTATCCACCACCCGCCCCCTCCCTTTTTTTTTCTTCTTTTTTTTAAGAAAGCAATGGTTCAGAGAATATGACAAACCTTCAGGGCATGTAGTGTAGTGGGAGAAAAGTGTGTTTAGGGGGAATCGAATTACAGAATATAACAGAGAGGATAGATGAGTCTGTTCCGTCAAGTGGTTTGCTGGGTAGTATTTTACTAACAGTATTTGTAAAAAACATCATAATTAACCAGTATCTCCAGAATATTAGAAAGAAATAGTCTCTGAGCATAAAGCAGTAGTTACTGATTTTAGTCGTCACTTTCGTACCATCATGGCCTTACGATTCTAATCCACATTCACTCCAAAAGCGCTTTCAGTTGTGTTGAATGCAAACAGAAACACGGTAGAAACTACATATACGACATCTTCATAAACAACTCTGTGATGTCATAGATGAGTACAGTCACAACTATCTGTCCTCAGGCCTCAGGGGAGTATTTCATGACTGTCATACTTCCGCTGATACAGGATAGTGCAGCGTAGTACACAGTACCTCTGGCGCGCAGATTTTAAATGACTCTATTATGATAACTAATTTAAGATAAGATAAGACAAGATAACACTTAATTGATCTCCCGAGAGTGAAATTCAGGTGTCACAGGAGCAGAGAAAAACTAACCTCAAAAGTTAAAAACAGCAGAACAGATTCAATCTAGAACATTGTACAAAAATACAGAATAGTTCAATAGCTTAATAGTAATAATAAAAATATACAGTTAGGGAGTTGAGATACAGTAGACAGTAAAGTTTGTGAGTTCATGAGACGCAACAGCAGCATAAAACTGACAGGTGCCTCTAAGCTGAGAAAGCTGAGAAAGCGCTGGATTCGAGAAGACCGATGGCAGCAGGTTCTTGTTCACCTTTTCATCCTCACAAGCTGAAAACTGTCTTCTGAGTTTCTTCAACCATGTCCCACTCTGGTCTGTGATCAGCACTGATGACACTTCCACTTTCTTGGAGAGACACAAGTTTTCTCCTCACTTCTCTGCTCCACAGCTCAATCTCCTCAGCTCCTGGTGGACTTTAGCTCTTCTGTCCTGTGAGTTTGGGGAAGATAGATGACAAAATCTCAACACGAGTAACAAACACAACACACAATGAAAGGAGATGCTGTGACTAACAACTGGCCTCTCAACAGGTGCCTAGAAAGACCTATCATCATAAATGGGAAATCATTAGATAGCTGGATAATAACATGTTAACTCAAGCTCATCTGGAGGCTCAGTGTTATATGACCGGGTGGTGTCTAGCTCTGGTGTTGTACTGTACATCCAGTATGTGTTCTAGTACAATTATATATACTCACAGTGCAGGTGGATTTGTGCAGTAATATGATGTTATGCATTCATTAAGGTAAGACTTCCTTCCTTATGAACGAGGTGCAATACGATTTATTGAGAATAGTTTTAGTGCAGGCATGGACTCCTGTGTCCAGTGGTGCTGGGTTGTTACAGATCCTGGCAGCGTGCCCTCTTACTGGGCATCTGAGCCTGCTCGAGCATGCAAACAAACGCATGTTGCACCACATGTTTAAGGCATTTCAAGAAAACGCTTCTGGTTGGATGTGTGCATGCCTCTCATATTTCATAGTTAGTGTAAATGTACACTGAGGTAGATGCAGAAATGTTGCCAGACGCACAATTTTTGGATAAGATGTTATTGATGATAACTGATTAGACTGTAGTTTTGGCATATCAAATAATCAGAAGCATAGTCATATACTTTCCATGCACCTAGAGTCACAGTGGGGTAAATTCGGAATATTTATACATTGTGAAAACTATTTCTGGGTTTGTCTGCAACCCATGCTGTCTACATTAGCTGTCGTGATCTTCTTTCTGTTCTTTTTGCATTTCAAAGTATTGTATGTTGAGAGGACTAAGAAAAGTCGTAGGCCTGTTCTGGTCAAAAAAGAGAAACCTGTGTATTTTGTGAAGTTACAGCCAATAACTGTCTCTACCTAATCTTGTTTTTTGTTTTTTGTATTTGGAATATTACCCCTCCGTGGACTTAAATCCTGTTTGAACTTCATAAACATCTTCAAAACCTTATGCACCTCTCATGACTATGGCTCACTGATGGCTGCCACTTTGTGCAGAACATTTTGTGTAGGGAAACAGAAGACGTTTTACCTATGTGAAGAAATATGAGAGCAATTGAGCTAAACAGGTGTGCAAAGACAAAATAACAAACAATTAGTTGCTTCAGTGAAAACTGAGTTCAGGAATCCAGTCATGTATCCATTGCCAAGTACATCCTGTAGTGGTTTTGAGTGATGTTCATGACCTTTATGCAAATGTTGTTTCCACTTTAATACCATAGAATATTGTGTTAATATACTGATTCAGCAAAGCCAGATGATCCGTTCACTGAACTGTTTCTGCTGTGTCTGTTTTCTGTGTCAGCAGTGGCCCGATCATTCTAACCAATGCAACGTAAGGCTGGCAGGGTGTGAGGAGTAAGTCAGTGGGGTCGAGTTTTGAGGTTAAGAAATAAACATGTATAGAGGAGAATTTGTAATAAAACACTTTGAATAATTGTTAACACATTTGTTCTCTCACAAAGGCCACTTTCCAGGATAACAGCTTCTCAAGTGGTGGGTGCCAGTTTTCATTTTGCACTTGCTGGCAAATGTACAGTATTAAGTAAAGAACAGAAAGAGGGAAAACAAATAATACTGTACATATTTTTAACAGACTCAGTGTTACCATCTGTGTTGACCAAATAGGAAATGTGGCTGTAGTGTGCTGCTAATGATGCCAGAGTTTGTTTAAATAAAACTGAATGTGGAAAGAATTGACAACAGTATTTATAGACTGGATGAGGTCGAGGCTCAGGGAACACCCTGGCACGTGATAAATTATTGTTTTATATAGTTTATTGTGAGCACACGGTTGTGATGGATACATATTTTTGCTGAATATTTCATTAGGGACTGTTGTGTTGGCTTATCTTGTGTCTCTGATAATAATTACATAGTCTACCCCCCTATGTCTGAAGTCACCAGCTGTTGAATAATGTGTAGCTACATGAATGTATAGTCCAAGTGTACATTTAAACTGTGCATATCTGTTTATATGTCTACAGCATGAAGTGCGATTATGTAATCGAGGCATGGTATCTCTAAGGAGAGATGTATGCAATATCTCAGTGTTGTTCTATAAGCTACTCTGAACTTCTGAGCTGCTCTTTACTTTCTTCTTTACATAGACTGTCCACGCTGCTGAAACAGATTAAAACTTGCTTTGTCACTGGACTACAAGAACGCCAGTATATCAGTGGGCGTAATCTAATGTGACTGGGTATGATGAACTGAAACGGAAGTCATCAAATATATGAAAACCTTGAAAATGTGTTCAGGTTGAAATAAAATATGTTAAATTTAGTCAATTTTACATTATCACTCCAGCATCAGTTTACATACCTTGGTGCACACACATGTGTCTGAACTACAGTAGTCGAATAGAATCCTTTTTTTTTGTAATGGGTGTAGTGTCATTATTTTTTCCTTTGTTTTTGCAGGTCCTCCAGTCATCGTAGGAATGAGCATCAACATAGCAAGCATTGACTCCATCTCAGAAGTAAACATGGTAAGTCAGAACATCTTTTTTTTATTTTACACGTTTCTACAAATAAACAGTCCCTCACTGGCTTCCCACTCACAGGCACTGCCAGTTGTTTCTGACTCATTTGATCTGTGTTGGTGGACAATAATTCTACATGTTTTTAGTAAACGAAGCCTTGGTTTTCACAATAAATAGAAAACACCTTTTTTATTTTGAATAATTCAGTTACAGTATAATCCCCTCGCTACTCTACAAAAAATAAACGTATTCTTTTGCTCTGGCACAGGCGTTAGGGCAGTCACAATACAGGGTGAGAAGTGAGGAAGGCAATATGGCTGCAGTCTGAATGATGACGTCATTCTGTCTCTTAGCTCTCTCTTTATTTTACTCAGCATGATATAGTCACTCACAGTGCAGCTCACTCCTCCCACATGGTTTTCTTTGTGTGTTATGCTCGATCACTCTTTCTTTCTTTCTTTCTTTCTTTCTTTCTTTCTTTCTTTCTTTCTTTCTTTCTTTCTTTCTTTCTTTCTTTCTTTTGTGTAGCTTTTGCTTCCGGAGTGATCAAATTCCCATCAACCTATTCAAATCCACAGCTTTATTTGGTTTATGTTCGAGACTTGATTGATATATCTTACTTTATTTGATGGGGACACTTAAAATGTATATTTAATTCTCACTGACAACAAATTGAAAACAAAAACAGATGGCAATGCTGTAGATGACAATTAAGTGTCAATAAATGTTATCTATATTTTTGTCAAATGAATTTACAGTGTCTCTCTTCAACTCTGTATTTGAAATGGCTAATTTTTAATTACAATAGACTCAGTATGATGAGAGGATTGATTAATTTCTCTATTGATGTTTATTGATGTGTTTATTCATATATATTTCATATTGTAATACCAAACACTTTCTATCACTAGTAATAAATCAATACGAGACACAATATAAGAGACAAGATGTGCATGTGAAGTGAGGATAATTTTGTTATTTTAATTATTGAATGTAATGTATTGGCATTGCACAGTTTAGGATTAAAGTATCAAGGTTGCATTCCAGTATTTGATCAGAAATATTTGTAAGGGAAACATTAAATACAGTGCTCATGGTCCATGTATTGTGGTTGTGTTTCATACTGAAAGTGTAAGGCAATGACCTACCACATTAAATGGAATGCAATAAACATGTCTGTATAATATTTACATGTCTAATGTTTACATTGTACTGATATTTGTTCTTCATGGCACTCACTATAAACACTGTAGTACATGGTGCATTAGCTGGCAAATGTTATATCTTCATTTAAGCACTTTTACAATTAGATGCAGTATTACAGAGGAGTACATGTACAGTAACCTTTGTTGGTTTGCTGCCCATGTACTATTCTGCCCGTTGCTTTAATGCTTTAGTTTTTCTGATTGTGTAAAAAAGATAAAGAATTGCAGTATGTATCAAAAGCCAAAGAGGTCATATTAGAGGACAAATTAATTTTAATGTAGTTTAATTTCACCAGACTGTGTTTACAAATGCCAACGTAAATGTCACTTGGCGTTTATGAAGAGAGTTCCATGCGCTACCACGTGTGCCGGCACAGAGCAAGCTGGCATGGTGCTGCTAACTGCAGTATATTTCCTTGTGTGTACATGAACGCTGTGCTGTGTGCTGACAAAACAGCCACTTAGACTGGCTTGGCTTGGCTCCTTGGCTTTTTATAAGTATGTTCATATGTTACCCCAAGTAGGTAACTCTCCAATCATTTAGCTTCACTAGGCACAGGCAGGAAACAATAAGATAATCACCAAACATAAAATAATGTTTGCTGAACTGTTACTGTAGCTCCTCACCTTGTGTACAACTAAACTGTTATTTGTCTGTGACTTTATGTGAGATTTTTTTTTTCTCCCCAGGACTACACCATCACAATGTATTTCCAGCAGAGCTGGCGAGATAAGCGTTTGGCCTATGGTGAGCTGAACCTAAACCTGACTCTGGACAACCGTGTAGCAGACCAGCTTTGGCTCCCTGATACCTACTTCCTTAATGACAAAAAGTCCTTTCTTCATGGTGTGACAGTAAAAAACCGTATGATCCGACTGCACCCTGATGGCACTGTCTTATATGGGCTGAGGTAAGTACAGTAGAAACACTGTTTTGTGTCACATCTTTTATTTGTCTTTTTATGGCAGCGTTGGAGTTGGAACTAATAGATGTTGAACAGCAGTTCCTTATACTGAAATTACTGTGAAGAAGTGGCATAGATTTAATGCATAAGCACAAATAAGCGTTAACACTACATTTAAGAATTTAGCATTATCCCATAATTATTACTTAGCTTTACTAAGTTGACTCATTTTTATATATTTAACTATATTTCTACTGAGGTGCCTAATAATCCATGTGTCTCCAGTTTGCTCTTGTATTTCAAAGACAAAACTGATCAGGTCAATTGGACGCCCAAGGTGTTAATGTAGGTAAGAATGTGAGAATGTGTTTCTCTGCCTTTTCCCACCTATTGACTGGCAACCAATCCAGGGCATTTCTCTGCTTCTAATCCAGTGCATATTAGGAATTACCCCAAAAAAGGAAGCTGGTATGGTATAGAGGAGGGATGAATTTTTCATGTCTTTTTAAATTTTGCTTTTGAAATTTAATAATGGATAAAGCGTGCAGATGAAAGATATCAGAAAGGTTTAGAAATCTATCATTAAGTTAAAATCTATACAAAATACAAGAAAAAACAGCACTAATTCTCACAACACCCCTTAATTGACAGACAGCTGAAGACCTGGGCCTATGACAACTTTTAATTAAATAACTGATATTTTTGTAACTTGCCTCAGTCATATGACAGCGCTACAGCAGGTAAAAAATAGATAACCTACAATATGATCCCATGTGGCATTAGAGAAACACGATGTCTGCTGCTTGTATGTATCATTTGGTTCTGTGGCAGGATGAATTATGACAGATTTATTTTTGGCAAACAATAAACAGGCTTTTAAGTTTTATTTCTAAAATTAGTGAGTCCAGTGTGACTCATGACAAACAATAACAATGTTTTCTTTGATAGGGTATGTTAAATTCACGAGTTACTGACCCAGAAAGGCTAAAAAAAAAGGTTCAAGATGCTCAACACCTAAATGTCCCAGATCGCGGTGACAAACTAGACAATTCAGTCATCCCTTGAGGGTGGCTAAAAGTAAGAAAGCATGCTGAAGTTTGTTCAAACTAAGTTTGGATTGCTGCTTTTATTAACACAGCTTATTAAAATAAAGTAGTTTGATGGATGCAAAGAAGTTGGGAGTGTGTTTTGTTCCATGAATAAAAAAAATAGCAATGACAGGGTTTAGATCACATGAAGTAATGAATTATTAATGCAATAATCAGTATTCAGAAACTCTGAATTACTGAATTGGTGCTGACACAAAAGGGGCTATGATGGCAGGAAGTTTTTCTTTTTTGCCTTTTATGATTCTTCACAAGACTATTATCAGCACTGCAGAAGTGCAGTGTCACTGCTGTTAAAGCTGCAAATGTCTGACGACTAAATGAATCTTTATGGTTCGTGACCAGATGTCCAAGAGCAGTCTCAGAGAAGCAGAGTACAGTCATGATAAAGGTCTGAAGCAGGTGGAATATGTTACCAGCATGTATAGTTGGGTTGTGCTTCAATAAAGACCATTCAATTCAGGTTCCATTCTCCCACTGCTAGCTGCTGTTCGTCACTTACACAGATTCTCCTACAAGCAGCTGTGGTGTGTAAACCTACCTTAAAACCATTAAAAACCACTTTCATTGTTTTAAAATGTGTACTAAATGAACAGCTTAATATGTATGTGCCGCCTACAAATACAGCAGGTGGAAACAGGATCGGTTTCATGCCAAAACGGTACTGAAATTACAATACACCACCTGATCCGAATAAACAGAGTCACAGCTGCTCCGCTTGGTGCAACTCAACACATGCAGGTTTCTCTGGCGCCACAGACGTACCAACAGGCACGCGCATCGTAAAGTGGGTATGAAAAGGCATTACGCTTGTGTTTGCACAGCCACTGGGTCTGTGCCTGCATGAAATTGAAGGCTAAGACTGTTCTAAGGGACACTAGCATGTACCATTCTTCTAACAATATACTGCATAGGGGTTTACTGTTCATCTACCTTTGCAGTAATGGTGGATGGCAGATGGTGTCAAGGCCCTGGATCTGTCCTCTAGACCATTTTCTTTCTGCAGCTTAAAGTAATTATAAGCAGCACATAATCTACTTTCAGAACCTTTACAAGCCTCCTGTAAGCATGTAATTAAATCACTTTGTTGAAATCTTTGACTTTGCCCAAAGTTTGTGTGAACATTTTCTCCAGGACAATAGATGAAACTCTGACAATAGATGCTGTATCCTCAGTTCATTTGAATGTCGCATTGCTTTTGGTTTTGTTGTCGTAAATGCATTTTCTTGTAAAGAACGCCTGTTTGAATCCATGCCCTGTGCTTCTCTTGAGCGCAGTAGAATACAAATTGTTGTTCAGTCACATTACACACACTCTGTGCTGTGCTCTCACCTATCCACTCACTGTGAAATGTGGTGATGCTGGTGTTTTTATTTTCTTTTTTTACCTTAATTTCTGCTGCTTATGTTAATTTTACCCAGAGCTGTGTTGATCAACCTTTTATTTTTTTCTTTATTTACCTACATCTCTGTCATTTTTCATAATCCGATGCCATGTTGGATGTTGAATGGTGCATTCTTTGTACCTATCTGTCGTTAAAAAAACGTTCAATTGCATGATCTTTTAGATTGCACCAATTTTCTCCAGGATTATTTTTCTACTTCCAAGATTATTGCTCTTATATTTAATATGATAAACCAACTTTTTAACTGTACCTTGATGCTTAACAGTTTCACCATACAGTTTATACCTCTTTAAACTCCTCACATGGTTCCTTTTAATAATTGCTTGAGGTCCAAAAAAATGTTTGTATCAGAACGTTCTTTTTTTCATCTTCCCAGTCCTCATTGCCAAATTGACAATTATATGTAAATAAAGTGAACTGCAGACTATGGTATGTGGATTTGAGTCCATAAGTGTGCATACGCCTTCCCCTAATCCCTTTCCCTACGAGTGGCCATTGATTGTGCAAATCAAAAGATGGAGGAATGATGGTGCATACGATTCAAATCCAATCTGGAAAGCTGCCCCCAACCACCATCCTAGAATGAATCATGTTTCTGAAAAGCTTGCTTACATTGTCATTTTTGTATATGTGAGTTATACAGTAGCTACATTTCTTTTCCCTGTGTTTTATTTTTATGTGGTGAGGAGGGAGGAGGCTCCGCTTGAAGACTGCTGAGTGGTGCAGGAGGTGCAGAAGAGCATTTGGGTGTTGCAAAGAAAGTCATTCCAAACATCAATAAAAGAAGTTGGTGTCAGTAGAAAGTGTAGAGCCCGGTGTGCGTGATAGAGCAGGTTTTTCCGACTCACCAGTGAGTTGAGAGGCTGAATCATCATTAGCTAACTGACTATCCAGTTTGATAGTGCACTGGGTCCTGAGAGCATTGAGGGCTTTGTTGAGCTAAGCTTTCACCAGATGGTGTTTTCTCTCTTCCAATTCCTGTGACTCTTCTCTTCTCATGTTCCTCTGTTTATTAAACCGCAGTGTAGTATTGTGATAGTACAATTATCTTCATTTGGTAAGCATGCTACCTCAAAGAGAAGGAGACAGGAATAGATGTCAAAACGAGAAAGCCTCCCCGTCTGCAGTGCAGAGCCTCTGGGATCCACCTGCATGTTGCTTTCCGTTGTCGTGTTGACCATGTATCACGTAGCCCTGTAAGCATGAGTGTTAAACAAGTTTTTAGTTTTTAGGTGCTTAATGTGTAACTGAGCAGTAATTTTTTTGTGTTGCATTGTGTTGCAAAGACAAACATGGGTGGCAAGTGGGGGGTGAGTGGTTAGCACTCCCACCCCACAGTGAGGTTGTGGGTTCGAACATGCTTCTCTGTGTGGAGTTAGGTTAATTGGTGATTTTAAATTGCCTGTCGGTGGGAATGGTTATGCGTCAGCCTCATGATAGAGTGGAGACCTGTACACGGTGTACACCGCCTCTCATCCAATGACAGCTGGGATTGGCTCCAGCCCCTACACAAGCCTTAACAGGATAAGCAGTATAGATAATAGATGAGTGGACATTTGCAACGTTCACAGCAATGTTACCCTTCACCTCTTCTTAAACTCTAGTTATAATGACGACACTGCAAGAGCTAAGTGAGATAATCTTATATTTAAAATCTAATCTGACTTGTTTTGTGTGTCGACTCGATTATCTAGTGTTGACAATGCAAAACAGTTTGACTTGATGTAGCTCATCTGGCATATTCAACTTCTTTGATGTTAAGTTTAGATTAAGTTAAGATATATTCAGTATGGCCCTTTTTTTAGTTTAGGGGGAAAATTCTGAATCTGTTACTAGACTTCCAATACGCTAAGGTTTGACACAGTTCTTGATATTAGCATAGCTAGAAACACAAATATGAAGTTCTGTGTTTGTCTATTATATAGACATTTTTGCTTTGCCGTCCTGTGAGACAGCAAATGACAAAAACAAACAAAACACAAAGTGACTAATTGCGTATCATATTGAAATCTACACTGCTGCGTATTGGCTTGCTGTGGCTGCTCAGATCACAGGCTGCTGCTGACCAGCTCTGGTGGGACTGAAAGTTGCTGACGTACATGTGCTGACATTTCCAAATCCCAGACCCTCGCTGTGAGCCCTCCCAACTTGTGTCTACTCAATGGTGATTCTCTCCTGACTTGTTAAGTGTGACAGATATAAGTCGATTATATTCGTAGTGTTTTTTTCTCTCTTTCTGCCAATGGGTAGAGAATTCATTTCTGTCCATTACTCCAAGCTTCTGCTTCTGCTGCCAGCACCTCACGGCTCCACTGTGTTACTGTACCAACGGCATTGTCTTTACAGAGCAATTACTGTGTCTTGACAGAATATATCTTTCTGTTGATCATCATAGAGTATGCAGGACCTTGCTACGGCTTCAGGTTTTAAGCCACATGGTCTTTTCATGCTTTATAGGCTGAATACAATACGATTCTCTGTTCTTATTTGGCAGTGTGTTGCTTCACATTTTTTGAACTTAAAAGGGTGTGGTTGCAATATTTTGGTAGATACAATTGTTTCTGGGAGTGGTAAATTGAGAGAAGCACAGCAGAGACAATGAAACTGGGAGGAGCAGAGCAATTTCTCCACTCAAACTCCACTCAAAGGTCTTGATGATGCAGATTAATTATGTTAATTAAGTTTTTAATCGTTTAAGTCCTGATAAAATTCACCTTTTTACAGTATTTAGTATATAGAAATAGCTACATCTGCAATAACAGATTTCTTTACACTTGTATTATACAGTACAGCGAATACAGCTTTAGCATATGAAGGAGTGAGCCAAAAAACGTTGCAGACAGGACAGCCAAACAATTAACTGAAACTTGCTATAAAGGTTGGCAAAACTGAGTGAAGCTGCAGAATAAGATGAACATTTTCTGTAGGTTCATCAGTATGCCTGATTTTATTATTGTCAAAATATACTAATACTACATCTGCTTCAAGATTAGATGCTATGCTTTTAAGCGCTCTACGTAACTGCTCTGATTGTGTATCACCTACAGTGTGCACGTATCAACTCCAATCCATGTACATTGCATTTCTTCCAGCACTTTTGCCTGGTAAAATCATGATTTCCAAACAACATGTCCTATTAATGTAATTAGGCATGATGTTATCTTGTCACAGTGTGTATTGGTAGTAGCCCTGCTGTAGCGTCCCAGCAGAGGAGCACTGAGAGACAGCGGGGAGGTGCAATAGCAATTTAGTGCTTATGCAGCAGAATGCAGCTCAGTGTCATTGTGAATAATAAATATATCTCTGTTACACATTTTGTTGATGTATAATATTCTTTACCCTTCTGGTGCCTTCTGCTATCATGAGGCCTCACGTGCTTTTGTGTTAATCTGGCTGAATCAGCTTTAGTAGAACATATTTTGTTTTCCAATTACCTGCCGACAGCACTCTGTTCACCCCACCATGACCAATTTACAAACTTTGTGTTCAAGCAGTATATTTCCAACGCAAACAGCTTATTATCTACTGAATTACTAATTCTAGATACCTTGGATGTGTGTGTATATTTGCTTATGGCATCAATGTAAAACTACAGACTCTAGCAGGAATGGTGGTGTTTATTAAAACACGATTAATAATGTATCCAAGATGTAAAATGTGCTTTAAAGGTATTTAAAGACCCCCTACATGTATAATTTGTAACCAAAGCTGTTTTCCCAGGCTACTGCATTTATTGACATTAGCAAACTCCTATGCACACATTTATTCTGGGGCTACGTGGCAGAAATATCTGAGAACTAGCAATAAATAACATACAGTGACAAAGTCATATACTGAAGCTGAGCAGTGAGTGATTCATATAAAAAAAAATTATGTCTTCCCACAACTCACAGAAACACATACGTCATGTCTATCAGTATCTGAAAAAGTAGTAAAATTCTAAAACATAAAATTATAGGGAGAGTGCCCAGCTTCCATGACAATTAAAAGGTTCAACATGTTCATGAACATTAAGTGCGCCCTAAGACACATGTGGTATTGCTAAATATCTTCATGATAAGTTTCAAATCACACTATAAATTATTAAACTGCTGCAAAGTGCGACAAAATACACAAAGTATCTGTGTTCCTGTGAGCCTGTCTCTCTGTAATGTCACATAAGTGTGACAAGTGTGTCTTGTGTTTTTTTCTTTTTTTAGAATAACCACCACTGCTGCTTGCATGATGGACTTGAGGAGGTACCCTCTTGATGAACAGAACTGCACCCTGGAAATTGAAAGCTGTGAGTAATGCAAAATAAAAAAAAAGACCTTTACACTGAGCCACAAATGAGGCATAATTCACAAGTTGTTTTTTTTTGGTGGATACATTTGTATGAAATAATTTAGAGGATGCATTACTGATATATTTTTCATCTCTGCCAAAGAATGGCATTTATCAGATGTTTCACCTGTAGTTGATGAGTGCCTTGAGAGATAAAGAAATCACAGTGCTTGATGATGTGCATTGATTACTACTCTCTCAGTATGACAGATGTGACAGGGCCACCCCTGGCTCTTTGAATAGTGAAGGCAAAGTGATAACATTAATACTGGGCACCTTACTTGACCTTCAGTAGGGCTCTTAATGCATAAAATACTAAATACTGACGTGACTGAATATAGATTAAAATTTGTTGTTACCCACCGCACAATTTGTTAAGTCATGGTAAATGTTTTTGTTATATTATTTATGTTTGCCTCAAGGTGATTAACAATCTTTGCAGAATGTGAAACTCGGTTAGTAAAGAATTCTCCTAAAACACCAATGTCATACTGCAGTATGAAAATATCCAGATATTTAGTCTTAGATTTACATGTACAGTACAAACATACATTTAGGAGACAAGACAATAATACAGTGTTTACTTAATCTTATATTATACACAAATTTTTTATATGGTTGTAATTTGGATAAATCATTATCCAGAAGAAAAATGGACTAGCAGTGTAATTAAAAATTGAATTTACTCAATCATTATCATTGACTGCTTCATCAATCAATCCACTTGTTCAATACACTAGATATTTGTGGTTCTTGCTGTTCAGGATAAAACTGCAGAGTGTTTGCCCTCTGGAACATCAGTAGGCAGTGAAATATGGATATGCCATGAATTAAAAAGTTGCACGAATATCTGCTGTTTATGCACTTGGAGTGCATTGCATTAGTGGTAGACATGCTCATTAACCATCAGTTTGATTGATTAGACAGGCAGTTGTTTCAATTTCATGGACAATGTCACATTTCCTTACCCTACAACCTCACAGACAGATTTAATGGTAATGAATTCTGGTCCTTGATTCAGTTTTATACTATACCGGTCAGGACGTGTGGTAGTAGAATGTGAAATGTAGTAACAATTCCTGCACTAAGAAATTGCTCTGCAGAGAATGTACACTGGCCTATTGACATAAATCTACTGCCTTCGAATGCACTGCCAGAGTGTGTGGGAGCGTCGTGTCAAGTGACACGTGTTAATGAATATTCATGCAGGTGGTAATATACAGTAACTCTATAGGAGACTGGACAGAGAATGTGTTTGCAATCCAAGAGAATGGACCATTTGAAGTATTTGGCAGGAAGATTTTCCCAAGCTTGTTTTTAAGTACTTCTTTTGTGCAAAAATCAAAAACCACTTCTACCTCTAATTCCACTGTCTCCTCAGTCAGACAGTGGAATTAGAGGTAGAAGTGGTACCCAATCCGACTTTATATAGAAAAGTACCAGAAATAATTTGATAAATTGTAGAGAGTCATTAATGACAAGGTAAATTAATATGTTGCTTCACATTGTTGCATTAAAATTCATAAATTAATTGTAGAGTGATATCTTTTTGAAAGATTTGCTTTTTCTTTGCTCAACCTGACCCATTTCCAACACTCCGCTCAGTTGAAGTTTGATAATGCACTCCAAAAATTCCCAGGGAGCTTTGTATTTACTGCTTTTCAGAATCAGGCATTTTGAACTGGTTGTCCACCTTTGTGGCATAAAGCTTATTCTTAAAATCTGTCTGTTTGTGGTTTTGATAATTGTTATTATTTATATTAGAGGTCTTACTGAACAGACTTATAAATATCCTGATGACATTTTCATTTTTCCAAAACAGAAATGTTCACAATCATGTTAAAAACTCACAAAACAAAGAAAGATCTAAGAACAAAATATATTAATTATTGATTATTGTTTATTGTGTGGGATCATTAAAAGATCTTAAGATAACTATTATGAAGCACCTTTTAAATGTAGTCACAGATTCTTACAATTCAGTGGCCTCCGACATATAAAGATACAAAGACTAATGTATTGTAAAGTTGCTCAGCACTGAATGGTTGTACTGCAAAGTAGTACAAAACAATTGTTTTCACTCATTATCCAAACCTTTGTAACAGACTTTAAATAGAAAATTTAATGGTTGTTTCTTCATCGCACTCACATTGTTTTTTGTTTTTCTCTGTTTTCTTAATGTCCCTCTAACTTTGACACAGATGGATATACTACAGATGACATTGTGTTCTTCTGGCAAGGAGGAGATGATGCTGTGACAGGAGTCGACAAGTTAGAGTTACCTCAGTTCTCCATTGTGGACATCCGCTTAGTGTCCAGGGAAGTCAGGTTTACCACAGGTAAGGCTGTCATAAATCTAGCTTTAAACCTAATTATGCTGAAAGTATTCACTGCATAAACAAAAAAATGATCCTTACATGGTCTATAAGCATCTCTGTTTCCATGTCACCACCAAGAGTTCTGTGAGTGGGGGCACTGGCGAATATGTCACTGTCACCGTGGGGAATGTCATTATTTTTGGGTTGTGCAGAAAGACAATTTCCTTTTCAGTGCAGAAACTTGTAGGTGGTCTTTCCCACATATGTTGTGAAATGACATGCAAAACTTGCACTTGAACTTACTCAAAGACTCACAAAGCAGTCTTCTCAAAAAGTACAGTGATTGACAGTGTTGATTCATGTATTTCATCATCAGTGTTTCCATTAGATTTTGAACTACTGGTACTGATGTATGTGGAGTATTATAATATATAGCTTTAAACATCTACTTCACATATGTCCACATTTATTTCACTTTGTAGAATTAACTATCACATGCTAGACATATGTTACACATGGATACTATGATGCTATATACTACATACTATACTATGTTGTGTCAATATGCCTCACAGGTTAGTGGATGAACCTAAGGAGCCCAACTCAGTGCTGATAATCACTTTTAGGTCTTTCTAAAGTTCAGTATTGTAAATTTAAATAAAGTCATCTTTTAGACATTTTGGGGGATCAGTTAATTACTTTCTTGTGGGAGTGTTATTCTCATATCTGTTTGCTAAATATGATGCAGCCAGTTAACGTAGCCTTGCATAAAGAGTGGAAACAGTAGGAAACAACTATCATGACTCTGCCCAAAGGTGATCTGAACCCCCTCCTTAGCAAAGTCATTACCAACAACGGTTATCGATACAGACATGGAGCAACCATTAGCCATCTCCTCTACATGGATGACATCAAGCTGTATGACAGGAGTAAATGAGTCACTGACTCATTGATCCACACCAATAACAGCAATTACACTGGAATCTCATTCAAACTGGCTAAGTAACAAGGAGATGGATGGTAGTCAGAATTCATGGGATTGTACTAACAGACGGCCACAAGACAAGGAAGCTCTTTACAATGCCTAGGGGTTTTTGCCCTAAATCAGGCACTCTGAAACTGTACAAAGGAAGGGAGGGTTAGGAAGAAGGCCAAGTACTAGTGAGCCACTGTCCAGGATGAAACAACAAAGACAGATGAGTACATCAGTAAGATGGCCCCAGCTGATGATATGTTTAGTGAATATCTAAGGCAGCAGAAACTCAAGGAGAAAGAGAGGAAATAACAGACAACAATGAAAAGACAAACCTGTGCATGGCATGTACCATGTGGATAATATCAGAAAGTTGTACCACTGGTTGGACAACGCTGGACTGAAAGATAGCACAGAGATACTAACTATGGTAGCACAAGAACAGACTCTGAGTACCATATCAGCAAAATGACAGGATTTCTGAGATGCTAGCTGTTGGGACAAACAAGAAACAACATAATCAAGTGCCTGACATAGTCTACAGCAATGTCTGTGCCAAGTATAAGCTGGAAGTCCCAAGTCAGAATGGGATACACCTCCAAAGGTGGCTGATAATGACCAAGCTAAGATCCTCTTCCAGCTATAGACTGATATAAACTGATAACAGTTCATGACTAACTGGCCAGACGTAGTAGGCCCGAGTGATAGATGTAGCAATCCCAAGCGATGGTGACATAAGGAAGAAGAAAAATGAGAATTCTGGGGCGAAAGAAGAGTTAGAAGTACTGTGAACCGCAGAGGACCCAGGCTGTAAGGAAAATCACTGGTTGTTGTTTGTTATTTTACTTTTAGATAGAAGAAGGCTAGCTGCCCTGAAATTTGTGAAATCTCTGAATATTTGTTGCAGCAATTATTTTACTAAGTACTTGGCAGAGCTAAAGCATTTGTCTCAGACTTGATGAAGTATGTAAGGTATTGATTCATTAAAAGACACCTGGAGATGATGAGGTCATTTATCATTGCGGATTGCCCATAGAAAATAGACCCTTAGATTAAAACCATCATGGTTATCTCAAACATTTTATCTTTGGTGACAGATTGAAAATAAAACTGTAGATGGAATAAACACAACAGAATTTAACTATTATTTACAGCTATTTGTTTGGTTTCCAGCCTCATAAATATCTTTCTACTGCTGAAGCACAGAGGTCCAGTCTTGATGTTTAAATTGCTTTTTACATCAGGATTGTATTGTTTCGGTTGTTTAAATTTAAGTGCAGTCAAAAGGCCAATTAATATCTTGGCACGGTCATGGTGATGGTTGCCTGTAAATGCACAGTGGAATGCTTTACTACCCTCCAAACATATACTGTATGTTTTCCTTCCTCTTTCGGTGTAATGACATACTTTGCAGTTATGCACCTCTAAAATGCCCTTTTGGTAATGTTCAGAGGACAGAGAAAGTGCAAAAGAAAAGCAGAGCAGCCCTCTGTGACAATTCTCAGAGGGATGCTGGAGCTGCCTGCTGAGATAGGGGTTGCAGAAAAATGTGCCGTGTTTGCGACTTTCTGCCATGTTTAATTGGAATCGAACTTGTCCCTGGAAAGGAATCCATCGCTTTGGGGAAATTAAGTGCTCCATCTGAACAAATAGAGAAATGACTACCCTGCGCGTTGTCAAAGTGCAGACTTTGGAACTCTTAAATTGTGCTAACATTTCCCCCTTCTCTGCTTTTTTCACCAATGTTTTCACTCCCGTCCTGCTCTTTCACTCCTGTCTATCCTTTTTCCTTACAGGTTCATATCCAAGGCTTTCGCTGAGTTTCAGGATTAAGAGGAACATTGGATATTTCATCCTGCAGACATATATGCCCTCCATCTTGATCACCATCCTCTCCTGGGTCTCCTTCTGGATCAATTATGATGCCTCTGCAGCTCGGGTGGCCCTGGGTAAGGCACAGCCACGACTGCATGATTAAACCTCTAAATATTCAAACATTAAAATCTACTAATTATAACAGGTAATAGTTGGATGTCACATGTTAAGTGTGTTCAGTATACATCATTTATTCACATGTGAATCTATCAAAATTATTTTGATTCCAGAAATTTATTTTCATGAAGATAAAAATAAAGTTAGTAGGTCAATTGCCTGACTTACTAACTAAATATAACAATCACCCATGCACATGCTAAAAGCAAAATCAGTTATTTCCATTTAGTTATAATGCTCCTGTGGATCTCTGTTGTGATGATCCTCACAACACTCATGTACATGCTAAAATATAGTGTGATGAGTGATATTTTAGAGCCATCATTGCATATTATGTTATTTATTGCATTATGGGTAGGCTAAGCATGCTATGTATGTTTACTAATTATACAATAAATAGACAAAAATTACCTTAAGTACTACACAGAATGACAAAATATCCAATAAGATTCTCTATTGGCTGCGATTTCTACGCCATTTATCAGATTTAATATCAGAATAATGTTGCAATTACTGTGTTTCCAGAGGAAAAAAAAAAGTATAATTCATATTTCTGAGTAACATTAAAACCACAGTGTGTCAGGGTCTGACATTAAAAGTATAATATAAAGTATAATTTCTGTGTCTAATGGTGAATTCTTTGTTTCTGTGTGTGCCACTGTTCTCAGGTGTGACAACGGTGCTTACCATGACAACAATTAACACCCACCTTAGGGAGACTCTCCCAAAGATTCCGTATGTGAAAGCCATCGACGTCTACCTCATGGGCTGTTTTGTGTTTGTATTCCTGGCCCTGCTTGAATATGCCTTTGTAAATTACGTGTTCTTTGGCCGGGGCCCTGCTCAACAGAAGAAAATCAATGAGAGGTTGAACAAAGCCAACAATGAGCGCACAAGATATGAAGAGAAGCGCCTGAGGGAACAGGTTTGCATCTTTGTCTCCTACCTCTCTTTTACTCTACTTCTGTGTGTCAGTCAGAGTTTAAGTACTTAAACATCCATGTTCTGAACATCAGATTTCTATCAATAGTCATTTTATTTAAAGACACATATATATAGCATTCCCTGAAGTAGTCTTACAGAAGCATACTGATGGCACCACAGCCCAATATGCATTCACCAACCATCATCCATTGCTTTTCCCTCAAGCACTAACTGCTTTTTATCGAGCATAGCCTTTTTCATTGAGATAGCAATTCATCTAGTTCAACAGTGGTGTAAACATTCTCATTTCTTATTTAGGTTGTTGTCTATGTTTATGCTGTAGGCTTCATTCACTCTCGCTCAGCTACCTTGTTGTTTAACATGTGTTTTCCAATGAAATCAGGCAAAACTTTAAAATGCAGGATGAGAAAGCTTTGGCAATTTCACAATTTGACAATGATATATGCTGAAATGGTCAGACTGAATGAAGCCCCCTCCTGTTTTTGTGTGTGGAGTACTAAATGCTATGTGTATTCAAAGTTGTTCCTGTTAACTTTATGTCCTTTGCATTGTGTAATTCTTAGAAAATGTGCTTATTTGCCAGTATTTTATAGCCGTTTTAATGTTCTCTTCATTTTTCTTTCACATTGCAAGGACTCCATTTCCGTGCCGTTTCAAACCAACACCTTCAGGTCATTTACACAGCGAAGAAATCTGTATCTCGAGGAACAAAGAAAAGTTGGGGTACATTTATTTAGAAATCATATCAGCTGTAGGCCAGAGCCTCACAATAAAGTCAGATTATTAAGGCTGTTCAGATTATTAAATCATTTTTTTGTGAGTAAGAATTTACTAATAGATGTCTGTTTAAAGAAATTCTCTGTTAATTATTTCTTTTGCATGCAAGATATGACATTCCATATCATCCCTGCATTTTGCTTTAGCTTGACAGCTTGGGGAATTGGAAAGGAGTTAAAATAAGTTTCACTATTGGGGAATCTGGGGCTACTGCTTAGTATTTCAGCTAACACTAACTCTCAGTGTCTTTCCCCTCTCCTGGTAGGTGGATGCTTATGGAAACATCCTCCTCACCACACTGGAGATGAACAATGAAGTGATGCCTTCTGACGTGGGGAGCAGTGTCAGTGACTCTCGGAATTCGGTCATGTCCTTCGACAGCTCCGGGGTCCAATTCAGGAAGCCCATGGCGCCTCGAGATGGTTTCAGCCACCACTCGCTGGATCGGAGCGCCATGCGGAGCCGGGCCAACTGTAGGCTAAGACGACGCTCATCCAAGCTGAAGTTGAAAATCCCAAACCTGTCAGATGTTAGCACCATTGACAAGTGGTCCCGGGTCATTTTCCCTATCACCTTTGGATTTTTCAACCTAATCTACTGGTTGTACTATGTGAATTGATGTGCATCCCACTAGGAATCATGGGCCATATTTTGAGAGCACATTAAATTGGCTTTGATACAGTTCCAAAATATGTATACACATATACAAGTTGAACATATGTATATGCATATTTCTATATATTATATTTATATATACACGTGTGAAATCTGAAGGACCTTTCTGCTGTACAAAATATCAATAGGATGACTTGAATGTTTAAGAATAATTGTGAGAGAAGTATTTCAAGGCTTTGAGTTTCTTTTTCCTCCTGAAACAAACAAACACGAGACCCCACCAGGGGTTTTTGGAACTAAAGACTGCATGATATTTTTGCTAAAAAAAAAATACAAGAAAAAGTGAAAAGTGAAAAGCTCTTGAGAGAGAAAAGATGTCTCGGAGTCCCACTGACTTTTTATTGATACTTATTGTAATCAAAATCCTCTACTGCAGCTCATGAAATCAGTGGTGACTTGTCTGTTCAGGCCTCAGCTGAGTGAGATCCTTGACACCCCCCAACCAACCCTACAAAACCCCACCCATCACCCATGGATAACATGCACGGAAATCTCCGGTTCTACTATGTACAGCAACCTTGTTTGGATTATGTGTTGTTCCTTGGGGTTTTTGAAGTGATATCGTTCTCTTTATCAGACATCAGCTCTGGCCTAATGGTCACCATTAACAGGCCGTATAGATGGGATGCTTGACCGCCGCATTCTCACACAGAGTCAGCGCAAACTTGTATTCCTTTCTCTTCTCATGTTATTTTTAGAAACACATCCTGGGAGTGGGGGGTCTTTTTCATTACGGTTAACAACAAATGCTGAATATTGTAGATATGATTTTGTCTTGAAAAATACTGTGATTTCAGAGAGTGTCAGAACATGTTCTAGAGTTAGGGCATTATGAGGTAAAAGAGTCAAAGGTATGCATTATTCATTTTGATTGTTTAAAAAAAAGCATATTCTGTACATTATATCATTCAGTATTCTCATGAAAGTATACTTGTACTGTTTCTTTCCTCCTATTGATTGGTTCACACGCTCTTTAGATGAAGAGTTCATTAACATCATATCCTGCTGTGTGTTTGCTCAAAGGAAACAGGAGATTACTTTTGTAATTCAGTTGAAACTATTCCACAGTGTGAGAGCTTGGATGTGCAAAAGAGTCAACATATCCACCCACAGTTTGACCAGTTGTCATTCAGTATACAGTATTGCCTTGTTTGTTGAGCATTTCTTCTGTGTTGGAGTCACACCTCTGCAGGCAGATTTAGTAAAGGACACCCCAGGATTCACTGTTTTTACGCTCGTACTCAATCAGTGCCATCTCTCAAATATTCTGAACCACACAGATCACAAACATGATCTCAATCAAGAGCGATACAATGAGCTTAGGGGAGAATGTAAAATGTGTAATAAATACATATATTGAAATGGTGAGTGAAAGGCCTATAACAAATATTGTTTTGTTTCGCTCAAACACTCTCACCACAGTTCCACTGCTCAGGTTCATGTGCAAAGAGAAAAAAAAGTGCGGGTCCTTGATTTCTTGAGAAATCAGACTGTACAATCATGTTTGATTAGAGTAGCTAGCAGATAAAAGTTGGGCTGAGGCAGAGAGAGAGAGACAGTAGACACTGATGGAAAGATAGGACAGTGCAAAACGACAAACATAAATGCATACTGAGATGTGTTATATGTGTGTGTCTGAGGCTGAACAATCCAAACATAGTGATTAGTCTTACATGTGAGTTTGTTTTTCATGTGATAGGTGACAGTTAGGCAGAAAGAACCACAAGAACAAAATTAGCAGCAAATATTTGATAAAATGGCCACTGGGTTCAAATTGTTCCATCTCCAAGCTCTGAAACTCTGAAGTACATTCTGTTGTGTTACATTCAGTGTTAGATAATATATTGAGAACATATTCTTAAAAAGTTGCCAAATGGAAGCAAGTTAGGATTCAAATATAGTGAACCTGGAAACAGTAGCATCAGTTTCAACGTGTAGTCACAACTTGGTTAAACATATCAAGTGCTAATTCTGAAAGAGTACTTCACCAATTTAGCATTGTACCGAGACTGACTTATTTATTCCACACATTTTTCTTCCTTCTCAAAAACCGTAGCCTACATTACCCACAATGCAACATAACCACCTGCAATTTGGTCACTGATTCAGGTGTGTTATACTAGTAGCAGCTAATGTAGCCTAAAGGCTACGGTGGTCAGAGAAGATCACCTCCTCCTAATCCAACACCCCTGTCAAACCCAGCTGACATTGACTCAATTGATATGACTTGAGGCACTTTACTAGATGTCACCCCATTGTTTCTCAAGCCACAAAAGGCTTTATATGTATGCAGTAGTACTCTTCAAGACATATAGACAAGCATCGATGTGTGAAATCCGTGGAGCTCCCCTTTAACCCACAATATACACCACAATGGTATATCTGCTGCGATTATAACTTATACAGTTCTTCTCATTTGAGATGGTCCAGGGAAGTCATTACTACTACATAGAATTCTCTCATCAGATAAAGATAAAGAGCAGATTGCAGATTGATAGCATAGGTTATATGGTTAGGTTAGATGTGTATATAGGCATCTTGTCCTTTACAGTGTTTCCAAGTTCAAATAATACACACTACAAAGTTTTTTTTTCTACCATTCATCCTGGTCTGCACACTAACAGCTTGTCAAACTGTTCAAATGCAATATGATGGCTCTTTGCTAAGTCTTGAGTCTGAACTTTAGGCCAGAGGTTACTTTCAGCCCCAGTGCAAGAAGAGTACATATTGGTAGTAAAAATGTGGGACTTAAGGCAATCATAAGTGGCGTGTAAGCTAAATTAGTGTAACATGTTCAACCAGAAAGAAGCCTATCCCAACTACTCTGTGCACTTATATACATACGTTTTTTTCAACTAATAGGTAATCTTAAGTATAAATTCTCATTCAGGCTGATTTATCCCCAGTAACGAATACAAACACACATTTTAAGGTATTAACCTTTTTGAGATAGTTGATGCATATCTTTAATGAGACATAAGCAGCCCTTGCATGCTAGCAGTAAATATATTCACCGCACCCATTTCACTCCAAACATGTATTACCTTCTTTGTGGACATGAAATCAGCACATTCATCCCAAAAGCTGTGAGGATCTTCTGTTCTGTCCTTTTACTTTAGGAAATCTGCTTATACAAGAGAGAAATTACATTTATTTTAACACATATGTTCAAGGAGTAGAGGAGGAGAAAAAAGTGTTTAACTGATTTCAATGTGAATTTTCTTGCCTCTAGTGTATATGTGTAATTACATGTGAATTGTACTGTAAATATGATATCTTTCACTTAATAGTTCTTAATGCATGAACAAAAACATGGCAGTTCGTAATACCAGCTAGCCTCACTGCTAATGGCATGGACAGCTTCTCTAGCATTGGCATACTTCTGCAAACGAAACCTAAAAAAAAAAAAATTAAACACGAGAAATACATGGTGTGAGCAAAATAATGGAGAAATCAACGCAAAGTCCTCTCCCTGTGAAGGAGTTTCTGGTGGCTGTGATCTTAAGAACAAGGCTATTGATAATGCTGTTCAAGATTCCAGGAAATTACAGTAATAGCTTGGATCTCTGTCAGCAAATGGGATGGTGTTGACCTGAATGAAATTCTCTAGTTGAGCTTTCCCATTTACCATACATGATAAAACCTTAGAATTTGCAGGAAAGTTCCACATGGTATATCTGCACAGTTTACCTCAAACATTAACAAATCATATTCATGTATATTCAAGTCAATCGTCTATGAATATACAGAGAAAAGGGCATGAGCGATTAGCTGACTTACAGGGGCTAGAGGAACAGGTTTGCCTTAAGAAGGCGAGTGGGATTTTTATTCCTGTTCCTCAGTAAGACAGTCATATGTGCCCTTGAGCAAGGTACTCAGCCAATTGCCCAAGTGCAGCTGCTCACTTGCTAACAATAGAAGTCTGTGTTGGCTAGATCCCAGGAGTGAGTATGTTGAGCTGTGTGAGGGTTTGAAGAAAATAGTTCCCTTGGCAAAAAACAAAAACAGAACAAAACAACAACAAAAAACACGTCACATACGTCACTCTGTTCTGTCCAGTTACATTGAATCCAGTATTGTGGTGTGATTCAACTCTTCAGTCATATAAAGTGGCCAACACTTTTAAATTTTTGTGGAAAGCACTGTGTTATATGCCATTTCACATTTTGCCATAATTACCAGCAGGGATCTAATTTAGAAAACGTTAATGGTTCATGTCATTCTACGTTGACTTCAGTCTTCATGTTAGGGCGTTTCATCTGGGATTACACCTTTCCCTTAAATAAAAAAAAAAGAAAAGAAACCGATTAGGATAATGGGCTGAGCTTGTGAACCCAAAACTCTTCTGTGAATGATGACTAGGACTGAGGCTGACATTTAACAAAAGAGCGGACCACAGCCATGCAAGTGAATTTCATCCACCTGACACCAGAACGAGGCTGACACACTCCTCACTGCTGGTAGAACTTTTGTTGGTGCGTTCATTATTTTGTATACCTCGTAGGTTTTGTTTTGCATGACCTGAGTTTTGAAAGGTTTATTTTCCTATATTTTTACTTCACACCATCTGTTTCATCTCCATAGCCAGGAAAAGAAAGATCCAGTGTTTACATGCTCAAATTGCACTTGTTTTACAGCCAGCTCTATAAATCCAACCCTGTCTCCTAAAAATTATGTTCGTATACACAGGGTTGATAAATCTTGTGAAACAAACTGTTTGTAAAACTGGAGAAAAAAATGTAACCATAGAACGTACATTGTGTGATTTGTGCGAATCATGAATATGTACTTCTATGAAATGTATTTACTGTAAATCACACAGTTTGGAATAGATGCACCAAGTGCATGCTGTAGTTTTATCAGGTTCAGCATAAGCATCAACATCAATCGCCCTTCAACTATAAAGGATGTAAAAGATGCTCACCAGTAGCATCTGAACGTAAGCCATGCGATTGCACACTGAGTGGGTGTTCCCGTATTTTCTCTTTAATAAGTTGCCTCTGGTTATGGTCTGTTGTTGATTAATGTATGATGATACTTGCAAGAAGCTGTGCTGATTCCCAGTTACACACCAGTATACCTCCCTCTTTAAAAGAGTCTACCAGGGAGACTATCTCATGTTTAACCAGTAGGTAAAAAAAGATTTTCCAACACTTTAGCAAAATTGGCAAAAAGATAGAAACCCACAAGATTAATAGCCTGATTATTTTCAGTATAAATTAGTAAATGATTTTATTCATTTATATGTTCATTTCTGATTTATCGTATTTGTTATGGATTGTTATTCTTACTGTTGTTGTTTTATCATAAGAAGTGTAATTCATCTGATATACTGGCACTGGAAGAAAAATGCATTTGGTTTTTGTACTGTAATTGTTTTGTTCACATTGGGCGCTTATTTGATTCAGTTGTTTAATAAGGTGTTTGATTTCATTTGGAGTATCAGTACTCATGGAATCAACACTTGTGTAGTATGAAGTTGTATTTTTTTGTCAGTGCAAATTAATGTTATAGTGTCAATCAGCTTTTATAGGTGTTTGAACAAAATGTGTTTTTTACAAATACAAGGTGTTCAAGTATGTGGTATAAAAAAGGGTTATCATTCAAACAACAGACTTTTTACAAATAAAGGCTTATACAGTAAAGAAAGCTAATGTCTTTTCATTTGCCCTTTGTGGACTAATATACAACATTGTTTGCTTTTGACTTTTTATTAATTTATTTTCCGATATTAGTCCCCAAAAGGTAAATAGCATACAATGTTGCAAAATAAGAGGACAAAATCAGGTATTTACCATTGCTATTCCAGGATGTTGTCAGAGCTCTCACCTCTTAGTTGGTGTCTTGCTTTTGATAAGGACTGTTGGATATGATGACAGTCCAAAAACAAAATTTAAGAAAATCAACAGTGTCTACTTTTAATTTGATTACAAAACATTGCGCGTTTATGAGAATATACCTCCTTTCATACCCTATTTCCTGAATAAAGACGCAAAGTGACTCCTGCTGACAAGTGTAATATTTGCCCATTTTTCAATTCAGGAACTATTAAGTAGTGTTTTATTTCACATTGTTGGCAAATCCAAAATGAAATACTGCACAGGTTGGATAAAGTAGCTTTGTGGCCAGTCTGTGGCAGTTTGAGTTCTGCATCCACAGAGGACTAATTTGTTTTAGTTAGAGGGGCAGATGGGGTTTAAACTCTTTGCTGAGAACTTTTGTCCTCTCAGTTTTGTTCCCTGAACTACTGTGAATGCACAGGTGGTGAAGCTGAAGAGAATGGCCTCTAAATGTGACTGCACTTGCAGAACAGAATGATACAATATGGCATTTGAAGTATTATGTTCCACATAAACCTCTAAGCATAGAAACCAGCTCTTTTTAACTGTTTTACCCCAGTTGGTCTCTGTCTAGTAATCATTGTTAAAACTAAACATGAGGCTTTCCTACCATAGTATTAAGCTGCCGAGAAATGTCCTGGTCATCCCATTTTAATCCTCCTCCTGTCCAGTTTTGGCTCACAGCCTGATAAAAAACTAAATTTTTGGTTTTAAAAATTTAAATACAATTGTCAACTCCACCACAAAATTTCGTAATGTGATACTGCAATATGCCATCACCTCCAAATAAACTGACTGGGTTTTTAAATATCTAGAAAATCACGCAATCTCTTTACTTGGGTACTCAAGAAGAACAAAAATCTCACCTCTCATGAACTGGACTATATCTGAATGGCTGGCATTTGGCTGTGTGAACTTTCTGTTCTTCTTGTGTCTGTGTGGTTGTCCTCCGGGTGCTCCAGTTTCCTCCCACCATCCACTAGAGACTCTAAATGGCCTGTAGATGTGAATGTGAGTGTGAATATGTCTAGCAATGTGATAGACTGGCAACATGTCAATGCCTCACTCCCAATGCACACTGGGATGGATTCCAGCCCCCAGCAGCCCTTAACAGGATAAGCAGTTTAGAGAATGGATGGTTGGCGTTACTTTATTTGTCAAATTCTTTAATTGTGAATATCAGTGCATTTGAAATATATATGATCTGGGAGAAATACTGATCGGGCCTTTAAGTATTTAACCAAAATCAACACTTAAAAGATTGTGTTGTTAATTATCCATTGATGGCTTTGAGTAGTCATCAGTCATCAGCCTTCATTAATGATTTCTGCGACATTCCCAAATGCTAATGCTTCAGTGTCGTCAGGAGCAGGACCTAAGGCTTCATATGTTAATTGAACACATTCATACAAATGTCACAGCTTTTGCAGCTCAGTGTGCAACTTTTGAAGATCTACAGCATAAATCTACAGCATAAAGTATTTACCTAGAAATACTCCACTACAAGTAGGAGGACCCATTAGTTTTTCTACTCAAGTAAGAAGTCGGTGAAGGTGCAGCTGATTTTAACGCCATATATACTGACAGAAAGTTAATCCATATATGATACATCAGCCTTTTACTATATAATGATTTATATAAGAATCTATTCCTGCTAAACATAACTAGTAACTGATGATGTTAAAATAGATGTAGTGGAGTAAAAGTTAAATTAACATAAAATGGAACTACTCCAGTAAAGTACAAGTAGCTCTAAACTGTACTCAAGTACTATACTTAAGTGCAATTTTAAGTTACTTCAAGGTACTACTCTAATACAGTTCAGAGAGAAATATTATACTTTTGCCCCTACGTTCATTTCATAGGTTTAGTTAGTTACTTTTCAGAGACAGCTTCTCAATGCAAAATATATTACAACAAAATAGAAAAGGGAATAAAATCAACTGAGACTTTTAGCCAATGTTTTAGGTTTGTAAAGGGGATGATGATGATGTATTATTTCTTACAGAAACAAACAGTATATAATATATATACGTATATATACGTGCGTATAAATACGTGCACATAGATACAGACACAAAAAAAGGTACAGTTCAAAAATGTTTTATGGCAGCACCTTACAGATGTTTTGTGTATGTGTGTATTGTCCCCTTTGAGATCACCAACCTCCCCCTGACTGCAGCTACATGGCACACTATGGAAAAACAACTAAAGCAGCCATGGCTTCTCACAGTAGACTTGACATTAACATTTGTTTACATTTCTAGCTGGTTTTTCAATGTTTGGAACTTGGGTTTTAGTTCATTGAGGCCCAGTGTGAGAAGTACCTGCTGGATGACCTGGAATGTGTTCTTCTTTCATAGACTAGTAGTTGAAATTCAGTGCGTATGCGAGAATAGAATGCGCATAGCTATGGCATGTCTTGAATATTGTCCATCACAACTTCTCTCTCAGTGATGATCTACAGTGAGGCTAGATAGAAATGTAAGGAGGACGAGAGCACAGCACCTTCATGCTCAATGACGAGGATCCCGTTGTCAAGGTGGCGGAATGAGTCATCATCCGTCAAAAATATTAAACAGAAGTAGTAAGTAATTAACAACACGTACTCTAATTTTGATAAAACCTCAACCCTTGAGTAAACGATGTTAGTTTCTTACTTCCTTATGTTACTTTTACTCTAAACCTACTTACTTTTACTAAAAAATTTGCTTTTTACTCCACATAATTTTATTTCACAGCTTTAGTTATTTACCTTTCACTTAGTAATTCCTAATTTAAATAATATCAAGCGATATAATAATGAATTATTATGAATTAATTATAGTTTTAGTCACAAATTAAGTGAATACTTATATATGAGGATTGCAGTACAGAAGTTCACGAATATTTTCTCCTTTTAAAAAGCTGAGATTCTCTGGTATGTAGCAACCTTTGCTTTTGTCCTGCTACTAACTAAAGGGTCACTTTGTGAAAAGAAAGATGAAATTAATGTTAATAATTCTTCCAAGTAAATTCTCAGAAATCTGGTTTTTGGAATAGTTCTCTCCTTGAATCATTTTAGCTTTCTGCAGAAGCTTTATTATTGAGAAACATGCAGAACAAATCTGAACTACACTTGTACAACGTGTTCAACAGCTTCAAGTGCGTCAGTTAAACAGTCATTTAAATACTTAAAATCACTGTGTGAAGTACATGTACTTTTGGACTTGCATGCAAAGCATGTACCACAAACTTTACCTTGGGTAAAGAATATGTGCTGTGAACATGTGATGGGATTACAAAAGGAAACCTTAGCACCATCATGCGAATATTAGTTGGCTCTTTAGTTATTTGAGGAGTGAAATAACAAAACAAGTTACATACTTAGAATGAGAAGAAATTCATTGTCTATAAGAAAACTGAACCAACCAAGCACAATTTCTGACTGGGTCAGAAATTGACTGGGTCAGAAATTGTGTCAGAAAAAACCAACATATAGTGTTATAGTGTTCATTGGAGTCTTCCTGCTACATAGTCTCAGATAAAACAGAATAAAAGCTTTGACAAGATAACGGTAAATTTAGTTCAGTCTATGAATGTATAGATTTATATGTATATATACAGTGAGATTTGTAATAGAACAAAGATATTTGAAATAAAACACTCAAGATGTGAACAACGTCAAGACCTTTTAGCTTAATTCAAGGGGTTTGAATGTCTCAGAAAATAAATCTTAATCTCACTGTGGCATCTTTATGATTATAATTTCTAAACATTGTATTAATTAATATTATCATTATTTATGCATGAATTGCAGTATTGCATTTACTGTTCAAAGTTTCTTGACTTTTTTTTAATAAGATTGGCTCAGAAAAAATAAAGTACCTAAAAGGAAAACCAAGAGCAACAACATAAAATACAATACTCCGCCATTAACAAAGAATCTATGTACATTATGTGCACATTGTGAGGTGCTACATTGATTTTGCAGTCTATGCTACTTAAATTAAATCTTTAAAGCTGAATATTTGAGACTATTTATTGTGACGTGATATTACAACATGTGTCAAGTTATAACAAAAGAAAAGCCACTTAACAAATAATAACTTAATAATAATGTAACAACTGGCACATAATGTATTATTATTGCGTTATCAGCTTTACATTATATGTAGTTATTACATTATTAGTTTCTACAGTTCCCTTGTTCTTTTTAATGCATGTTTTTTATCATAAAGTAAACAGAATGAAAAAGAAAAAAACATGTTGGGTGAACTATTGAGCTGGTAGGCTTAACCTATGCAAAACAGCAACCATCAAAAATATAAATATAATAGCTCTAGTGTACCGTGTGCTTGTTCTTCTTCACTTCCCCCTTTTTCTGCTCCATATACGTTCTTTTTTGAGACATAGCTGTTTCACTATAAATAATGCAGCAGCACAGATAAGACGAGAGAATCATTTTCTAAATTTCTAGTGTGAACTGTACAGACAGTAGTATGTACCAATGTACTTGACATAAAATGTTTAGTTAGAAAACTGAGGATGAAGACTACATAACTTATTAATATTTATTTGAATGTTTTGGATCATTTCTCAACACAAACCATTTGGAAAAAACAACTGGATGGTTTAAATGTTAATATTTAATCCTGAGCTATGACCACATTACAAAAAAAATACAAAGCATAAGCTAACATATATGTCGACACGTAACCATACAGTGTTCATTATTTTCTGTGCCAAATCGTAGCACTAGTGTCATTATTTAAAAATCTCCACTGTCAAACAATTGATCATTGACTACAATTACACTTTTGTGCTTTCGAGGGTCCACTTAAATGAGAATTCACATCTACTAGTAAGACTAAATTAGAGTCAGAGGTTAAACATTGATTCTATGAAATGAAAAACACCGCTTGGACTCAATAGTTGTGTGACTCATTTCCAATGTGTACACCACACAAGTTAGCTGCTGTTATAATTGTCTATGTTGAAATCTGATCATATACTGTATCTTTCACTTTATGGGTAAACTACAAGAAGAGTGAGACAGAAGATTTACTAACCTGACCTTTTTAAAATTGATTTGATGCATTGCTGTGTGCATCTACACTGATTTGTTATTGTGTATCATATTTCATCATGCCTAGGCGGTGACCTATGTAATGATCCTTTCCTGACATGTGCTTCTTCAGATACAAGTCAGATACTCTGTCACTTCTGGCAGTTGATTACAAGCTAAGGTATGCAGTATAAATAATATGGCCAACATATCAGTCAACATTCAACTATGTGTATCGTAGTATCAACCTAACAAGATAATCTACAACAGTGGGTTTAGTGTTGGGAAAAGACAGAACAAACGGGTTTACAGCTGCTGAATTTACCTGCATTTCCGTCTTTCTTTCCATCGATTGGAGTGCACTGCTCTGTTGAGGAATTGGATACAGAGCGACTGAAGTAGCTCTGCAAAATGTGCCTTCCATTTCCGTCTTCTATTGTCAGCACTCCATATAAAAACATAAAATATTGAAAGGGTGCATTAACATGGGTCAGAAATTGATGGCTGCTCCTCGGTGAGGGGGAAAAATGAATACGGTCAGAAAGCTAAGATGCTTTGTCTTCGTGACTTTCAATGCCAGCTTTTGCTCTCTGTCATGAGCATGTTTTTAATAAACTGTCTTTACTGATTTTAACCAATGTGTTACAGTGTGTTAAAAAAAATGTTTCATGACTGAAACAGTATAACCTGAAATCAAACCATGCAAAAGCTCATGCTAAGAAAAAAACATTTTGCAAAGGACAGGCAAGGCAGATAATATCAATGCTAGTTGTTCTAGAAAAAAGCACTGCCCATTCCATTATTGAATGGAAGAACAAAGTTTACCCTAAAAAGCATAGTCTTGGACGTGCCATTCTTCTCTTGTGCTGCGTGTCCATCTATTTTACTTTTACAGTATGTTCATCTGTGTTGCCATGGAGTTCTTGTTTGGGGGTTAAAAAGCAAGGGGAGAGATGAAGAAGAGTGGAAACATAATGTGTCTGATAAAATATTAAGACACATCTCTCTCTCTTATGCAGTATGACCACAGCTGAACCACAAAATCCAACCCTCCAGGGGTATCATTTAGAAAATTAAAATGTGTATAAAAAAAAGAGTAAGGAGGAGTTAAAGGTGAGATTATAGTTACATATACAGTATGCTCCACAGAAAACGTAAACGCTGCATATTGTGTGATGAATGCAAACAACAGAGACTAACACTGACTATGATTGAGCTTGTTCTACCCTAAAAAACATTTACATTATCTCATGAACTAAATAGCACACGTCCGCTCTCATTAACAGTATTTTATTTTTATCATCACAGCAAGAATCACTTTAAAATATTAGTTTGGTATTCTGCAAGGATAATACGGGCTTCCTCTGTCAAGTGCTTTGCTCAAAATCTGAGATGACACACATAAAATTATATTTTCTGGCAAACCTCCACAGCCTGCTCGTCAATTTATTTTGGCATTTTCCCTAGATTGAAGTCAGTCAGCGAAGGACAGATTTTAGACGCTGTTAAGTAAAATGGATATGGGAAGATATTGGGACATAAAGCGTTGTAGGGAAGCATAATACGTCTTTATACCAGTAAGTGTCAACTACTGTATGTGTGTGCTCCTTTTTTAGTGGCAGCACAAAGTTGCACCTTAAAAGCAGCACTGACAGGCTGTCGATAAGACTGTTTGCTGATGAAAACTTGCTCTCTTCTCCTGCCCCTACGATTTCTTCCACAGACGTTTCATGATAGGTCCTCTTCTGCAACGACAGGCTCTGAATTTCAGAGGTGACAATAGTATCGGGAGATGTTGCCTCTGACAGTCTATGTCCCACTTTTTTTCATTTAGTTGCACAATTATGTCAATCTTTGTGAAAGCACTGTTTCATGCTTCGATTTGATGGCAATGTGAGAGGATAGTTGTGTGTGTCACCGCTTGGGCTTACAGTGCCAAGGAGAAAAAAAAATTCCAATGCAAAGGAGACCTTTTCTTCTGCACTAGTTCTCGCACGTGATTTGGTTTTGTACCACTTCTGCTGCTTGGTACCTGTACTGTCAATAAGTGAAGTCATGCTGAATGGCTCACCTATATACTTTTTTTTAATTACGAGGCGGTTGAGAGAGGGTGAAGAGGAGTGAGTCCGGAGTGTGGCGCTCTTGGCCCTGTGTCCATCAGCTGCCTCAAGCTCCCTGCCCTCCTAAATACACACACACACATACACAAACACGCACTCACAAACACTCAGCATCTAACAGCCTGGCCTGTCATCTACTGGCCAATTTATGAAATGCACCTCTGCCTTTCTTAATAGCAACAGCAGTCACATAATCTCAACCAACCCACATAAACATATAACTATAATAATCAATTGAAAAAGATTCAGTTGCAACATATAAACGCTCCGTTCAGACAAGTCTGTCAAAAAGGAAAAAAGAAAATAGCCCTTCTCAAACGTGTGCTCCCTCTTTCTGTGCCAGAGCTCTGATTCACACCTTCTTTTCAGTCTGCTGACAGGGAAACACTGGTCGTAGTGGGTGGATGAATTAGTCTGTGCGGAGGTATTACGCTGAAACCTGCTGGAGGTTTGAGTGGGCAGTTCCACACCCAGCAACCCTCATTTCACCACATGAGACGGCTCTCTAGGCTTGCACGAGGGCGGATTCGTCATCAGTCCTCCACTCATATTCAGGATAGTAACTGAGGAGCCGTCAGTGTGATTTGAATATAATTAGCTGAGGACGTGTGGCTTGCTACTGTACATACCATTCTATAAATCAGAGAATAGCAGTAATCTATTGTACAATTTAATTTTTAGCAGTGCTAGCAACACTGATGGATGGTACTGTCATTTATTGTTTGATCTTTCAGTCCACCACTTTAGACCAGGCTGACACAGCTTAACATTTACTGACTGGATTGCCATGAACTGCTGTACAGACATACATGCTCCCTGGGAGAATAAATCTTACTAATGATCCTATTACTTTTCTTTCATTGTCACTGTGCTGTTAACATTTTTGGTTTGGTTGGTAGATTATCATTGAAATTAGAATAATTGTCCATTGTGCCTAGAAGATAAATCTTCTGATTAATCACTTATAGTAGCATGCTGTCATTAGCATTTAGTCTTTAGTATTGTTGCAAAGCTTTTCATATGTGTGCAATAACATGTCCTCATTCTCATTTTTAAGTAGGGGTGTAATATTTGGTGTAATAGTGTACTTTCATATGCAAGCTGATTATGTACTGCATATGTGAAAAGCAGCACATAAATGTTGTGGCTGCTTCTTTGCAAACAAACATAATGAACTGGTAGATAATGTATACAATATTTATGATATTAGTAATTCAACTGTAGTTTTCCTGCTCGACTTCACGGACAGGAAAATGTTCTTTCATCGCCCTCTTATCACTTACGTGCTCACGCTGGCAACTTGATTTGTCACAAACGTTTCTTGGTCTCGCATGCTGATCAGTTGGTCATGAGTCATGCTGTTGATTTCATTTATTTAAAGACTGCCTCTTGTTGTTCACCGTACAGTTCTGCCCACAGCTGCCAACACATGTTGTTATGTTCAGACAAAGTCCTAAGACACTCTGATCGCCTTACTTCCGAACTGATCACATAAGTGTCTTCTGGGTAACGAGCTGTACTCGCTTCCCTCCACTTCCCACATCACCCACCGCTCCCCTCCCCTGACCCTCCAGTCATGCCTGATCAACATTTTTCACATTGTTAATCACTTATGTCAGCTTCTGCTAATTATAGACAATTCATCATATGTGATTCACTGTCTGTCTCTGTCAGCGTGGCGTTCTCTGCTGTGTGAGCGAGTACGACAAAGGTGAAACTGCCTTTATTAAGTGCAGCACCAGGGAGTGAACTCCCCAATGATAAGCAGCATGTTGCACTGCTTTGGCTTACACTTCCTTGAGGCGAGTGATAAAGGCCAGGTGCAGATTAAATTACATTAATTTCTTCGCCAAAAGCCCTGGCCCACAATGACTTACAAGACAAGGAGGATGGAGTGATGAGCTGCAGTGAAACTACTGCCAAAGTACTGAAAAATGAATTAACCATCAGTGTCACATCACGCCGTGGTCCTAACCTTCCAACCTCAAACAGACAATGGTTGAATTCAGCTTTGTGTAAATGAAAAGGCAAACTGTCTTTATGTAAACGTGAACATTAGGACTAATTTTGGCAGTTCTCATTTTCATCCCACCCAAAATTGTTAACCGTTAAATCAACCGTTTTTGAAAAACAACAGAGGATACACACCCAGTCTGGCAAACATGGATATGCAAACACTGTGTTATCAACATGCACAGTATCAGCCTTTCCATTAGCAAGCATACTGTAACCTTGCCAGTGATACTGATACATTTTCAGATTCTCTTCCGGTACTTCTCGCAAGAGTCAGTGGTGGCGGCTGTGGAAAGTTCAGTTATTAAGAAGCTCTGCAGGTGTACTCTAACATTTTGTGAAGATGTGCTCCACACTGTGCTTGTTGGTGCTTCTAAGCATTATGGGTAACTACATTTCGTCTTCCTCTCTTAGTGATTATTTGTACAATAAGAAAATTTGTCTGAAATTCCGATTTTCTTTTTTTGTAGGATGTGTTGAACTAATCACAGTCAGCACTCCGCAAAAATATATCAATGTTACAATGGGTGGAAGTGTCCTGCTCCAGTGTATGTTTGAGACGATCCCCGGGACCACCGGCCTTACAATCCAGTGGGACTTTATTTCATCGTCCTCCAGGACTCCACAACAGGTACATACCGTACTGGCGCTCAGATGAGAGCTTTGAAGGCAGGTTTAATGTGATCAAATGTGCCTGCTGTGCCTGCAACTAGTGCTCTTGCTGAATCTTGTTGTTTTAACTTAATTACTAAAACACAATCCTCCAGTCGCATTTATACAGGATGGAATCTCTTAAGAGAAATTAACGTTTGAAAGGCTATTCAAATGTATGTCGACTTTATTACATAAAGTAGCTTGAATGTTCAACAGTTAGGAGACACACCTCACTGACAGAACAAAGCCTATGACTGAGATATCAGATAAGCACAGATTTAATAAAAACTAGTAATTTCATTCTAGATTACACATAGTGGCCAGATTGTATTTTATTATTCTAAATATTTAACATGGCCTGTATACAGGCAAGAACATGTACACTTTCTACTTTCTATAAGTTTTTTAATGATAACTAAGCAAGAATGTTGATTTAACTAGAATTAATTTAACTTAACTCATTTAATTTAATTAATTCCCAAGTAATGTACAACTGGAAATATACTGTTAAATAACTTGGCACAAAGTAACATATGAGGTATATGCTGGATCTTTACCGTTATTGTCTTTATTGTGTTTGCATTTTATTTTAGGTTTATTACTATCAATCAGGAAAGGATGTCATTCCGAAATCATATCAGAGCAGGCTTCAGCTTCCCTCTTCTCCAAGCACGACAAGCAACGCCTCACTAATAATAAGCAACATGCAACCGTCAGACAGCGGAATCTACCTTTGTGAGGTTCACAACTTCCCTGATGTGAGCGGGAAGTCTCAGGTCACCATTATTGTGAATGTTCTTGGTAAGTCTACAAAGTGAGAGGCAAAGCGCTGATTGGAAATGCTGCTGCTCACCATTTTCAAATGACTCAGTCAAACTAAGAATGTATTAACTGATTTAGTCCAGTCAGTTAAAGGTGTGTAGGAGATTTCATTGTACTTGACCACACCTGTGAAGTATCGGTTGAATGTTTGCATTATGAGAGGAAGCAGAAGTAGCTGATCTTCTTAGTGTTAGCATGGTGCTCTGACGTTCTGCTTTCAGACCAGCTTTCATACCTGGACCTGGAAGTAGTGGTTTGCGAAGTTTAAATCTACTTTTAGGACAGAAAAAAGAAAAAAAGACTAACTCTGAATCGGCTGTTGGTTCTCTGAACATTGTTCTCTTGTCCGTAAGGGTGTGGCTACCTGAAGAGAGAGAGCTGAAGCACCACACACTTCCACTTCAGATTTTCATTTTCGTGTTTGACTTTCTTGTTTATTTTATTTTTACTTATAATTAGGGTCTTAGTCTTGGCTGTGACCACCTCTTCCACTTTCACATAAGTATTTATTTAACATTATTTAGTGTGGGTAAAATTATATCAGAGCAAGAGTATTTTAATTCCACTGAGACATTTCAGTGCCTTTTACACATGTACTTGTATCTATCCTGCATTAGTACTGTAACATAAAAAAATCGATTTAAATTGTGAGTACTGTGATTACAGAATTACATTCAGTTTGAATTCTCTCATTCACTGAGTTACCAGGACAACCTTGCAGGCCTCAGTATCCTCACTAGTTTCCATGGTTACTGCAGCAGTCTCCTCATTGTCAGTGTTGGAAATTAGAGTAGGACTGTGACTGCTACCTTGTATTGCATACACAATATACTGTATATCAGCATCTGCTGCATGTACATATGTCCTTGTGTCTTTATGAGAACAGGTTTTATGCATTAAATGTGATACAGGAATATGTGCGGCTGTTGCCACACTGAATATAATATAATCATCATTCTCATCATAGCTTTTACATAGAATCACAGCAACATTTTAATATTTTGTGTCATTTTACCAGATCTGTCCATTTATTAGATAAAACTATACAGTAGAAATATTCAGTCTTAGACTGTGAAGACAAAGTAAGACCACTCCCAACACATTTCCTGCTTTGTGGTGTGTGTGTGTGGTGGCTGATGGAAAGACAAAACATCCTATTTATTTACCAATACTGTAAGAATACTCAAAATACAATATAACCTATGAGGCACACATTTGGTTCTTCTGAAGAAACAGCATAAACTATCTAATAAAATGTCTTTAATTAGATATTTAGATATAAGTAAAATTATTTATTGGTGATATGATCAACAGGTAAGCAGAATGCACAGGTAAGCAGAACTACTAGACATCATGAAGCAAAGCTAAGTAAAACAATGCAGTAAAGAGGACAGCAATTTTTGTTTGTTGTGTAATATAGACTTAAATTTACTTACTAAACACTTGCATTCTGCTTTGTCTGTCAGTGAAGCCCTCTACCCCTTACTGTGCCGTCCATGGTGATGTGGAAACAGGTCACCTGGTCACTCTGACCTGCCACAGTGAGAGTGGAAGTCCGTCTCCTACATACACCTGGACCAAACTGGATCAGAACGGGGCCAGTAGGCCTGTGCTGGGAAGTAGTGAGTACTAAGAGAGTGGGTTTGTGAAATACTTGTACATTCATCCTTTTACAAACAAGTGTACTCTTGTTTCCTCAGCAACCCCAACTGGAGTGTTGGAAATCAGAAACATATCCCAGTTTGAGTTTGGGGAGTATCAGTGCAATGCCTCAAATGCAGTGGGATTTTCAACTTGCACTTTTGATCTGACTCAGGGTATGTTCGCCTTCATTTTTTGTTTTTGAAAATATGTTGAAAAGACTCAGAAACATTAATAGATATAAAACTTACAGAAGCGAGAGATGGAGTGATTGCTGGTGCGGTGATCGGTGCTTTGCTCGGATGTGTCCTGATCATCCTGGTTGTGTGGTTTATCGCTCACACTGTGAAGAAGCACAAATACAAAGCAGTGAAAGCATCAGAGGCCAATGAGATGAAGTGAGATTTTTGGCTCTTCGTGTTGTTGCATTTCATGCTGTGATTGGTAATATAATGGTGTAACATCATCTCTCTCTCTGTCCACTAGGAGGCACTCTCCTCAGGCTCAGGAAGCCACAGATAGTGTTCCCATGCCAACCACAGCAGGCAACCTCCATGCAGAGGTAGATGAGCCACAAGCCTAAAAAAAAGGGCTGTTAACAACAAGTGGCGTAATGTCACTAATCTGAATGACAGAATGTCCAGGATGTTAGGCCTTTAACATACATCATCCTCCGACTTAATCACTATGTTCCTGTTTGATGTTGCAGTTTCATTGCTTACCATAAATTCTTTTTGGTATTTCATAGCTTCATTCTATTTGGCAAACTGTTTTTTATGTCTTTTTATTTTGTCCTTAGCTGAAGTAGATGCAGATGATACGCTTAGAAACAGCAGAATGTTTCTAGTGTTTTTTTATGTAATAATCAGTGCTTGTTAGCCAATATCTGAATTTATGAATAAGATTATTTTGATATAGCATTACATTATTTTGTTACCTATATTTCATATTCATGAAGAAAAAGATAAACCTGTTCCCAGAAAAGAATAGAATCTGTAACTATCACAGATCCTGATTAAATAATATATATATATATATATATATATACGTATATATATATATATATACGTATATATATATTAAAAAAAATTTGTGTTGAGTGGCTGTCTCGTATAATTCATAACTGAGCATATCAAGTACCATCAAGGTAGCAGTATACTGTACATACACTGGGGCCTCACAATGCAACCAAATAATACGGTAAGGTGAGAGTCCCTGACTGTTGTCATCAGAGTTTCAATAGCTATCTTAGGTGCTGGCAGGTATCTGATGACATCACATTTTATTTAAGTCTAAGCATCTGTTTTACGTAAAATCCCTGAACTGCTAATGAAAAGAGATGCCGAGCTACTGTTCATAAATATACAGTATGTATATTTAAATGTGAAGGTAAGTTTCTAAGCTGCTGCTTCACTTCTTTATGGGACCATATGGTGATTTTATTTACACCACCTTAAATTAGTCTTACACAGGTTACTCTACAGCTACAGTATATAGAAAGTCTACTGTCACCATTATTTGCAAAGAAATAAGCAAAGTTTGGTTAAAGTTTGCTTTGGTCAAATTTAGGGCCCAGTTGCCACTGAACAGCAGTTTTTGGGATAACCATGGCTGACATGATTTGTAATTTGATGTGACATCTAAGTGAGATTACTGAAGCTAATTCCATCAAAATCTAATAATCTGAAAAGTGTCTCATATTACTGAAAGTTTTAAGTGATTTCTGTTCACCATTTAAAAGACAAATAAATATGTAAGTAAGCAGTTAGACTCAACTGAACTCAACTAAAAATGTAATATGTAATGTAAAATGTTAGCCACGATAGACAGGTGTCAAAACAGACTGCAGCAGAGCTTGCTATGTTTAAAACGTATGAACCCTAGCATCACTCTTGAAATCTGGGTGTAGTCTTCTCTCATAAATCACTATGTTCTTCAGTATTTTTACTGTCCAAGCACTAATCACATTCCCATCACACTCACTTTGCTTTTAAAGATACTTAGCAAATGTTGCTGCATTATAACACACTAAAATAAAAACTGTGAAATTATCTGCTCTACATCAGCACCTCATTTGCTACAGTCCTACTTCTTTCTCAGCCATGTCTTAGAAAGAGATAATTTTGCGTATGACACGGCACAGATATTAATTATACCTGCCTGCCAATCATGTCACACAGTTTGCTAGCATCAAGAGCAATGGCCTGGAACAATCTGAGGGGTAATATTACTGCCTCCCTTATGAATGTTGCATTTCCAATTTACTGTCCATCATTTCAGGAACATATGAGCTCAGCAGTAGACAACAATTTGATGGTTTAAATATATTTAATAGTGTAATTCATTACATTTAATTGTAAGTAAAGCTTTACAATGACACAACAACAACAAATGTCAGTTACAAAGTAATTAACAAGAATATGTAAAATACAAAATGCACCAGGATCAAAGCTGATTGTTCAGGTACAAATTTAGGTGCGTTCTCTAAGGTTGCATGTAAGGCACATAAGTAATAGACTAATATCCAGCATCAGGCCTGTAGACCAAAGCAGCGTGCAGTGCTGAGGACGTCATCTCTGGTTAGATAGCATCCACAGATCTGCCTCATGCCAGTGAAGGACTCCCTGCCATGCATGACACGCCAGTTGTCTATGAAAACCACCTTAATAAAAAAAAAGCGTGAATATTAGATCACAATGAATATCACTTAAACTAAACTAATCCGCGGTGTACCTTCATCTGAAGGACAAAGGACACTCATTCATGGACCAAAATGTACAGATACTGGATAGAGAA
>JAUYWH010000006.1:5531101-5580120 GCA_034779795.1 Ctenopoma multispine
AGAAAGAAGTCCAGTTGCCATGACTCAATCCTCAGACTACTTTACCTGGATGACTGAGAATCTTCACAGACACTTAAACTAAGTACTTTGTACTTTCTTTAGAATCCTATAAGTGTAAATTAATTGTTTGACTGGAACTGACATCTGGAGAAAAATGTTTTCTGGTTTTCAGACTTGCTGAACACATGTAAGTAAAGCTTCCTTACCTTCCCTGGAGTCAGTTTCACCCACAGCTCGTTCTCTGGTCGTCTCAGTTCTGTGGTCAGCTCTCGATGTGCCACATACCACCGCTGAACGATGTCATGGGGGATTGTGTTTATCACTGAGCGATCGTAGTTGTTATATCTGGTGGGGAAAAAAAAGCAAATCTTTTTTGCTATTTGTCCTTTCACATCCAGGATATTAAGTTTAAACATAAACATGCTATAAAACAGCAAGAAAGAAATTATTCTAACTACAGAGGAGCTATAAAGATACTCAACCATCTTTCAGTAAGAATATTTTCAAGATAAAACGATGAAGCTTGTGATTATAAAACATTAAACCATCAAATCCCATACACATTTTGTATAAAGCAGCCAATCTTTGTCCAATTCTTAGTTATAAACACAAAATGTTGACAAGAAGTGGATTGGCATGGTGAAATACAACTAGTTTTAATAATAAAATTTGATCAAAATGTGAAAGTGTTTTAGCTACGTAATGAAACTGTGGATGAATCAGATCAAATGTGAGAAAAATCTGATCAAATTTAAGTACTGACATACCGGATGAGGTAAAGTTCATTGTTCCATGGATAGACATTAAGCACAGGTCCAATGCCGGTCATGTGGTTTCGGTGGTTGTCAGTTTTTTCAATGTACTCGTGACTGATGGGCACGCGGGCAAGCAGCTTAAAGTTTTCAGGTGACTTCTGCCGTAGCTTCTCTGCAGCGTAGAACCCATCCACGAGTAGTGTCCTTCCCCCAGTTCCTTCATGCTTGAGGCAGTGAAATACCTGGATTCTGCAAAAACAGTAAGTGTCATCAGGTAAAAAAAAAAAAGAAATAGACTGCATTAAGAGGTTTAATAAAATACATGTTTCTTCTCCCTTTCTAATTTAGGATGCATCAAAATGATCCAGTATTATTCAGTGCTTGAGTAACATTTTTCCTGAAAGACACAATGGTGCCGAGCTTTTCTGATTCTTCACAAAACAAAATTGCTTTTGCTAAGTGTCGGAGTTGTTTTAAAATGCTACACTTACCCACACGGTTCCTGAAAGTATGAGGTGTCAGTGTGACGGTCTAGAGCCAGCTGACTGTAGGCACTGTCTCCTCTGGAGAAATCGGAAGTGAAGGACCACATTCTTCCATATGTTGTCTCCCTTGAAGAATAAGTAACCCACAGAACACAGGCTTATTAGAGATAAGAGGACATGGCTGAACATCCCAAGTATATTTCTGTTAATATCCTGTCACATAAAAAACAGAAATGATCCACTACACTCAAATATGGCTACTCAATAACATATTGACATAATAATAAGGTCCTGGGATAGAAAGAAAACTAACAGTGCACAATATCTGCAGTAGAAGACATAGGTTCACTGTTCACTGCTATCCACAAAGAAGCATTGAATACCTGATAAGACTGACCCTCTGGGTAACTGCCTCTGTGGCCTCAACTGTAGCTGGCACATTGTCCACAAAGGCGATCCCATACAGGAGGTAGTCCTGAAGAAATTTCTTTAGTTCGTCATCACGGCTCATAAACGTGTCCCATTTGACTGACGCTATGTTGGCATTCTCATAGATGTCTGAGTTCCAAAGGACTCGTGGCTGTACGGTGCTCCGTCTCTTTTCTTCATAGCTGTTCTCAGCTAGCCAGCTAAGGCTGTACTTCGATACGTGACCATCAGGCCCTGGGATACAGACATGGAAAAAAAAAAACCTAATTATGTTGAAAAGTACATTGAAAAATACTTTTGTTCTGATCGATTGAGCCTAAAGCTAAATTCTATCCCAGGGTCTTATTATTACATCAATATGTTATTGAGTAGCCATATTTGAGTGTAGTGGATCATTTCTGTTTTTTATGTGACAGGATATTAACAGAAATATACTTGCATGTGATACTGTTGCACCTGTTTAATTGTAGATGCTGCTGAACCCTTTATTGCTCTTACTAAAACAGAGACGAATAAATCCCACATGACCTGAAGGAGACAGAATAAGGAATACATCAACCCATTCAAGGCTTTTTGCTGGTTAGGATGGTTCAGTTCTGTACAATACCACAAAAAAAGAATTTCCCATTGTGTCCAACTGCTGGTAGATTTGATGTATGCACATGATTACGTTAAATGAGCAGCATATATTTTCCAGCCTCACGTCCATTAGAGGCCACTGTTTTCTCTCCCAGTCTGTTGACTGTTGTCTCAGTTCACTGCTCGCTGATAGTGCTCTTATGTTATTACCTGACAACACTCTAAGGACTGCCTGACAACAGAGGGAACACTTACATTATAATACACGATCCTGTAAGAGGGAAAAGTCCACTTCACCTTTACCTGAGTAGAGACCTTCACGTCATGTGTAATGATTATGTGCTATAATGTTTGATTTACAGCTATACTGTCCTTCCAGAATGATAGAATGGCTTTGCTGTACTGGTTGTAAAAACTTTTGTCTGCTCTGCTCACTGACAATGCAATAGTTTTTTATTTATTAGTGATGCAATAATTTAAAAAAAGTCTGACAGATCACATAAACAAAAATGTGTTGCAATGTGTTCATGCTATTATGGGTGTGATGTCTTTGAATGGCACAGGTCACATCTGACTGCACCCAAATATGATCCATCTTACATTCTGCATTTTAAAACATGAAAAACTGTATTAATACAAATAACTGCATTTTTTTTTAATTCTAGCCAATTCTGTGGTTTCAGTTACTGATAGTGTGCAAACGCATGACCAGATTAAATGTTAACAATGTGCCCATCACAATGCACACAACAGACAATATTCCTTTATGGCCACAAATTAATGAATTAAATATATTTTACATGAGCAAAAAAAACGTCAGTTGCATTGCGCTTTTTTGTGTCGTGTGTCCTGTTTTTCAGATTAAGGGTAATCCCCTTGCACACACTGCAATATGACCTGTCAGCTGTTCAGTATTATTAGTACTTACATGTGAGGACGAGGTGACCATCTCGCACTGTTGTGCTGTCAGGACGGATAGTGAGGTCTATTGTCCCAGTGTCCAGGTTCCTCTGGTTAGTGTCTGAGCTGTAGGAGGATGCAGAGCGGCAGTGATCCCGCAGCCACACGTAGTTAAAACGCATCGGTGTCCCCTCATAGTTGAGCGCTGGTGATTTCATATGAAGGGGTTAACAGCGATCTTGTGATCTGCCTCACAAAACAAACACGCAGAGGACAACAACAATGGCATTGGACTCACTCAGACAGTCCTCGTGTAGGTGTAAAGTTGCTGGAGTCGCAGCACAGGCACGGATCTGCGGTGTCTGTGTTTTTCTGACACCGCACAGCAGCAGCCGAGTCTGTCTCAGCGTGGGACACACGTTCCTGCTCAGCGCACCGAGCATCCTGGCAATCAGCACAACAGTGGCGACTTCAGCGTGTGTGTGTGTGTGTGTTAAGTTTCTGCCCCCGAGAAATCACCGTGCATGACCGGAACTCCCGCTCCAAAAACTGCGCGCCTCGCTCTGACTGAAGGCTTCACATGTCATACAGATTCCTACCGTGCAGTTTAAGTCTGAGATTAATTATTAAACTTAGTTTATAAGCGTAGTTTCTCTTGTCTTTTGGGTTTAAACCTTAACCAGAGACGTGCCAAATATTACGGTTTAACACATGCGTAGTTGCCACTGTAAGTACCCGGATGTACAGGACACACTTATTGGTTTGAACGAGCCTGTTTACCAGAGAGTTGTTCTGGACACACAGAACTTCGGATATCACCCAAAGGATCGTCTAATTATTATAATAATTATTATTATTATTAGAAGTTGTAGTTGTAGTAGCAGGAGGAGGAGTAATAGTAGTTTACTACTAATAGTAGTAGTAATAGTTTATCTTGACTGGTGTTGTCTCATTATTGGGCAACAGCTTAAACAGTAGGATTTATTTCACATGAAACATCCTGACAGCTGCTGCTATGTTGAACAGAACATGGTGTGGGAAATACTGTATGTGTTCCCCACATATTGTATTGGATTAATAATACATTGTTTGAAAGTGCCATGGGCAAAAATATCGGGACCTTTAACCAAATATTGTTGCTAGCATACTCTTGCAAACACAGCCTGTCTGAGTCTGTTTTTTTACAGAACACCACGAGAAACTTCTGTTTTCATTGTTTCTAGGACAAATTCAAGGCAGCCTGACACAGACACAATTTAAGATAACTGAGGTTCCTCCAGAGTGTGCTGAAGTGACTTCAAAAAGATGCTGTTTCATCCATCCAAAGGACATTATCCCAGAAGCACAGTGAATTGTCAAATGGATTTTAGCAAACTCCAATCAGGAGCTTTTGTTTTGTTTTTTTCATTTATCTTTCAAAACTAGTCTTAAAGATCAGCTTGTATCTGTTTTTCTTTGGTTCTTTGTCCATCATTCACACTTTCCTTCTGATAAATCTGGGTCAAATGTCCTCCTCTGGCCACAAACTAGGAGCCTATGATCCCATAAATCTTATCATTTATAATAACAGGAACATCAACATCAATCATCATTCTTAAAGATGATTGCAGCCTTTTACTTGACAATGCTTGTCACATAGTGTCTTCTTTGTTTACATAAGCCGATTGTAAGACTATACATTCAGTCATACAATCGGCTTATGTAAACAAAGAAGACACTATGTGACTGAAGACACCTGTGAAGCACAGTGTCCTGGCTGGACAGAGGAGCATGTTCAGCCAGACCGATCAATGTCAAGTGGTCCACAGAGCGTCACAGGAGATCCTGACCCATGGCTATCAGAAAGTACGACTCCTCTCCCTAAGAAGGGAAGGGGGAGGACAACCATCGTAATCATAATCAGCATTTATGACACATTTATGTTATCAGTTTCCATTGCACTACATTCCACCCTGGACTGACTTTGACCTATTACATCCATCCTTAGATCTTTGTTCTCTGTATTGTGTATTCTGTGTACATATGTATTATTTGTATTGAGTATTAGTATAGTAAGTGTTTTTTTTTTTATTAAAACCAAACCAAGTAAGTCTTACAAAAGAATATGCAATTCAATAAAAAACTGTTTTAAGACAAGACTTAAAAGATGACATTGACTCAGACAGCCTGAGTTCCTCTGTCAGGTCATTCCAGAGCTTTAGAGCCCTGTCTCCACAGAACATACACAGAAGCCTACTGCCTGAGGATCTCAATTTTAGTGAAGGTTCATATGGAACAAAAATATTTTATATGTAAGCTATTTTACTTGTAACTAAAAATTCAAGGACATTACTTTTTTTTTTTTATATCATTCATGCATTTTTGTAAAGAACTCAGTCTACTGTGGTCCATTGGCAAAAAGAGAGCTACAACTGTGTTTCATCATTATAACAATGAAAAGAAATATTACATCTGCGGATAACATCATCCATGGGAACCATACAGAGCAGTTTCTTGCTCTATGCAAACTATGCAGATGTTATAATAAACTTTATTATGTAAGAATGTTGAATCTCATAACACAAAAGTTTTTGACACAATGGATCTGATTTGAATCTTTGCTCATAATGCAGTCAGCTGAGACTGAGGAGGAGACGCGGATAAGTCTTAAAATGTCTTCCTCTAAAAAAATAGAATGCACTTTCTAGGATTTCCTTACATGGATTATTGAGCATGTATCAAGATACTATTCTAAAGTTTCTAAGCTTCTGCAGCTGCATGGTCATAGAGAGAGTATTTTTTTACCTTTATTATTTTCTATAGTGTATTTCTTAGTTCAACTTGATTATTTTCTTTGTTGTTGTTTTCAATTTCAGTTTTGGGGTATTACTGTGATGCATTGTCACAAATCATTGAATGGTTTAAATTCCTCATATTGATTGAAAAAACAGGGGTCCCCAAAATGATCTTGCATCCACAAAGCTAAAAAACATGCCTGGAACCATACACAGCAAAAATAGGATTGAACCAAGAATTGACCCTTGGGGCACACCAAACTTAGTAGGGGAAAAGTACAACATTTGCCTTATACATACAGTTTTGAATTTAGCCAGAGCTGTTTCCTAGTCAGTGGATCAGGTCTATTTTAAGAAAATATAAAGTCCAAGGTTGAAACACAGAGAATTTAAATAATCTATCATTTTTACAGGTGAGAGTTCAAAGTTCAAAGTCATTTTGAACTTAGAGCAGCTGAGAGTTTTGCTCTGTTATCCATCTGTTATCTTCAAAGGAAGATAACAGATGCAGCTTTTTTCTGATATTGTTTCCACTGAGACACATCACAGACACCATGTGACCCCAAATCCCATTTTCTGATAAGTCCAGGTAACGCATATTTTCCCGAGGAGTAGTTACAGAGCAAGAAATCTCTTTGTAAAGTATCTGTTTGGATATACAGTATTTCCATGAACAGCAAAGATGAAGCTTGCTGACCCTTTTCAGAAGAGGTTCGGCGATGTTGGTGGATGCCTGATACAAATGTGCATGCCAGCTCCCTCCTGATTCCCCTCTGGAAAGAGACTCTATATGGATGCTAACTTTTCCCTTCTCCCCTGATTACCAGTGTGTTTTTGTGTTGGTGTGCTTAGCTCTTTCTCATGTTTTACTGCACTATGAGGTTTCCAAAAATGTTGAAACATATAAGTAAACATAGTATACATAAAAGAGCCACAAGCCAGACAATCACTTGTCTAACCTCCTTCTCATCATACAAAATAAACTATTTCACAATATTTCAATAGATTGGAGTGCACGCTGTGTGAAAAGTGTATCTTTGGGGTCTACTGGATTATCTAATAGCAGATCAGCTGATAAAGCCTCTACAAACCAGAAGTTCATTGTTTTGATTCCCAGTTCTTCCTAGGTATGTGCTTAAGAGTCCTTGAACAAGAACCCCATGTTGCTTAGTCTACAATAACTTGTAAGTTGCTTTGGTTAAAACTGAATATAAATATGTAGGAAAAAATATGCCTCATCAACAGGCCTGTGCTAAAGTGCTAAAGCGTGTACTAATAACGGATAATGTCCCTTCCAGTACCCAGACAATCACACTGCAGCTGGTCTGCTGGGGCCCTCATCAGTAGGACTCAGTTATTCTGCTTCCTGCTGAGGACGCTGCGGTAGTGCTGCGTTCATAAACTCTGAAATATTGAGCTTTGCATTGAGTGGCAAGAATGTACTTAAAATTAGACATAAATTAGACAGCCTATGTAATTAGATTTTTTTTCTTTAACAAAATATGAAATGAAGAGGTCATGGACATTTCACTGTCGGGCATCTGTTGAATTGTTCTAACTTTCCATTATTCTTTACCAGCTCCCATAATAAAAATTAGTAAATAAAATCCATAGCTAGTTGGAGCAATACAGTGCAATGAAAAAAAAGAAGATTGGGCTACAGACATCAGTCATCAGCAACAAATCCACAAATAAATTAAACAAAATAGATGTGCAGTTACAAGAATATGACAAACCAAAATTTGCTTCCAAGAGTTGCTTCCAAGATTTCTTAGCCTGTAAGAATCAGTACAGTAAACAGAGCTAAACGTGATCTGTTATGTCTAATTTGTCTGCAGAAAACGCTCAGTGCTTGATGACACACAGTAAACAAGTGGAGCGCTGGGATTTGGGAGCTTGCGGAGAACACGTGAACGCAGCACGAGCCTGCGCTCTCCGGGCAGCAGTCAGCTGCGTGTTTACTTGCTTTGTCAGCGGTGACCCCGCAGCAGAGATATATCTCGTGAATCTCGCCTGGTGCTGATCAAAGCCTTTGGACCTTTATCTCAGAGAGTGACTTATCACTTATCCTCGTTATCTGCAGCTGCCTCTCCCGCTGCGTTTTGTGTGGCAAGCCTCTTTCGGACTTTGAACGGTCCATAGGTTTTCAAGCTAACAGGGAAAGATGACGTTAAAATCCAATAAAAACGAACCTGCTGTCATACTGGAGCCTGTCAACAGCGTGCGGACAGCCCTCTCCGACCTGTACCTGGAGCAGCTCCTTCAACACAAACCGAAGTCTGACAAGGTAAGATGATCGTGTCTGTTTGTCACTTGTTCATTTATTCGTTTATTTCTTTCGTTCAGATTTTGGTTGACATGTTTGCTTCCGGGAAGCTCATGTGTGGGCACATGAGCGCTGTTTGTCGACGCGATCTCCAAAAATAGATCTGGTTCTGTTTTCGTTAAACAACTTGCAGCAATGCGTTGGCCACTGAAACAAAGACCTGTGCACGTAGATCATCTTTTTTCACATGTGTCAGGAACATCTGCGCTGCACAGCATTGCTCGGTCAGCCGGTTGGATCCAGTAGACATTGCACTGGCATTTTCACTTCTGCATTTCTCCTAAAACTACGTATGGAATCAGATGACACAGTGGAGAAAATGGGCTTTATCACGTGTATTTTGAGATGTCATCAGGGGACAGTGAGTCTCCAACTCCAACACGAAGACACATACAGATGGTTGTGTAATAAACACGTTAACGTGTCACAGCAAAGGTATTTTAAAGTAACACTAGAACAGAGTTGTGATTATTAACGGGGAAGAAGGAAAAGGGGAGAAGACAGATGAGAAATGAACAGTGACGTATAAATTACACCCACAGTCATTGAGTTATTGATCTGCTGCTGCTGATGACTTAGTGTCAAACATTCAGTTTGAAGCCTTGCAGGCACTTTACTTCTGTGTGCTGTGACACACAGGGACCTCTTAGTGCTGTTAGTGCTGATCTCTGTGAATCTGGAAAGTCAGTAGGCAGCTACTAAAAGGAGGAAACTCTTTTCCTGACATCAGCAGTTTTCTATGCAGTCGCCTTGAGCCACAGGCTTTTGTTTTGTTCTGCTCCAATACAGTCATTTGTGAAATCACTGTCTTTAAATGAGGTCACATGGTCTATTTTCTCTGTGTTTTACCTTTGCTCTGGTTAAAAAGAGTAAAGTGACTAAGCCTGTTCTGCTCTGTTTTCAGAGTAGAGTGTTGTGTGACACTGATTAATAATCCTCTGATGATAACTGCAAATACTTGAGGCTTAAGAACTGAGCAACAGTCACATGCATTTCTTTTAGTCCCCCCTACGAGTACTACGTCACTTGTAACAGACTCACTCCTCGTGAAATCAAAAGTCCAGACATTAAGATCCGAGTTAGGCAACTTGGTGGAACGAGGACTGCGTGTCCTACTTCAGTGTCGACAGCTGCTTCTGTGTATCTTTCCAAATAGTTTCGGTCTGTGCTCAAAGAGGCCGTAGCTGTTATAGGTTTGTCTACAAGGCCCATTAATCGTACTGTTTGTTTCTGTCAGAGTTCCACACAGGCCAAATATTGATCTCCTAATGCATCCCCTCCATCAATACATCTTAGCCTGTTGGCAGGAGACTCACCCTTAATCCTACGTGGGGGGGGGGGGGGGGGGGGGGATAAATTATTAATTTTTATTNNNNCCCCCCCCCCCCCCCCCCCCCCCCCCCCCCCCCCCCCCCCCCCCCCCCCCCCCCCCCCCCCCCCCCCCCCCCATGAATAATTAATGGTTCTTGACTTGCATGGCACATCACCAAAAGAGAAGAACAGATAAGAGAGATGCAGTGTAACTCGGTCATGTAAGATGATGGTATGGATAACGGAAACAGCTCTGTGAAATGCATTTAGTTTGATCTACTTAATCTAATTCACATAAAGCCAAACCTTTGGATGTGATGAGCAGGAACAGGAAGTTCTCTGCTTTGTCTTGAATAAATGTTGCCTTCCACACAGTCTTTTGTTTATCCTGTTGCGTTGCCCCACCCAAAGCTGGTATTCGAAGGGTTTCCTGACACCCCCCAAGTATGGAAAGGTACGTTAACAGTGAATTGAATGAGTGTGAGTGATAGGACTGATTAGCTAGGCTTATTCTCCAAATCATGATGAGTCACGTTTTATTATAAAGTTGATCTAATCATGCAGAGACCCCGACTTCAGAAAGTACTTAACTTTATCTTTTAAATAGATATCATTGCCATTTTGCACATAAATCTAAGGAGTAAAAAAATCCTTCTTAAGCCACAGTAAGACACGATTCTGCTGTCAATATTACATCTTCTGCAGACGGCTTCAGCTGCTGTTGTTATAAGAGCAGATTATCACAGTGGTAATACTTGACCTTCAGAGTTGACCTTTGTCTGAAAGAGCGCTGTCAGAGGAAAAATAAGTCTTCAATAAAACTCCTCATTTAATGAATATAGGTTATTAATGTCTCCAGGAGAACACATTATTTGTGTACGCTTTGTGTCTTCATGAGTGTTATTCTTTTACAACTATTACTGTTACAGTGTCAACATACTTATCAGAGTTCTTTGGTGCATCATGTTAATTTATCATAAGATCACAATTTCTCCATTTTCTATATATATTTTTTCTATATTATATCTTTTGAGCAGCTTCAAATTGAAATGCTTTGCTCTTGGAAGAGAAATGGCCATTAAAAAAAAACATGGATTCCAGAGATAGAAATCAGTGTGTGTGTGTGTGTTGTGTCAGGACAGATAGTTATGGTGATTTTTATCTGTGGGAAGATTGCTGTACAGACTCTCTTCCTCGCAGGATGTAATTTGAGATCTCTTCCAAAAACGCCCCCCCCCCCCCCTCCACCCACCCCGGTACTGCACAGTCCTGATATATAACAGCACAAGGCTGGTAAACAACTGTCATGCTGCACAGAAAAAAAACCACTGGATGACTTTTGTCCTACATTCAGACATCTTTTGTTTCACCATCTCTAACTATTAATATAAATATAGGATAATAGTCTATCCTCCACAGCTGATGTGCACACACACATTTCCTAAATCATGGTGTTTTCACATAGTTGTTACAGGTAATTACACACACATTTTTTTTGTTTTAATAAAGACGACGTACAGAAGGTTTTTCAGACAAAGCCCTGCCTGCATCACACACTGAAGTGCTGCTGTATCTCAGTGTTGAGATTACGGGCGAGGAGGACGAGGGTGATAATGATATTTATTGGTTTATTGTAGTGCTGATGCTGGAGGATAGATAGTACACTTTTTTTGCTGAATCAGTGCTGATGCATAATTTTTAATGCAAAAATTTTGTGCTGATGTAAGTAATCGTGTCCCTGATGTCAGTTAAGTAATCACTTTTGGTGGTGTATTGTTCAGAACGTGTGTACTTTATCCTAACTTGTACTAGTACATGTTTGGGGGGGGGGGGTTTGAGGACCACTAACAGTGATCTGGACTGGACACCACCTTTTTTTGGCACCATGAGAATATTGGATTTCTTCTTTGGGTTCACTGAAGTGTAAAAGCACATTATGAACCCACTCCTCCAGACTTTCATTCTGCCATAAACTGACAACGCAGAGTTTTCTCAAGCAGCCATTCATGTGCCTCGTGTGGCATAAAAATGACTGCTAGTGACTTAATAATATAAACGTAAGTCTCTACCAGCTGTCTGTAATATGATGTGAATTTAAATGAACTTTTTTTAATAATCACAAAGACAGTGTGTACTTTATCCTAACTTGTACTAGTACATGTTTGGGGGGGGTTTTGAGGACTACTAACAGTGATCTGGACTGGACACCACCTTTTTTTTGGCACCATGAGAATATTGGATTTCTTCTTTGGGTTCACTGAAGTGTAAAAGCACACTATGAACCCACTCCTCCAGACTTTGTTCTCTTTTTTTTGTTCTTCAATCAGCCCAAACTGTGAAAATGAATTCAAACGCTCCTTATTAAGTTTCAGTAAGATCGTATAAAGTCCTTACATTCAAGCTATTCTTCCATGTGATCACCTGACGACACTGGTGGTATCCATGACCACATGAACATGGCAGATCAGATCACTGGACCTGGTTAATGAGGTGTTATAACACTGGGTTAATTTTCAACCTTGAACATATGTTGAAACTTCAAATGAGACATTCAGCAGTCAGCACATGCTGGCAAAAAGCTTCCACTGCACTTAGTAGAAATACCAGTATGATGATGATACAATCTGTCCAGATGAACCGATGCTGTTTAGAAATGATTTGCAGTGATGTAGATTTCATTTTTTGAGTGAAATATGACTATAAATGTTGTATATGTTTTGTCTTCAAACAGGCAGCTATGCAAACCTATGAGAATAAAGGAGCTGATGTTTACACCAGTGTGAATTCTGGACACATGAACGGCACAGAGCTGACCAGGATGAAAGAAGTAGCATTTGAAAAGAGCCCTTCAGAGCCAATGGTATACTGACTATTTTTTCCACACGCGCAAACACACATTTTAAGATTTATGTTGCCAATTCCTCCTCATTGACGATGCCGTTTGCCCTTTAGGGGGTCACTCTGAAGCTGAACGACAAACAGAGGTGCACCGTGGCCAGGATATTGCACGGGGGCATGATCCACAGACAAGGTAATTAATCACGTCTTGAAGTTAGGGAAGTTAGGGGGGAGTGTGCCAAACCGCTTTATTTTAGAAAGAAAGTTTTGTACCCAAAGGTCAGTAATTTTTCAGTAGTTTTTTTTTTTTCCTCAGTGTCAGCAAATGGGTTTTTGCATGAGCGTCTGTGGTTAGTGGATGAGGCTTTCTGTACATAATGTCCTCATCAGTGGCTGTAGGATAAGACACTCAGTGAGACGGACACATACTATTTGTCAATCAACTGATAATTTCGATGTATCTCATTTTTTGTTTCTACAGTTGTAATGGTTTCTTTTTTCTTTCAAGGGTCCTTACATGAAGGCGATGAAATAGCAGAAATAAATGGTAAAAGTGTGACAAACCATTCTGTAGACCAACTACAAAAGATCATTGTAAGTCCATCCCTCATAACATTAACTATTTCTTTATTAACAACCATTTTCGCACCATAGCCAAAGCTAACTTTTATTTTTTAATTTTAAGGATGTCACTAAATATGTGTACCGTGTTATCTTTCCATATAGAAAGAAAGCAATGGAGTAGTCACTATGAAGATCATTCCCAACGCGCAGAGTCGATCCAGAACCTGTGAGGTAACGTTACGAACATGCACTTAGTTGCTGTCTCGTGCTGCCTGCTTTTGCTCTCAGTGAATATTGTGCTTCATGTTTAATCTCTTTTTAACTGCTCTAAAGTTGCATGAATAAAGCGAGACCTTTGGCTTTCAGTTTAGATCGAACAGCGCCTTTTATAGTGGAACACGAGTGAGTGACTTTGATTGCTTTCCTTACAGTTTTTAAATGCATTTTGTTCCTTATTAGGTGAATCTTCTGTTAGTCAATGAACAACGCAGGTGACTATAAAATTAGTTAAAATTTAAAGAACATTGCTCATATTAGTGTTGCTAGTTTGACTTGAAACACTTTGGCAGTGTGTTTCATTCTGCCATCTACTGACAACGCAGAGTTTTCTCAAGCAGCCATTCATGTGCCTCGTGTGGCATAAAAATGACTGCTTTCTGGCCAACTGCTAGTGACTTAATAATATAAACCTAAGTCTCTACCAGCTGTCTGTAATATGATGTGAATTTAAATGAACTTTTTTTAATAATCACAAAGAGAAAACACTGTTATTGGTGATGTTATTCTTGTTTTAGTCTTTTTTTAATTCAGCTGATCACTGTGTCAGTTTCTGTTTTTGCTGCTGTCAGTGATGGCAGTTTCTAATGCTTCTAGTTCAGCTTCTAGTCCATTACTATTTAGGCTTAGTTAATACTTAAATACACAAAGAACATTCATTTTGCTGACCTAGCCGACTCCAATGTACCCACTCTTAATACACAATGGATATTGACTTTTGTAACACTGCAGTGACAGAGGCAGACCACAGCTATTTATAGATTCTACTAACGAAAGTATTAATTTACCCTGAGGATAATTTACATGTTTTCCTGTCGTGATCTTTGACAGTTTAGCCAGGATTTGTGGATGAGCTCGTCCCCCTCAGAGAATGCAAATCCCACAGGGAGGGATCGGCTCAGTTGGTTAAGTTTAATAGGATAACAAATGAGTTGGCAGCACAATTAGACGTCACTATTGGAATCTGGCAGTTAGAAAAATGCACAATTTTTCACAATTTGAATAGAGCTGTCCAAGATCAAAACATGAACATGTATATTCTGTTGAAGGGGTGAATTTCACATATAACATTTGGGCCATTTAGCATTTAGGCCCCACAGTTTACACAATTTATTGTGTTCATTTTATATAAATAAAATAGCCAGTGAAGAAAATAAAAACATGTTTTCAGAATAGAATAAAGTATTTATTAGTGCATTATTATTTGATCATTTTACAGCAAATATTCATAGACCTTTTTCATTACATTCATGCTCAGCACACATTTGGCAGATGTTTTCCAGTGTGTGACAGTTTAGCTTTTCAATTCAACACACATGCTCTTAATCTGCAGATGTACATGCGGGCCCAGTTCGATTATGACCCCACCAAAGATGACCTCATCCCGTGCAAAGAGGCAGGTCTGAAGTTTCAAACTGGTGACATCATTCAGATCATCAACAAGCAGGATCCAAACTGGTGGCAAGGCAGAGTGGAGAGCAATGCTGCCGACTACGCCGGACTCATACCCTCCCCGGAGCTCCAGGAATGGTAAACATCTCTGTCATAATCGTCTGATGGCGTCACGTGTCCAAAACCTTTGAACTGTGCAGAACGTTCTCAGCTTAACCTAAATCTGTTTTCAATGCAGGAGAGTGGCAAGTAAAAGCAAAGCCAGAGAAGGCAGTCAGTCCTGCAGTCCATTTGGAAAGAAAAAAAAGTGTAAAGACAAGTACCTGGCTAAACACAGCTCTAGTGAGTATAACACTGGAATCATGTTTCTGGCACTTTCTCGTGTGTGCCTCCCAGTGTGATTGTGTCTGAAATGAAACATCTTCTTTTGCAGTTTTTGATCAGCTGGATGTAATTTCTTATGAGGAGGTTGTCCGACTCCCTGCTTTTAAAAGGAAAACATTGGTGCTTATTGGTAAGAATGTTCAATATTTACAGCATATGCTAATGGCACTTTGTTCTCATAAAGTACTTGTAAAGTATTAAAGTATTTTAGTGTAAGTTTTCAGAACTGTTTCAAATCTTTGAAATATGTTCCCAGGAATATTAAATGCTGATGGAACATAAAAGGTTTTCATAAATCATAATAAATAAATGTTAGCATGTCTTGTCTATGAAGTCTATTATCTCCACTGAAGTAAACCCAGTGACAGTAAAGGTAGTTAATGTTGGATTATAATGTCATTGGAAATTTAAAAAATCTCCTTATTTTAGGTGCACATGGTGTAGGGAGGAGCCATATCAAAAATGTACTACTGACCAAGTACCCAGAGAAGTTTTCCTACCCTGCACCACGTGAGTATAATCCCACTCTTCAATTTCGCTTTCAGGAAAGAAAGTTGCAAAAATGTTCATGGGCTAAACTTGAATGTTGCTTCCACACAGACACCACCAGACCCCAACGTAAGGAGGAGGAGAATGGACAGGAATATTATTTCATCTCCAATGAAGCCATGACTAAGTGCATCTCTGGGAATGAGCTCCTGGAGTACGGCAGTTTCCAGGGATTTATGTTCGGTACCAAATTTGAAACCATCCAGAAGATCCATGATCAGGGAAAAATCGCTGTACTGGATGTTGAGCCTCAGGTTGGTATTGGTGGCTTTTGACGGGAACATAATACAAAAATCTTTTCATTTTTAATTTATTAATACTAATTTGTATTAATAATGCTGTAACTTTGAAATATTTTTAGCCAATAGTGAAAAAGTATTTAAGTCAAGAGGGTTTATGCTTTTTGTTAAATATGAATATTTGTGTGCAAAGAGTAGAGCTAGCCTTTACTTAAGTTCCATTTACAAGGCAGCGACATGAGAACAAATTTACAGTAGATTAAATAGATTCTCTATATCCCCATTACAAGAACAGAATTTTGATGAGTTTTCTTAAACTCATCTGAAGTTCCTCCTTCTACAAATTGTCATTGTTAAGTGTAGGTTATCGGTTTTTTTTGTTTTGCAGACCCTGAAAGTCTTGCGGACTGCGGATTTTGCACCTCTTGTGGTGTTCATCGCGCCGACCAACACAGCTCCTCAGGTGTTCTGTCTTCATCTGCACATGCTCAAATATTCTGAAATATCTGAATTCAAATCCGCTGCCAGCTGCTAACGCTGTGTCTTCTCTCGCAGACGGAAAACCTGCAGATGATCCAGAAAGAGTCGGACGCCATTCAGACCACGTATGGACACTTCTTTGACGTGGTCCTCGTCAACAACGACGTGGACGAAAGTGTGAAAGGTGTGGAGGAAGCCATGGAGCGCGCCACCTCCACCCCACAGTGGGTGCCGGTGTCATGGGTGTATTGACAGCGGTCTGTCGCCAGTATAATACCTTCTGTTTGTTAAAAAGCAGTGCAATATCACTCCTTACACAAAACCTCTCAGTTATTGATGTCCCAGATCGTATGCTGGTATTATTGGTTTATGTTGTCACTGAGATTTTTTTTTTCTTTTTTTGCACAAATGCATAAACAAATAAGCAATATATAGAAAGGTTTATTTTAGAAAGTCAAGGACTTCACCAGGGATGTTTTATGTGACTATTTAGACATTTGTGCTTCAGGCTTTTTATGGGTTAAGAGTTTTTGGTGCCGCGCACGTTTGTGATTGTTGGAACAAGAGCAAATGCAAAATAGGACCACAACTGTGAATGAAGTCCACACTTATTAATGACATTTCATTTACACAGACACTTCATCATGTAGCAACACTGATTCTGGATTCCTCTTCTTATTTTCTGTCGTCATTGGAGTGTGCCGTGAAGCTGAGATCTGGATGTTGTTCGTTCATATTTGTGCATTTCAGTCAGTCAGTGACAGGCTCACTTCTCTCATCTTATCAAAATGGTATACCTCATGGGGTACTGTAAAGGCACTTTCAAACTGAAAATAAATTTCCCTAGTCTGTTGCAGCTGCTTCTTTTGCTGTGCTTTTTTTAAAAAACCCGTTCTGCACAACTCTTAAAGATTCTGACTGTAATTGTGAGTGAGGAATGTCTTAAGTGGCCCACATGAGACAGGAAACGCAGTGTCCACGATGTGCAAATCCAGGAGCCTTCGCTGAAATATACATGCAGACTTTATGTTTCCTGTCTGTGTAGTTCATGATACCTGTGCAGAATATTTTACACTTAAAATCTCATTACTAATATTTTAGGCTTGGACTATAGAGCTGAAGAATCGTGGGGGGGCAGGAGGTTCATGTCTGCTTCAATTTTTCAGAAGAAGTCACGGCTCAAGGCTTTTGATCAATTATAGATCAAGAAGCGTGTGTGTTGGAGCCGTGCAATTCTTCCCGCATCCACAGTGTGGGAGAAACAGCCACAGGTTATACATAACAATGAATTTGTTCACAGCTGCCATACTCAAGAGCTTTACACTGACATTTGGCATCGACAGAACTATGTATAATGAAATTAGTTCACATTATCAGATTGGAGATTATTGTTTTGCATTAATTCTATCAATTTGATATGTCAGATATGTGAATAAGCCACATGGAGCCATTATAGAGCAGCCATGTTGTACATTCTTCATGTTGTTTGTTGAACACCTGAGTGGCTGAATTCAGATCTGCAACAGGAGTTGCTGTAGCACATTGAGATAATTCATCCCAAATGCCAACATTTGATAATTATTTTTTTTGTTTTGGTCTAAAATGTTTTTTCTTAAACTTGGACTGAGGAACAAATGATGGTGAGAAAAATACGCTTGACTGCAGAAATTATTTGTATTGTGTAATTCATGAATTAGAATTAGAATAAAAATAGACATGCACATTAAATACAAAAGAAATGAAATGTAGAGTTAGCTCTCAAATGATTTGGAGAGATTTAACAAACACAGCACAGTATGTATGTTAATAAAATATAAGCCCCAAATCAAAGGATTTTGCCCGAAAAGCAGCATCTACCATAAAAAACAAAAAACGTTGGCAATGAAACAAAGCTGCCTTATGGTGCCACCAAGTGGCCGTTTCTGAAAGTCGACAGCATTTTATGTTCATCAAGTCATCAGATGAACATTTAGTTTTTCCTATCAGTGTTGTTTCTTTAAAGGACTAATCAGTTATTTTAATAAATTTACTTAACTGTCTAAATAATAACCTAAACATGAAGGTACATTTTGGCTAAAAGTACAAATCATCATTTTATTAACATTTAATAATTGAAAAATAGAACTTAAGGATAAATCAAGACTTATATTTAACCTTTACTTACACTTAGTGATATTACCCTGTTGCTACGTTTCACTGCAAATATGGTATTTATTTTGTTGAAAATCATGTTCAGGTATTTGTTAAATGCAAAAAGTGCTAAGATGAATTTGTACAAACAACACTGTACCAAAAAGCTATACTATAGTAAAAGTAGCTTTGTGTAGTAGTAGCTTTGAGAGGACTACTACTTTCACACACACACACACACACACACACACACTTATAAAGAATATATAATATATATATAGCATGTGCTTTCATGCTTCAGAACGTCTAACATGGACAAGAAAGTAGCCTCCAGGACAAAGACGGACTCAGGGATCTGTACACAGACTGCTTTTATTTTAATGCATTATTTCTGTTAAAGACACGTTGGTGGAGATTTTTCACATGACAACATATAAATAACACTGAGGTCTATTGATGTGCAGGTTTATTGGAACCTGGATTTTATGGTGCAGTACAGGAACAGTACAGTACAACTTAAAAATGATATCTTTTACTTGTGCCTTCTGGCTGCGTGTCTGAAATTAATAAATTCGGACTGAGTAGACTGAGACTGAGTAGAGGGACTAGAGGGAAGCCTGATGGCAAAGTGATCACACAGCTATTTACAGTATCTAAATTTAATGCAGGTTCATGCTGGTCTGAAAATAACAGTGGAACCTTGATCCTCAGACAAAAAGGTTTGTAAATTGCTTTCAGGTGGGTTTGCTCTCCACTGCATCCCTTGTCCATGTTTACTATGAATGATAACCAGGCGCCTGCTGCGAGGCTCGCCACACCCCCTTTCGAGGAACGCCATTTTGTTGACATACAGACTTGCTATCAAAATACGGTCCTTTATAAGAGCTTCAAAATGCAAGCACGACAGTGACATGTTATGTCGGTAAAAGGAAACACGAGTAGAGTCCCAACAGTGGCGTCTGTAAATCAAAACAGAGGCGTCCTGAGCCTGAAAACGGCGCATTTGAAGTGTCCGGTCACCCATTTCAACATGAAACTCGCCGCGATTGACGTCACCGAGCCATCTTTGTCCACCTAATCCAGGCGGCTGTTTATTACACCTTCATTACTGCGCGGACTCTCACTGAGACAGGCTCCAGTAACAAGCCTGCAGGTGCCGCAGCGCCATAAAAATAGAAAAGAAGAAGAAGGAGAAATAAAAATAATAAAAAAAACTCCCACAAAGGTTTAGTTGCGAGGGGACATATATCAGCAAGCCAGACACAAGCCAGTGCTCCTCCTAGGCTACATAGGCAGGGAGACACCACGATAACCAACCAAAGGCTGCCAGAGGGTAGAGAGGATCGCAGAAGGCTACTCGCATCCATCTGCCAGCCACTTAGTACGCGCTAGCATTTCCAGTCCGCGTTTGAGCACAGCTGTCCTGCCAATACTACCAAGAAAATGTAAGTACATCACGGTTTTAAAAGCTCCTTTTGTTGTAACCCTGAATCATTGATGGTTTTTTTTTTTTTTGGCAGGCTGTTTGGGATGGACGGTGTCTGAATTGAGTCTCTTGCGCGTCTTTGCCATCGAGTGTCGAGGTTATTTCGCTAGTGTCACGTTAATCTGTGTATCTTTGATATACATCGGTGATGAATTCAATTTCTTTGATAACGTGACTCTTTCAGGGGCTAACGCGTCGGCCTAACCTTTTAGCAGACGGAGTCGTCAGCTTTATCTGTTATTAATCACATTATTAGCCTTATTTGTGGCGTTTATGCTGTCACCGAGGCCCGTGTGCACCGCCGCTCTGTTTCATGTTATCTTCTGGTGGTTTTCACTCGAGCCAACACGCACGCATTTTTTTTTTATCCAGTTTGGACTGGTTTGATTTGAAAAGGACACCGTCGGCGGTGATACCCAAAGGCTAATTAAAACTACATTCAGAAATCATCACAGACAATAAAACGTCCTCCTTTTTTTATGTGAACATTTTGTAGGACTCTTTTATTTTTGCTGAATCGCGGGTGCAGATTTGGCTAATTCCACAAAGAGCAAGGACATAACGCTGAACAGGAGAGGAGCTGCTTCAGCAGCTTCACACTGTTTTTATGATAGCCTGTTGAACATTTAAAGCTTCCACATTATTCGACGATTACTCTATGGACCTTCTTATAGACGAGGATTTCGTTAGCTCTGAATTAGGCTTAGGCCTAGTTTATTTGCAACCTCCAGCTGGGGGTGGGGATAGCCTAGCCTCCTACTGTATGTCGTCGATTGTCGTGCGAGGGCGGACAGCTATATCTCACCATGTTTCAGCCTGTTTGCCTCTTCAAAAGCCGAATTAACCTTACAGAATCGCTCTCTTCCAGTCATTGTATTTGTTCATCTGTGTTTTCGAGTAGACACGATGCAGACGTGCAAAGGTTCGGTTTAAAAAGACAGATAGCTGTGACAACCTCTGCCAAGCAGGCGGTTCAGCTCCGAAAGAGCCTGGTGGCTACACACGACATGTCATTGAAGAGTGACAACATGTCTGTTAACATACCCTCTATTTGGATATGATACATGTGGATATAATAGTTCATCTTAATGCTTAAAATCAACCCCCACCCACAAGCAGCCCTCCGCCCTCGCCCTGGCAGGCTTTCAGTGTATTTACAGGCCCGTCGTGTCTGTCGTAAAATGTGATGTTTTTACAGGACATTACGGAGGCCTAGGTGTGTGTGAGAGTGTGTCGTGGTCAGGTCCCAGTTTAGTAACATCAGACAGAATGAGACAGGGAGGCTGGGATCACAAGGATTCTGGTCTGGGCGTCTGTGGCGCTGTCCAGTGCTGAAATGTCACTGTCCAGTGCTGAAAGTCAGACAGAGCTTTTCCATGACAGTGGCCACTCACACAGAAATCCTTAAGATCAGGGACCTCATTAAAACGTTTTTTCAGTAGTGAGTTTAAATCAAGTGTAAGGTTATATATCATATTTTAAAGGTACTGAGGTATAAGAACAGCTCTCATTTTATTGGGCGCAAATGCCACACAGACCTTTCAATGTTGCTGAAATACTCTTTGGAGACCACAGGGCCAGACTATTTTTATAGACTGTGTCTTGAAAGAGGGTTGAATATATTTAGCTTTCATAAAAAATCTGACATTACAGTTTACAGTATGCGGCCAGTAGACAGGGAAAAACATGAGCACGTTAGGTTAGCTGCCTTTATCCAGTTCTCAGCTTCCTGTTAGCACGACAAACAGATTCCAGTATTTTTGGAGATTTTGAGGCAGGTTCATCATTCACCACCAATATCTGCTGATTACTAGAATAAAATCAAGAAATGTATCAACAAACAGATGGGGGAATTATCCTTGTATGTGCCATAATCAGTGAACCAAATAAAGATAATTTATCATCTTCAATTAAGTTCAGATTATGCACCAAAGTGCCAGATTATAATGACTTTCACCACCTCTCTGAGGAGCTTCCAGTTCATCTCTCCGTCAAAAAGAGTTGGCAGTATTCACACGATGTGGAAGCTGGTGAGAAGTCTTGTCACTGCATTCGCAACTCTTCCTGGTTGACTGAAGTGTCAGTTTATAGGTGACGATAGCATGAACCTCTGCTCACATTACACCTGTGACTTGTGGAAATAGTAAGAGTTAAAGTTATACGTTAATAACACAGACGTTTAATATTAGGAGGTGAATATTCACAATTATTTTTCATCTTTATGCACCAACACGTTTGCTGACATGTAAACTGGGGAAGTAAAACAATACAGTTGATGCTTTTCACACATATGTCTTTGTTTAAAACACATAATAATAACAAAACGTTACATCATCACTTTGAGTGTTTTATATTTGCATCTCTTTTTATGGTGGGCTGGCATCAGGCCAACTATTCAAAAGGATTTGTTGTTGTTAGAGGATTAGTGATATGTGAACATGTAAAGGTGACCTTTATACAGACTTTACTGGTAGAGTTGTTCAGTAACTGTAGTAATACTGTAGGTTTTACAGTATTTGTCAGAACATATGACAGCCTTTTAATTAGCGATTCAATTTGTATTGATAAATACCATATACAAATTAAATGTGCCCAGCTACTGCACACTACATGTAGAATTTAAATATTTTAAGCTTGTTTTTCAGCATGTTTTTATAGCCTAAGCCTAAGACTTAATGTGAACATTTTATGCATATGGCCAGATATACTGACTGTAAATTCACAGCAAAATAGTCACAAGATATATAAAATCACTCGCGGCTAGATTATAAAACACCTGCTTGTCTTTTTACAACTGACTTTGTTGAAATCCAAACCCAAAATAAAACTACTGAGTTGCAGTAGCAAACAAAAAGTTCTTGCAAGTTTCCCTGACAAGAACTAATTCTGGTCCCACACGAAAACTAAATGTAGATATTATAAAAAAAAAACAACAAGTTAGAAGTTACAAGTACAGGAACTATGAATAGATCCCCATAGACTAATCGTTCTAACTGTTTGATATGTCTTTTTAACACAAAATAGTAAATATTAATGTAGAAAATGTATTCTATAATCTTTTCTAAATGACATTATTATTCATACATTATTGTATCTATATTTTCTGGTGTACAGGCTAAATATCTCTTGCTATATGAGCAGTGGTGGTAGTATATGTTAACATGAAGAGAAGGCAGTTTTCATTGCGCTTCTACTTTCACTGGTTAATGACACCCTCACTTAAACTCTCTACATCTCACTGAGGTCATTATTTGTGCACGGTGGCTCCAAAAGAATAAGACTATGTAGGTCATAAAACAACATGACATAACAATTCAACTTAACTTGTGCTAATCCCAGCTGATTCTTGTTGCTTTTTGGAGGGATTATCTCAACTCTTTACTGCTAACACGTGGAACCTTCCCATTTTTGCAAATTAAATCTGATTGTGACTTGAATCTCAACACCCACTTGTAAGTGTGGGCACTTTTCCGTCCTTCTGATACCCATGACTATACCATTATATCAAATCCATTTCACAAGAAAACACCACTGAGCTCCGAAAAAGGCTAAATTAGACTATTAGCTGTAACGGCCAACTATTCTTATTATGTTCATTTTGTGTAAATTATAATGTAATGTTAGATAAAAGCTTGAGTCCTGGAGGGTTTTTGATGTCACTGTAGGTCGTTAAAATCAGCATCATGCTGTCAAGGTGTTTTTAGATTAACTTATCAATATTTGTATATTTTCTTCATCAATAGGTCTGCCCCAGGAACTGGAGCCCCTGCACCAGAGGGAGGCAATCAGCCTCCCAACCTCACCAGCAACCGCCGTCTGCAGCAAACACAGGCACAGGTGGATGAGGTGAGTACATGCTTTGTGTAAACTCAAAATCATGCTGACAGGATCCGATCTGAGACATTTGAAGGTTCAGCATCTATCATGGGTTACGTTATGGTAAATTCAGTCTGTTCATTGCTATGCATGATTTGACCGTGATCATTTATAGAATTTTTAAAACCGTAGTTAGACATGAACTTAATCAACTTTCAATCATCATCCATATCTAACAGCTTAGCTCCATCCAGTCAGACCCTCACACAGCGTCATCCTGTTATGCTGATTAGCCGATTAAACTAGATTGCTTCGCACATCTTTCCCCAGGTGGTGGATATCATGCGTGTAAACGTGGATAAGGTTCTTGAGCGTGATCAGAAGCTGTCAGAACTGGATGACCGGGCTGACGCCCTGCAGGCTGGAGCCTCTCAGTTTGAAACCAGCGCTGCGAAACTGAAGAATAAATATTGGTGGAAGAACGCCAAGGTGGGGACATACACACATGCTTTCTTAAACAGCTAAAGGAAAACAGAAAGCGAATGTAACATTCACAGTCACAGCAGTTGATGTTTGTCCTTGCATGATTTTTGAGGGACATAAATTATTGTGTTGTTTGGTCTTCTGAGTTAGAAAGTCTACATATCTAATATGAACCTGTGAGCTATCATAGGATTACGCAAAATAAATAACATCTCTTAATGAAACTGAAATGAAAAATATAAAACATTTCTGCTATACTAATGACTCTTTTTTTTCTTTTTTACTTTTTTTTTACAGATGATGATTATCCTGGGCGTGATATGCCTGATTGTTCTCATCGTCATTATTGGTAAGAATCCTTTTAAGTTATGTGCACAAATTCATCATTGTCTCAGTGGAGCTCATCAGCTGTAAAACACTTTGACTTCATCTCGTTTTCTCTCTCTCTTCTTTCTCTTCACAGTGTACTTCAGCACCTAAGAAGAGTTGCTCCTACCCCAGTCTGATCCAACTTCCTTACTACAGAGAAAAAAAACAACCTTAAATTGATGATAAAATTAACAGCTGAATTAATTTATGATATTTACCCCCCTGATTAGCCTCGATATATCACCCCTAAACCCTTCAGGGCCCCATGGCTCCCCCACTTGCACCACTTCGCCTCTGGACCCCTGTCAATATTTGTCCTGTGAGTGTGTGGCCCCGTCTCCTTTCTGGGTACTCTCGGCTTTTCTAACCTGCCATACTGAGAACCAAACACTTGTGATGATGCAACAACAGATAAGGAAACAACGATTGGCGATAATTGTTACATAACTTATATATATATATAGTCCTTTGTAGAGTTTTATTCTGATATATACTGTTTTGTAGGTGTGTGTGCGTGTGCGTGTGTGTGCATTTTGTATTTTTTAATTTTTGTATTAATTTTACGTATGCTTCAGCGTTAACTACTGCCTATCAATCAAAGTGTGCATCTTGCATGATCTCATCATCTGTCCGTCCTGTGCTTACTCCCTCTCTCTCTCTCTCTCTCTCTTGGTGTATTTTTGTCCATTAAGTTAGTCCAAAATAAGCCAGAGGGCTAAAACTTGTACTCAAAATGATCAAGTTACAGAAATTGGAGCTATCCCACAGACAGAACTGCCCTTAAAAATTCCCAGGATTACTACTCGTTCAGCTCCCCATTTCTGAAACTAGATGCTATCAAGTCTTAGCTTCTTTTGTGGCTTCCTGAGAGAGTTAATGCTCACTGAAAAATAATGCATGAAGAGTTAAACTAATCCCTAGTATTCATCATTTCCAGTCCTTTCCATCTGATCCTCCCATTGTCTGAGAGTCACTTCATCTCTCTCTCTTTAACAAGCCTCTTTAACGCCCAAGTCCTCTTCAGTATCTCAGCATGCTTGAACACTTCGATTTCCTCTGATAATTTAAATACTGCCATAGTACAGTTGGACCAATGTCTGTAGATGTTCCTTTTTTTATTTAAATATTGCGTAGTGTCTTATTTCGAAAACATTCCTTCATTGCAGTCTAGTGCAGATGCTCTTACTGTAGCACATGTAAGTGTAGGTATCTCAAAAAAAAAAGTACAAGTGATAAAACTTGTATCGGTCATACAAACCTTAGGAGAAAATAGTTCTAGTTAATACTGTAGCTGTAAGGGTTAGTTTTGAATAGACAGGATTAGACTTTCAATCTGTCCAACTTATGTTCTTTTATAATATTTGTGATGTTATCTTAACATTACACCTACGGCAAAATATGGAGATGTCTTTCATGTCAAACTGTGGATATGGGCTCACAAAACAACTGTAATGCCAGGAGATAAAATGGGGCCATGGCATAAATTGATACATTTCTGGAAAATATTAAATTCTCACTGGCCTGTTGCCTTAGTCTCCAGTCACTTCTATTAGTTACTGTAGTAAATTTACAGTCTAACACACCCTCGCACTTTTGGTTTGTGTAAGGGAAATAGCTGGCTGCAGGAAGGGAATCTGTTTGAAATGCACAAACAACCTTGTTTTTGATGGCGCTGTCTGGCTGGTTTAATAGCCTGGCCATAGAAGATCCACCTGCAGCAAAACCTCTCCACATGAAGAGCACATAAAAAAACAGTTCAGCCTTATTTGAAAATTCAGGAGCAGGGACAGAGGCCAATGTGTAAAATGTCAAATCACTGTTGAGGTTTCATTCAGCAGTCTGCTAACTTTGGGGTAAGTTAGTGACAAGAAACATGAGAGCAATTATTCAAAAACAAAATAGTAGCATTCCTAAAAAGAGTTTTGCTAGATGATTCTGTCTCAGTGTTTCTCCCTATAGTTAAGGCCTTTTTTTTTCTTTTTTAAATAATAATAGATTCTATTTTTATTATAGTATATTTTTGTGTGTAACAGACAGGTAAAGAGGAAGTGTACAATCAGTACACAAGCTCCTCTTTACCTCAGTCTGGTGTGTTTTTTGTAATTCAGCTCTGTGCGTTATACACTGCCAAGCGACAAGGGAGCGGCCTCTATTGTTATTGCAGTTTCTTTCATTGGTGCCCTCACTGGTTTGGTCTTGAACTTTTAATTTTTTGACATATTCTCCTGTGTACCTTTTTGGCTATTTTATGAAGAAGAGTACAGGGCAGCATGAAGTACTCGGTGCTCAACAAGCTGACAAGATTAGGCCTCGTACAGACGAACAGGAGATGACTTCCTACCTATTTTTCTTTCAACCACACAAGGTCTTCATTTACAGCATTTTACTTGTGGTCATAGTAAATCTAAGCTTTGAATTTGATGCAGAAAGGTTATTAATGAAACCTGTTTTCAGAAATTATCCTTATATAGTATAAATTTAGCTGTTAGGTCTTACAGATGACTATATGGCTATAAAGACCACAGAACAATCTGCAATGTTCCAAAATTAGTATGTGTCGAGCCTTAGTAGCCTTGTCTTTTTTTAACATGATTTTTTTATCTTCCTCACCAGCTGAGTAGACCAACCTGCCACCCTTTGCCCAACTCACTGATTCAGAATCCTCGGTGTGTATGTCTGTGTGCGCGGGTGCATTATTGTGTGTGTGTGTGTGTGTGTGTGTTAAAATAGGTCTATCTTGGTAATATCCCCGGTTTATCCCGACAGATTAGGCCGCTTAAATCTCAGAGTGAGGGTAAGTTGTTTCCTTGACCACTGAAGTACTCAAGCAGAGAGGTTACAGATCTGCCAGTCGGTTCTTTTAGGAAGGATCCTGACCTTAACGAACCCACTGCTTCCCCTGTATGTTTTCCACGTAATAGAGCAAAATAAAAAACTGCAGAAGACTACCAAAGATCAGATTTCCATGCATACGCTGCTGATTGCCATCAAAAACAAGTGGAGAGAAAGACTGTCTTAGTACATCCTTACATCCTTACCCTATTGATCCATGATTACAGGACCTGTTAACTATTATACACTAGATATACAGTGTACCAGTTTGGCTTGTAAGTGTGCCATTCTAACATATGCAAGTTAAACCAAAACATAAGGGCCGCATGCTTCAAATTTGAAATACAGTCTGCCCCCACAATGTGTGTCCAGATCTGAATAACTTCTTTAATCTGGAACGTGTTTATAGACACATGATCCTATAACTGATAATAGCACAACTCATCTTTTTTGTGTCTCCATAGTGCCGCTTTGAAAGTTTTCAAGTGAAAAGCGTAAAAAAAAATTAAGGCTACTAGACATTAACTAAGAAAAATGTTACAAAAAATCTGCATTGTTCGGTGTTGTAATATGGGGGTGTTTTGGGGGGTAGGGGGTCCTATATCCTCAGGTTTAATGTATTAGCAATTTACCAAAATATGTATATGAGGACAAAAAATATATTAGCAAACTGTAAAATTGCGTTTTTTGAATTGCATTAAAGGGTTACAAATGTGGTCCTTCTAGCCATCCTGCAGGAGTTAACCACTCAGTGGACTGAAGTGAAATAAAACTACTGATTGGGGTAGGACTTCTGTGTTATCCATAAATCCAACTGTTGTCCAGTCCTGTCCTGAGTGCTCAACCAATTTGATCACAATATTGAAAATGAGTGCTCTCTTTTTCTGTTGCTTTATTGTCTATATGAAAAGAAGTGTGCATCTATTTTAACACCGTGGCACTTTTTCTGTTGTTGTTTCATTCATTTTGGTTGGATGAGAACATTTTTTTGATGGAGAATATTGTCTTATGTCAACCTGAGGAATAGTTCAGTGAATTCAACTTAATGTTGTGTTCAGATCATTTGGGGCAATCTGAAATGCAAAGTCGCCAGCATGGAAAAGAAAAACAGTTTAGACTGTCTTCCAGTTTTGAATTACAACTCATGAACTTTAGTAATTCAGAGTTGGAGGGAAGCAAGAAAAGAGACCAAGAGAACAAAACAGAGTGTTGTGTGATGTGTACAGAGTCGGGAATGTTCCCCTGAGTTTACTGTTGCCCTCAAATGGAATGAACACAGCAACAGGAGGGAACCTTTTGAGTCTCTGAATATTCACTGGATGGATGTAAACCTACAATATTCTGCTTAATATATGTTAACATGTTTTGTTTTGGAACCAAATGTTTTTTCTTTTTTTGCATCAATTTAGTAATAACTCCAAATGTCACTGAATTGTTTGAGTGTAAGCACTGGTGGGTAAAGCAAGGAAAATGAGACGTTAATGGGGAAAAAAGTGTTTTTACTTTCAGTTTGTCCAGAATGCTCAGAATGATTCTACAGTTTACACCAGATTGCTGTTTCTATCTACAAGATATATTTTTTGTTTAAATCTTTATTTTTGAGGAAAGAATTTTGATTTCCCTTCGGGACTAGGGTTTTTGGGATGAAGGCCCATATTGCCCCTGTTCATCCAGCCTTACAGGAGGGACAGGACTGGAGGATCATGGGCAATGTGCTCATTTTTATTTTATTTTCTTTCTTCTTCCTTTTCTTTTGCTTTTATTTAATGATAGATTTATTGTGCTGTCATTTGGTATGGGATTAGACATTAAACAAGGTTGATTCAATGTTAAGGAGAGAAGACTGAATGAAAAACTAAAGTACATAAATAATTGTAGTGTAAATCTATCAATGTCTTATTATATTGATGAACATCATGAAATATATGTATAATGGAAAAACAACTTGTACTTTTGTTTGTGCTTTGTGAGTTTGCAACAGATGTGATTTTGACGGCAGTTCTCTGAACTAATCTGGTCTGTATGAACAAGTGCAAATGTACTATCAATAGAGTACAAGTAAGTTTGCTTCAGAAATATACAGAGAGCTGGAGTAGTACACGGTACATTTATGCATTTGTCCAGAGTCAAGTATTCTGAGTCATTAACCTCTACATCCTTAACTCACATTAAAACAACCAATAAACACTTCCCTTAAGTCTACACACAACTGGTATTATGTGAACTTAGTCCCATCTATCTGCAATTAGAACTTTGATCCCTTCAAAGTATGGAAGTCATAAAAACAATGAAACATCTTAGTTCTTATCAAGGCTCATAATTTACAGAACCTAAATGGTAACTGCTTGTGTCTTCTCCTTGTAAGTCACTTTGAATGACAAAGTTTACCCTAACCCTAACATCACAGGATGTTACAGAGTTTGATGCCTCGTGTATACATTTAGAAAGCAGGGGGTTAAAAAACAGGATGCCACTCTCTGATGAAGCACTACTCATGAAGGGTTTATTAGAGGACGTACAATATAGAATTTGCTGAGATATCATGACTCCATTTCCTTGCAGAAAGGTGGTACAGTGTCCGTACAGCACATCGTGGCAGTAGTAGTAGTGACACATCTTTCAGTAGTGAATTACTGGTAAAAAAAAAACCAAAAAAACAAACAAAGCAGCAGCAGCCAATGATAGACGCTTCCGGTGACTTTTATTTTGAAATACAGGAAGCGCCCTCTGTCCAAACGTTTTTAACCGTGTTTCCTACTTTTCCTTCGCTTTATCTAAACAGGCTTGTTTTCTAAAATGTAGTTGCTTATTTCTCGCCTTGCTCCCTGTACGAACACCTACTGAGTCTCTCCCACATCTCTACAGTAAAGCGAAACACGAACGCAATAGTTACTTTGTCCTTTTCCAGGATCCGTCCACAACCTATCGTTTCCTTGGTTACCGACGAAGCCTGATAAGCTTATATCACCATGAAAATTATAACGCTGATGTGTGGTTATATCACACCCTGCTAGTAATGGAGAAAGGACAGGCTATAGGACTGTGTAGAGAATTCAAAAATAACATGAGCTGAACACTGAAGCCGTGTGATGAATGAACTCTCCGTCCAAGGTGTAGTTTCACGCTTTCGCCACCAAGTGTCGCCATGACAACTAACGTACACTTGCTCAGCAAAGACCACCGCTGCAGCGATGCAGGACATGAACCCACGGAGTCTTAACTAAAGTCTATACAGCAAGCATTGAGTAAGGATTATTTACATTCATTTTCATCTTGCATGACTGTGAGGATGTCTCTCAAACTTCCATTGCGTTTTTCATTTTTTGGAAATCCACAGCATATTTGTCTTAAAGGAGAGTTTGTTTTTTTTTATCACTGGTTCCTCTGTGGAAGAGATTATACTCTAGTTATGATATAGTCATTATCTTCTCTGCACTATTGGCAAATGACGACGTGTCTTGCTGAAAGTTTGCCATGAACAGTGAGGGTAGGATGACAGCATTATGTGTGAAACTGTAAGTTTATTTTAGTGTAGACGACAAGCAAATGCAAACAAGATTTCGCTTTAATGCAGCATCCTGTTCATTAAAAATGAGGTTTAGTAAAGTGTCGATACTGAATAGTGAAAAAAAGCATTATGCCTTATTGACATCAATCTTTATACCTGTTGATTGACACTGATGATACATGATGATGCTGATGACGTTTTTCACTTGATAGCATTTCCATAGTCAAAATCTAGTGTTTCTATTTATTGCAAATTTGAAATTTGACCTACTGTAGTGTCTGCACTCCATAATTGACTTTTTTTTTAACTGCAGGGAGTAAATTCAAGAGGAACCACAATTATAGAGAACAGATGAATCTGTAATTGTTATGAACTCCTCAGTTTGGGTTTGAGCTGTTCACTTTCTCAGATGGATTCACGGGTGTTTTCTACCTGCCCAGTGTAGTGTCACACGTGGACTAGTGATACAGTCGTGTGTTGGCTCAGGTAGTCGTGAGCATGACCTAGCTCCATGTTTCTTTCGCTTAGTTAAACTGTATTTCTGTCAGACTGCTTTGAGTTTGTTTTCCATTTTTTTCCTTAACCCAACCCCTCCTCTCCTTACTCATTTATCTACTCCTGCTCACTAGTCATACGCTCCCCTCACTGCTATTCCCCTGTGAGTCTCCAAAAGGAATGCACCACCAGCTTGAGCGATTAGTCAGGAGTTTTTTGCAGAAGCCCACGCTGTTGGCTGGGACTCTGGCTAAGTGTAAGGGTTGCTGTTACTCCCACACATAATAGCAGTTGCTGCACAGTTGTGCACACTCAGACCCTGTCCACCCCCCAGCAGACTGTGCGTGTAAATGCATTCCTGCGTCTGCTGCCTCTTATCAGGACTCTGGGTTTAACACAAACACAGCACAGCAGGACTGGAGAATCCTCATTTCTCCAGCTCTGCTTTAGAACTAAACTAAGTTGTGAAGTCTTTGCCAGTGGCACCAAAACTATTTCAAGCAAGTTGTAAAATCCAAAAGAGAATTTTACAACATAAAGTAAAATCTCACAGCTAAAAATGAGCCACATGCAACTGGAAACATCGTCTCTTCTGGTTTTATAGGCTGTCTTCCTGCTTCCTCAAACTTTGATCAAGGTGTTGCAGCTCTGCTGTCCATACAAACGTCTGATATTATAGTATTACTGAAACAGCATCCCCTCCACAGGCCTCAGGAATGTCAGCCAGAGGGTTGGCTCATCAGCAAATCTAACAGAAAAATGACTCCCTCGTTTATAGTTTTTGTTCTTGCAGGGGCAAATACATGCTCTCCAGCTCAGATGTTATGGAGCCAAAGGAGTCCCCGGGGCTTAGGGAAACACAGAAAGAGGAAAAGATCATTAGTTTTATGATACTTTATTGCCTACGTCCTAGCAGAGCAGCGAATGATCCTGTACCTATTTTGTTTAAACCAAACCAAGTGTCTAAAGCTGAAAATGATCCCGTGAGGTAAAAGTCTCACATGTTGTTGTGGAATGTAACGATTTATGGCGTGGCTTGTCAAGCGCTACAGCCCCAGGCTCTGCCCCCACCTGTGCGCCACGCATAATGATAAGCCAGGCACTCACAGTGGATGTAAATGAAGTTAATGTGCTGCCAAACCTAATTTCAAGCTTCTTATGCCTTAAGTTTCAACCATGTGAACTGAACGTCCACAAAGCTTCAACCACAACTTCTAATATTTCTCCCCTCTGCCCTTTTTTTTCTAGATGACCCCCTTCTCTAATATTGAAACACAGGTTTTTTTTCCTGGAGGAAACATCTGGCTCTAATTAAAGCCTTGTCCTCCCTCTCTATTCACGTCATCCCCTCTCATGGTTCTTTCTCACCACTCTTGTCCTTTGAGCATCTCTCTCTTTATCCTTTCTGGAACTCTCTCCCCCTCCCCGATTCCTCCCCATTCTTCGAGTCTCTCCGCCCACCACCAGTCAGGCAACCTCCTCGTCCTCCCCACTGTCTTTCACCTCTTGTCTCCCACTCCCTTTTGTGCAATAGGTCGCTTTGCTTTGTGTTCACACTCCATCATGATGCATCTGGACTGTATCTGGGGCGTCTCCTTGTTCCTGTCTCTGAGTTTAGGATGGGCAAAGGCTCAGCAGACAAATTTCACCAGGTGAGGTCACAGCACGTTGAGTGTGCGTGGAGAGGCTCCTCTGGAAATAACTGATGCTATTGATTTATTTGACTCTGATGATGTCTTAAGTGAGGATGCATTTATAGTAACTAAAATCAGCTAATTGATTTCAAGAGTCTGTAAACTTAGCATGGAAATACTCAGAATTCTTTCCCCTGTGTGTAAGTAAATTCTTTCCAGTTCACTGTTTGATTGGGCACAGAGCTGTCCTGTGGGTTTTTTGGCTGGTGATGTGAGGCATGCTGAGTTTGCAGTGGCTGAGCCGCCACAGATGTTAATGTTTTTGGTTGTGCCTGTGGGGTCGACTCAGAGGAACTTGGATCTGGTTGCGGACATCTCGTCTCTAATCAGTGTCTGACTTTGCTGGGGTTCTGCTGTCTGAGCTCTTATTTTGTGAGAAAATATCTAAAATCTTGTTTTAGTTGTTTGCTTCTTGAGAATAGGGGATGCCCGACACGTTTTCCTAGATTTCTCATAAAGTGCAACGAATGACCTCAATGAATGTTGGCGACTGAGCCAAAAACAAACTCTCTACGCAACAAACAGACTGTAAAAAAACAACAAAAAGTCTTGGCCTACAAATATACAGATGGGGCTTTTTTTATGCCAGTTGGCAACAGCCTGAACGAGACAATTCTTTACTTCCCTGAATCAGCACTGACTCTCAGCAAAACTCTGTCAGTGTTGGAAAGCAGAAATATTTATTATTATATTTATTAATAACTATGAAGCTGGAAAATCATCGTCTGCTACATCTGTAAATTGCTGATTTTTTTTATCACACTAAAGCAGCAGTTCAGAAACACGGATCACCTACACCTGAGCTCGGACACTCATCAGTTGTGAAGTGTGAATTATTTTTAGCAAATGTTTTAATGTGATAACGTCACTGTTTATTGGTAGCATAAAATGGTAAATTAATGCTGTCTCGATTACTTAACAGGCCCAAGAGTTCAGGGCATATTGAGTTAGTGTTAGTATTCCTGTTTGAACTCACAGAGCTCAGTTAAAAGCTGCATCTAATAACTCGTTCGTGTTAACACACCAAGTTTGCAACTCCTAAAATAGTGTAACAAAATTATAAAATATCATATTAGTACTTATTTTTTAAACATTTCTATATCTATTTATTACTATTTATTACTGAACAGTCTGTGTTCAGTAATAAATTACAAAACCTTTTTAAATACAGCAAGATCTCTGATTTATTTTGATGCAGCTTTGTTCTGTGATTGAGATGGATGAGTATGAGCAACCAAGGGTCTGTGTTAATAAATCATCTTCATCTAAATTTCTCACAGAGTATAACTGTGTTCTCAGCTTCTTTTCTTTTGGATTTTATTTGCTTTAAACGTCTGTCATCTAATTTAGACACTTTAATTAGTGAAATCAAATTCACTGATAAATGCATCAACATAAAGACGATTAATTCGTCATGTGACAACTTAACAATGATAACCTGTTGTTTACTTACAGTACACAGTTTTTTTTTCCTGTAACTCCTGCATTCAGAAATAGAGACAATCTAAAGGAAGTCATTCAAAATACTGGACCTATGGGAGCTGGGAGAGTCTATTATGCAGGTCTATTGTTTCATACTGTAGAGCCACACCTGTACTCTCCACTTTCTCACTCCCCCCTGCTTCCTTCACCATAGGCCCGTGTTCCACTGTGGAGGAGACCTAGTCGCAGACTCAGGTTTTGTTGGCAGTGAGGGGTTTCCAAACTTCTACAAACCAAACAGTACATGCACCTGGCGCATCACTGTGAGTCACTTACCCTGTGTCATTTCTGTACACTGACTCCAAACGTACTCAGTCTTTCAGTGTCTTACTCACGTCCAGTCTCTTTGGTTTCCAGGTTCCAGAGGGAAATGTGGTCACGCTCTCCTTCCGCCTTTTTGATCTGGAGGCTGACTCACAATGTCGATACGACTATCTGGATGTTTACAATGGCCAGTCCAACTTGGTGCAAAAAATGGGTCGCTTTTGTGGAACCTTCCGCCCTGGGGCTCTTATTTCTACCACAAACACCATGATGTTACAGATGGTGTCTGATGATGAGACAGAGGGTAGAGGATTTGTGGCCCAGTTCAGCGGAACCAAAGCATATGTAGATGGTATGTGCTCATATTATAGTTAGGATTAATACGTTTTCTTCCTCAAGTATACAAATGTGCTTACATGGGTTTTCAGTACGCCACAAATTATAAACCAGGCCCAGAATGCAGCACATACATTATCAAATGATGAGCCAGAAAGTAAAAACCAACACTTAATTACTCTGAGATTTTTAGCCCTTCATGCCCCAGAATTCCTATTTGAAAAATATAGCATATGTAATTACTTTTTACTTTTTTATTTGGTTATATATAAATAAAACAGTTTATATCTAAAGTTGTTTTGTGTCAGTATTAAACATATTTTTCTCTGCTAATGTTCCCTTATGTGTTTGGGATACTTCAGGGTTTTGCTGAACCAAAATTGACGCTCCAAAAAAAAAAAGGAAATGACTTTCCACTTCTCCCAGACAACACATGCTGCACAATGAATTTCCCTAATGAATAATGTGGAATGTGCCAGAGAACCAGTTATAAACTGTGCAAGCTCAAGTCAAATAGTCATCAAGAAAATCATTTGTTCTACAGCTAGTCTACAGTAATTAAACTTTACAGACATATTAGAGCAGATTTACTGTTATCTTTAATATCCTCACGGAGCTTTGTTCCAGGCCAAGAGTTCTGCGGGGGAAAGATAACAAAAGCCAAGGGAGAGATCAAGACACCCAACTGGCCTGACCTGAAGTATCCAGCAGGAACCAGCTGCTCCTGGCTTATCACTGTGGAGCCCGATATGGTCGACTACACACACACTCCCAGCATGCAAACATTTCTTTTTTCACTCTTCGCTTGATAATTTAAAGTCACATTTCAGTTTCTGTCGGTTCCAGGTAATCCAGGTGAAGTTCGACAAGTTCGACTTGGAGTCTGACACATATTGTCGTTACGACTATGTGGCATTTTTTAACGGTGGAGAGAAAAATGATTCGCGCCTGATTGGAAAATACTGCGGTGATCAAACTCCAAAGTGAGTGATGATTGTAATTTACAGTTTTAGCCTTTGAATTAATTTTAAATGTTTTATTCTTAGCAATATGCCTCATCCTGTCACCTGTACAGACCCATTGTCACCAGTGGCAATGTGCTGCTGGTCCAGTTTGTGTCTGACCTCAGTGTGACATCTGATGGATTCCTGGCCCACTATACCAGCATCCATCGTGGCTCTCAGATACCAGCTGTCAACTCAGAAGCCAATACGAGGTCTATCCCCTCTGAACCTGCAGTCAAACCTGCAGCATCCGAACGTCTTGCCACTACTGTGCAGCCACCTGTCCCCACCACCAAATATGTGCCCCCTCCTCCCCCTGAACCTAATGTGAGAGTCACACCAATCAAGCCTGCGAGAGGCCGTGGACAGGGCACCGCTTTGCAGTGTCCTGCAGCCTGTAAAAGAGACGGAACTATCAAGACCAGCTTCTGTGCCAGTGAATTTGGTAAGTTCCCTGGCTGGATTTCACAAACAACAAGTAACCAATTATGAACCAATGTTGTGTTCTGACTGAGCCTTTCTTTTTCTAGTGATAACCGGGAAGGTGACCTCTCTGACCCCTGCGCCCCGTGGCACTCTGATTGTCAACCTCTCCCTCATTAAGGCCTACAAGACAGGCCGGCTAACCATCACACAAGTTGAAGAAACCATGTCGGTAAAGCTGGTGTTACAGTGCAGGAAGTGTCCATTGCTCCGCAGAGGTTTGTACCATTCTAGACGTACCCACACTCACAATTCTTTGGATCATTAGTATTACATCATAAAACATATAAAACAAACATATTTTTCTGTATTTTTTCGACAGGTGGCAACTACATTATAATGGGTCAAGTGGATAAAGAAGGACGTGGTACGGTGAAACCTGGCGCATTCACAGCTGTATTCAAACCACCACACCACAGATTATTAGTGAATATCAACAATCAACCCTGTTAACCTCTCACATCTGTCACGGTCAGCCTGTTCAGATGACATATCAAACATTTCAATGTGAAATACAAATATATTAAAGCACAATATTACACAAAAATGTAACGTCAGTTTTATCCAGTCTTTTTAAGAAATGTTTTATTCAAACACCTGCCATGATCATATTTTTCATCTGAATAAATGTTTTATATCTCTTTCCCATTGTTTGATGGTTCAGTTATTTTAACTTGAAGCTGTTTGTCAGTTCCACTCAAACAGACATAAGAATGATGTTGTTTCCACCTAGTGGGGTTTAAGGGTAATAGCATTTAATGCTAACATTTGAACCAACTTAACCTTTTTTTCCAAAGCAGGTTTAGATTTAGAATCTGGTAACATTAGTTGAGCATTAGTCAAGTAAAATCAGCATTTGGGTAGATGTGGAAAAAAAAAATCTTAATCTGACATTTGAATTAAAAGAAAAACAAAAAAGAAAAGCTCTTGTTTACATAGCTGCTCTTTATTTTGAATGTGCCAACCAAGACCTAATGAAATGAAATGAAAACAGTTCTAAGCCACTTTAAAGGAAGACGAGGAAAATAAATAAACCTGAACAATAATGCATTCTACATATGGCTGTCGTAGTGACCCCGATTGTAAATATTCACAGCATGTTCCATTCCTGTTTTTTATTTTTTTTTGACAAATAGAGGATACAAAATATAATATTATCCCAAAGGAAGAAGTAGAAGAAGACGAAGATGAAGAAACGCCTGTTTTATAGATAGAAATAGAAATATAGAAATATAAGACTGTATTTGACAAGACAGTTCTGAAACAGCTGAACACAAATCTGGGGTCAGTAGAAGCTGTTACTGAATGTTTTTCAAAGATACATAACTAAAAAACTGAAGTAGTTTTTCAGCTGGACATATGTTCCATAACAGAGAATCTTTGGAAAGGGTAAATATCTTGTATGGGGTTGTACAGTAAATAAGGTTATAAAAATGTTTTAACCCCTTTTTTATTTGAAAATGTAAGATTACTTTTTAATGAATGATTATTTGACCCAAAACAGTACTGTATGGAAAAGTTGACATATAAATTGGTCTATGAACGAAATGAAATGAAAAACAATAATCTCTGCCAGTACACACAGCGCAGAGGTGGATAGTAGCCAAGCAAATTTAGTCAAACACCTAACTACAATTTTAAAGTACTGTTACTTTATTTGAGTGTTATAAAACACAAAACTCAGCATGCAGGACAAGCAACGTTTTATTGTATAAAGGTATAAAAAATACATTTAGAATTTACTACAAAATCAATATTAAATTCTACTGGAAATTATGGAATATGGTGATTTTAGAAAAAGAAATGCAGTGGCAATGTCATTAAAGGAGGATACAGTATCTTACAATCATATACACCTCTCCTCTCCTCCTCTTTCCCTTCTACACCCATATGCTACCCTTCCCCTCCCTCTCTGAAATCCCCTGCTGGCTAAAGCAGCCTCCTGTGCCACTTCCCCGATGGTGTGAGGGAGGCAGGTTCTTGTAGACGGCACGGCTGTAGGGAATGAAACACAGGCCCAGCTGGAGGTGTCGGGCCAGGCGGCAGTAGGCAGCGAGTGCCAGAACCAGCAGTGGGGTGAGCAGCAGGAATCCCACAACCAGCAGAGCCACACACCCGGCATCATCCAGCACGTCTGAGCAATACACAGATGTTCCGTGGGGCTGCACCTGAAGACCAACAGCAGGAGGAAGATGAAAGATGCTAAAATCAAGAAGTATACAGAACACATGGCGACGAGTGCCCCTAGTTCTTCTGTACATTCCTTAAGACCCAACCTCCACCTGGAGTTTCACGTTGCACACTAATTCAAAGCAGATTCTGGCTATGTAGGATAAACTACTATAACAAAAAGGTCATTATGCACTAAATCTGCTGGATATATAAGTGTGGTGTTATGGTGTGCTATTCTCCCACAATGCATTGCACAAAAGAGCTGAAGAAGCTTAGTCAGAGCTGCTAATAATTTGAATGCAGCTCCTGGAAATCGCAGTAAGATCTTGGAAAAACAGTATCCAATGTCTGTGAAATTTAATTAGCAGTGGTATTCAAAAATCACAGTTTGAAAGACAGTCTACATCATTTCCTGTTGAAATGTCTTTTTATATGTTAATTGGAACACAGTACCAATCTGACCTACAACTTTTTAATTCAGCATCACCTCTCTCGCGTCTGTCTAAAGAGACCATTACCGTGGAGTGGCAGAGGAAACCAAACACAATCATGACAAGAGCAGGGGCGAGGATGGCGCCGAACACGATGGTGGCCAGCCCGGCGTTGATCAATGCGATGATCAGATTCTGTGCTGTGACCAGCACAGAGCATGCCCAGCAGTCCAGAGAACCCCTTAGCTCCAGAGGGGTGTCAGCTGCCTCACTGCCGCCCGGCGAGTATGGAGGCGGCACCACGACCCCTGCCCCTGTACTCGAGGGGGAGCGTGGCTCAGGAAGGGCCTGCTCTGACGTCATGTCCTCCAGTGTCCCGTTCCGTGACAGACTCATGTTGTCTGTGTCCCTTAGTGCAAGAAAACAACCAGAGATTTAGTCTAATAACTCCATTAGGGATGACATGTGCCCTACACACAAAGGTTATCCATGAAATGGTACGTTGATCTTCTATGGCATTGAAATCTTCCTCCAACCACTAAAAGCATGAGTAATGATCTCAGTAAATAATGTGGGGCCAGGTGTGGAAAGTCAACACAGAAAGGTGGACAGTTCTATGTGCAAGGAAACGAGCCCCACTGACCCAACTCCCACATAACCACGATCCAGAACAATAAATCAGCAGCAGCTGGAATCAATGTTATAACTTTGACTTATCTTTTTTTTTTATTCTGTAAGACCAAATACTGTGCTACAACTTTTATTTTTCATATTAATGATAAAGTGAGCACCGGTTCCCTTGTCATAAACTCTGACCGTCTCCACAGATGTTAAAATGTCATCGTGTCAGGCACCATGGGAACACGTGAGTTTTACAGGTAGTAACTTAGGTAAGTTCACCAAACCATACTGGTCATTTCTATCGTTAACTCTCATTTATAATTCTCTGTAATGAAGTAAGGTGATGTGAAACAGCGTTCATTCGTAACACCAGGCGAGTGTATTAAAAAGTCTCCTTCAGTGCCGCACAGTTCAAACAAATCACTGCAGCATAACAACCATCAAAAGAAAACAGGTCTTTTAAATAATGTGTTCTGCTTATTACAATTACTGTCTGTTACTTAATGATGCAGCTGACACACTTAAACACTTCACTATTATCCACAGTATCAGTAGCTCTTTCACTAGCATCAGAATTGGTGTTTTCTGTTTCTTCAACATGATTCAAGAAAGAAAAAAGAATAAGTGATAGATTTGAACTCACCCTGTGGTAAACCCGCTGCGGTTCGATGGTGGCAGGAGTTGATGGCACTCTGAAAAGAGCTCAAGAGCAGTGAGCAGTGTGAGACAAAGAGAATTTCAAGAATTTCCTCCTGATGTGTGTCTTCTCTGCTCAAACCTCCAGGTACTAAGGGTGGTATCCAAGTCAAAGTTATACTACTTAACTAAATCTAACATCTTCTCCTTTGTTTTTTTTGGCCTGTTTCCTCAGAATTCATCAGATATTTATTTGCCCGACGTTGTGAATCTAAGCTCCTCTGCAGACCTCTCAGAAAAGAGCTCTGCAGACCTGAGGAAAATCCTGTATTCCCACTGACTCCGGCGCTTCCTTCCCTGATGTTCCGTTTCCTCTGACTAAAGTTTGAGATACGGTGCCGTGTGCGTTGAGTGTGTATCCTGTATCTTCTTCTGCACAGAGAGCGGGATGGGCTGTGTTGAGAGCTGCTCTTGGTGTTTGTGTAGGGGAGCAGTGGAGGATTCCTGTGATAACCCCAGGAACCAGGAGGAGAGAGAGAGAGAGAGAGAGAGAGAGAGAGAGAGAGAGAGAGAGATAGTGTGTTTATTTGGGTAGATTAGTGGAGTCAGGGTATGCTGCCCAATCCACAACACTTTACACCCCCACTGAGCACTTTCTTTACTCCAGTGTGAGAAACTGATTTTCATGCTAAAAAAACTTTTTTACTGATGAGTGTTTGGACAATTAGACTCTGAGCTTCACTCAACTATTCTAAGTAAGAAGTTAAAGAGTAAATCAAAGTTGCTAAAGAATTGGTTTAGAAGCGGGCATGACAGAGGATTGACCTTTGACCTTTTGATGAAAAACAGAGCTCTGCTTTTAGAAAGAATGAGCACGGGGGAGAACATGGTGGAGGAGGTTATCCTAGGACGCATAAGAAACCAGTGGTGCTCAGTTCAAGGGGTGAAATGATTTCCTCATTGTTTATCTCACTCTTAAGCATTTGAACAGTTGGCATAAAGAAAAATGATCAATGAGCCCGTAACACCAGTGCTCTGGCTAAAATAAAGTGGAGGCAATGGATGGTTTTGCCATTAACAATGCCACAGAATGTGATGTTTATATGTGTATATAAGGGGGCTGGTAAAGGAAGAGCAGCCTTCCTGTCCTTGGAACCAGGATATCCGCTGCTGTGTCAACGTTCTGTGATAAGATGTCCCTGTCTCTGCAGTTTTGGCAATTTCATGTCCTCTAAAACCTACTAAAAAAATAAATGGCAAATATAGCAACACAAAGAATAGTTCAGTGCATATGGTGCCCTGAATAATAATATATTTTTTATATAACAATTATTTTTTTGTTATATTTATATTATATCTTTGCTATAACAGTTCATAAACTGGTCTGCATCACTGAGCGTATCAGCCTTAGGTGACTGCGCGTCACTATTGCCTAAAAACAAAATAGACTGAGTGAATGAAGCACTCTTCAGGTCACTTTCTGATGCTTCTGAATGACTTTCCATCTCAACCAGACAGAGCAGCTGCAGCCTACAGCTTGGAGAAGCTGTTATCAGGAACATGTTGGAGGGTAAAGACACGAGTGAGACATCAACATCATCTGTGAACCTGTTAGACTGGTCCAGTGAAGCCACCTGGTGGCCACCTCACTCCCAGCTGACATAAACTGTTTGGTTACCAAAATAACAATAATACATCGACTGTCACATCATTCGGACTCACGTACTATACATACATCCACATTTGCATACTGATTCAAGTAGTTTAATGACTTTTTTGCCATTGTCAGCCCCCCTGGGTAAAATGTTTGGTTAAAGTTTTTAAGATTCTGAATTTCTAAAATATATTAGTTGTCAATCACTCACAAGTATTCATTATTTCTCTTTGATACCAAATGTTCACAGAATTTGTTGCTTGCTGTTTTGGAAGTTATCTGACTAAAAGCTTGTATTACTACAGTAAATACGGCAGTATCTGGGGGCCAGGTGTCTGACTGATGGACACTCTAAAACCTGCAACTCCTGCACTTTGTCATGAACAGTGGGGATATTTTATGTTGTTGGTTGAAATATTTTACAATAAACTCATCTGCTAGGTAGCTTTAGTTAAAACCGATAGCACATCAAACTCATATCCAACATATTATTTTGGACAAATAAAAAGAGCATGCTGAGCTAAAACCGCATCAATGAAATCTTGTACTCTTCACAAGACAACTGGTGAGACTGAAAGAAATTAAATCAAAGACAATGAGTCACTGATGAATAATTTATCAAAACATTTTATTTTCTTGAACAACAATACAATATGTCACAGAAAAATCACAGAGGGATTTAAGACAGGTCTGGCTCAGGTTTTCTTTTATGTGAGTTTTTTTTTAAAACAATAAGTGCAGCATAAATCAAACGAGTCAAGAAAAAAATAGAGCGTTATTACATCCTTCAAATAATATTAATAATGTGGACAAGACACAGAAAAACAAAACCCTGACGCCATTAAACACATCCCCAAAAGTCTCTGCAAAAGTGTCAAGAAGTACAACTACTGCTAATGCTCATCATAAAACCACTAATGCCTCACAAGATTATGAATTTCATACAATGGAAAAAAAGTTAAAAAAGATCTTGTATTCATCTGTTCAATACAGTACAAAGACATCATTCCATTTCTGTGACCAGTAAACTGTGTTGAAATGGTTCTAAGCACCGGTTGTTTTGAGTTGTATCAGTGACTTATATTAATACATCATTATATGCTGTTTAATGAGGGGACACTGAGGCAAGGAGGGGTCAAGCACCATGAATATTAAACCACCCCCTGATTGCACTTCCCCTATCCACACATCATGATCATACTACATTTTTGAAATACCATGTAGCCCCTTGTCAAGTGAAGTCCCCCTTGATATGCAATAAATATATAAGAAAAAAACCATGTATGGTATAAATAATGTCACAATTTACAATTTTTCATTATCTCAAAAAAATTAAACAAAAAAACAAAAAAGAAACTGACAACAAAGGAGGTATAAAAGTGGGAAGAAATCCCCATTGCAGTAATTTAAACTAGAGTGAAACAGGATATTCTTGGGGTGTATTATAATTATATATCAGCAACAGAAACAAACAACTCAAGTAGACATATTTGACCATATACAAATTAGATGTTTGATTGAGAACAAAACTACATTAGGTCTTCCCGTAAACCTGAAAACAGATACAATATGTACATGAAATGGTGTGCACAGACTACTGAGGGCACGCGTACGAAGCTGTAATTTGTGGGGATTTGATTAGACTGGATACACAGCAGTTTCTCTGCTTTAATGATAAAAATAGACCTCACCAAGAACCAAAGCAGCACATGTGAATGCAGTCCAGTGTAACACAGTAAGTGCTCATCAAATTTTATGTAGGAACTTTCCAATGTACTTTCACGTACACTGGAAAGTAGAGAAATTAAAGTAGAAGCCAATTGGAAACCAAATTCTTGATGTATCGTTGTGTACTGTCAACAAAATGAGAGCTTTTATTTTGAAGAACTGTCTACATGTTAATGAAAAAACAGATCATGTGCTCTGCAGCATGTTATCCTGGAGATACAGTATATCATCACATGTGGTGGCAGTGCATGGAGCTGAGCCTCATCAGGACGTTTAGGGGTAAAATGGAAACACTGAGCTGCCCTGCAGTCTGATCATCTGTCTGCCCTCACTGACGTTTGCATTATAAGAGTTTTGATTGATTGTGTGTCTCTTTGGACGTATCACCTTTTTCAGACCGTGGCAGGCACTTCACCGACACTAATAACTATGGTGACTCCCCACTTCTGTACCCCGTCTATGCACACCGCTATTTCCATAAATTCATTCACAATTTACAATTATTTGTTTCCTCTGATATCTAGAAACAAAAACATAGCAACAAAAGAGGTATAAAACTGGGATTGTTTCCCCCATTTCAAAAATAAAAGCAACACTGTGTCTCTTTTCTAGTTGTATCATAGAAACCACACCAACAACTATTTAGCTGGACTTGTGAAAAAAAAATCCATCTACATACTTGATTTCCAACTAAGAATGAAACCATATTAGTCCTCTAGTAAACCCGTATTTTAGAGAAACAGATAAAAGTTTTTGACTCGCTTTTTTTTAAAATACTTACATAAAACCTTATTTGTGTGTGTTTAATGCTCTAATTACCTCTCCTCTAAATACAGTTCACAAGGCCAATGTGGTGTACTTCTAGGCTGGTAAAACGTTTTAAGTATCTAACAAGAATAAATAAAGTTGGAATAGCACCTCGAAGATTTTACAGACAGGAGTTACAAATGTCAGAGTTTACCTGAATACCAAACAAAAACAGGAACCAATACAATGCCAAATGTGACAATCAGCTACTTCTCCTGTGAAGCGATTCCCCTGCTGGTACGACAGAATCACAGCAAATTCATGGACATATAGAATAACTAGATTGGTGTAAAAAAGTTCTACTGAATTTGCATAAAAGTACCTGAATTAATACATAGAACCGGCTACTTGACGCTTTTGAATCACAGCAGTGTCCGTTGAACATATAACCTGATTTTCAGTGCTAGCAATGCTCACTTTTTTATTTTTTTTTTTACACATCTGAAATGCTTGAGAAGTACCAGTCTAGTCATTCTATTTCTAAACACACGTCCAATCAGCAGCTGGTATGGGGAAGACAGTGAGCTATAGTTGGATTGGCTGAGTATCCATACCTTATTGTGTGATGTAAACAATACTGAGCAAACGTGATTGGCTGATTCAGAAAGTGTTTGCAGGAATAGATTGCCTTGAAGACAAAATTTGTGCTGCCATTAGAGTTTTGGTTATGGCTGAAAGACACCAGAGAGGAGTCCTCACTTTGAAAATGGTGATGGAGCCTGAAGGAAGAGAAAAAGACAAACACACAGAGCTTAGCTGACCCACTGAAAGATCTGTGTGCTTTCACACACAGATCTGTGGCTGTGGACCCCTTAATGCTGCCAGCCTGTTTGTGTGCAAAACTAGAAACCGCCACTGACCAGTGAGAAGCTGTCGTAGATTCTCATCAGCTCCTCCATCCGATACTGTTCCAGGACCACCACTCCCGCCAGCGATGCACTCTTAGACCGGGCACAGTCCTCACAGTGCACCACATACGTCTTCTTACTGCTGTTCTCACTGGTCACAAACAGCAGGCTGAACACCTCCACCTGCACAAACACAGTTTTGGTCTTGCAGATTTTGTAATACATCTAAATCACAGAAGCATTGCTGTTTGGGCAGACAGTGAGGTCAGCAGAGAGAGGGACTCACATCACACTCATTGCAGTAGTAGGCCGGCTCGTCCTTCACTCGACTCTGGTAGCTGATCTTCTTCCCTGCAGCAACCAGCTGGTCTCTCAGGATCTGGATGTGCTTGATGGACTGCATCAGGCAGTGTCTGAGGAAAACGGAGTGGATAGTGAATGATGTAAACACACTCTGTCTCTCACACACACACACACACACACACACACACACACACACACACACACACACACACACACACACACACACACACACACGGACATCTTACTTAATCATCTTGAAGGTATCCTGATCTGTGATCTTGATAGTGCGAGCCACATTCCAGGAAACATGGATCATGGGAACGATTGACTTAACCTTCTTCACCTCATTCCACTCAAAGCGCTCCAGGGCGAGTTGATACTGATACGCTGGGAGAGAAAAACACACCGACAGTACTGAAGCTGAGAGCAGGCAGCATAATGAACAGTAATTTGAGGCAAAGAAAAACACTTGACTATCAAGTTAAAGCGATATTTCTTTGCTTTTTTTGTCTTTGTTGTAACTTACAGTTGAGGGGTCCCACATTCCAGGCAATGTTGTTACACCAGCCCACCGCCTGGACCCAGTGCACAGTCCCTGCATTAATCCACACCAGGTCTCCTGGCCTCTGAATGAAGCGGTACACAGGAATGTTGGCACTATAGAGGTCTTCCAGGACTGGCCACCAAGACCCTGTGAGGTAATCTATGCTATGTCTGAGGGAAACAGAAACATTGCAATTTAGCATGCAGACGTACTGTAGCTTACTGCCACATGTGTTGTTGAATGTGAAAGCCTCTTCACTCACTTCTCACAGAACTTGTTAATAGCTTCCCAGTAGTGCTCGTGGACAGCAAACCACTCACAGTCACCAGGTCCAATATTGATGTTGACAGAGCAGAAATTATTGTTCTCTTGGTGACCTTATAAGAAATGCAAACAGTCAGTTTATTAATTCCTTCATTTAAGGTCAGAGCAATTCGTAAAATACAATGCCTGAATAAACTGGTGATGTCAGACACACACTGACCTGGCGTGCGGCTCCCTGGCACCTTCATGTAGAGCTGAACGGTGTTCATGCCCAGTATGGTGTGACCAACGTGACTGAGCATGTTGTTGCTGGACTCCACTCGCATAAAAGCTGGTAACTTCAGCAGCTCCTGCAGTTGGGGCTTCCACCTAGAAAAAAACAAAAAACAAAAAAAAGACATGTAGTAATGTGAAGCAATAAGCTGTTACAGTTTAAAAACATAATCTCACCTTTTAGGGTCTGACAGATCAATGTTGGTCCCAAACTTAATGATCTTCCTTACAGTCTGATGCTCTGAGCTGAGAGAAAGAACAACATCTGAGTATTGTTTAAACAGTTATAAAGTGAATTCTCAATGCACACAGTTGACAGTTTGCACTAACCTGGGCAAGCTGGCGCAATGAACAGAATGGGCCTTGCTGAAGACGGGAGCACAATTGGCCTTATTGTCAGTCAAGGTGAGACTGCCTTTACAGTTGGCTAACGTCAGACCAGCTTTCGCGGTGGCCGATGGGCATGAGGTCTTGGCCTGCTCTCCGTCTTCTTCATTCTCACTCTCCTTCTCCTCCTATAAAACATCTACATGAGCTTAGCCGACAGGTTGGCCAACGACTAAGAATGAATGCATCACTAAGCTTTTGATATTCTATGACAAAAATATCTGTGAACAGATTTGCACATGTAATAGTTCATTAGTGACATTTTAGCATTAGCATTTCTCTTCCTCTCTATGCAAAAGCATAAATAAACCCAACTGTAACCTTCTGAAATCTAAGAGACAATATCCAATAGAGATGACACAAAAAAGACCAACATTTACTGAACTTATTTTCTCACAGATATTTTTTCAGGAAAATATATTTATCTATGTAAACCAACAGACATGTTGATGCATGTTATATTCGTCCTCTGGTGTTCCAAAATTTCTTAACAGAAAAAATGTACTGTAAATACTATACCACCCACTCTGCTTCACCCATGGGCAACTTCACAAAAATGTTACCAAAGCATAAGACAAAAATTTGAAGATGTTCTTTTTAAAATCAGCAGTATGAAGCACTACTGAAACAATTAGACCGAAAACAATAAGAAATCATTAATAGCAGGTGCCCACAGGTGTCAAGGACATGATATGAGAGGCAGATGAAATGAAAGAAATTTCCAACTGAACTGTATATGCTGCTATAGAATGTGCTGACAGAAATCAGAAAAAACTAAAGTCTTAAACTAAACTGGCCTGCTCTGACGATGATGATATGATAAACTGATAAACAGGCTTTCTCTGTGTTGTAATTTTGAGATAATAGTATGCATGCCATGCCAGAAGAAAACTGCTGTGGTATATTGTCTGTCAAGCAAGGATGTCTGCTTGAAGTTTAAATGCTGTGTGTGCATGTGTGCATTATACAGGAAAATTTATACCTGCAAGCTCTCCTGGAAGCTGGAAGCCTGGTACTGAGCGTATTTGGCGATGGTGGTGTGTGAGCGGCTGCTTTCGCAGGGCCATGTCTGTGCTGAGCCACTAGGATCCCAGTTCTCATCAGCAGGCTGCTGTACCTGAGTCCTCACTTCCACTGCATGCTCTGCATTGGCCTCCACCAACGATTTGGTGGAGAAGAGACCAAGGTCTCACATAGGGAAAAAAAAGACGAAAGAGAGAATAATTTCATAAATATAAAGTTCCATGTTGTTGTTCCATTTTAAACACTCAAACATGACAGTTACCTCAGTTGTGTTGCATTAATTTATACGTTTAATTAATGTTTGACATAGAGACAAAATGGATAGTAAGAGGAATATAATTAGTTTATCTAAAGTTAATGACTATATAACAATCGCACTGAAAAATGCTAATTCAATAATTCAAAGCAGCAATTGTCAATAACAGAGTAACCTCGCAGGCAGTATGCTCTGCATTCAAATATGAACCATAAGCACACCACTGTGATGTATTTGTGAAGAAGGGCACTTGATCCTGCCCAGTTAACAGAATAGTACCATGTCAGAGACACAGCAGAATCATGTCTGACAGTTTTATGTGTATGTTGTGTAGTGTTGTATTTTAAATGCTCTTGAAGGCCATAGTACTCTATTACCATTCTATACTACATTACTTTGTTATGTAATA
>JAUYWH010000006.1:5580282-5742040 GCA_034779795.1 Ctenopoma multispine
CACACACACACACACACACACACACACACACACACACACACACACACACACACACACACACACACACACAGTATGATTATAAACATCTGAAAAAATAAATGATTTGCTTAAAAAACAAATAAAAATACTGACAGTGTGTTGAAAATGTGTAGATATCTGGAAATGAGGTGCAACAGGGCAGCCACCTCTGATGCTCTCAAGAAAATAATCCTATGAACTCACAGAATTTCAAACAAATTAAAGAATCTTGGAGATGGTTTACAGTTTTTATTCTTATAATACCTAAACTGTGAGTCATGCTAGAGGCTATGGTACGTCAGAGTTTACTTAAGTATAGTTGTGCTTTGAACTAATGCTCACATGTTCACATTGATAATGCCAAGATGTGGACATACTATAAACGTTTTTAACTACAATTTTGCAGAAGATGGAAAGCTAAGCTAAAGTCATCACAATTTATCCAGAGAGAAACGTGACTTTAAATTTCGAGCCCATCTGTCACATAGTTATAATAGTTATATTTTAGTTTCAAGATTTTAGGGTTTGATGATAAAACTTTATCAACTTCAAGGCTGGGTCATTTTAAATAGACCAATCTGTATGGACTCACATAGATGCTTGGTGTCGGAGGGTTAAGCTTTTCCCGAGGAATAGGGGTCTGGATGGCAATTTTAGGTTTGACAGACAAGGTGGAAAGCAGGTATGACTCCTTGAATTTCCCCTTCATCCTTGTTCCTCTAGAAATAGAGGACAGAGCAAAAATTATTAGGTGAAACAACTTATGTAATGTAAAACTGATGCCTTGTTTATTCCATTTTGATGAGACACCCTGAGCAGGAGCATCGCTGTCAGACTACTCACTTGCAAGCTCTGACCACTTCATTGGCTGTGTTTTCAATGCTGATTTTGGAAAGTGGGATTCTTTGCTCCTCCACTTCTGATATGTTGTATGTTTGTCTTCCTATGTTCTCCATTTTTATCAGGATGATCTTCAGCTCCTTGCACAAGCCCATGGACAACGCTTTCAGTTTCAGTGGGTCGGCTGGAGCTAATGAGTAGGGAGGTTTACTTGCTGGTGTGGAGACGCACAGTTTAGATGAACTGTGTGGTACAGTCAAATTTGAGGTCTTGGTATCTGTGTTTGCACTAGCTAACTTGCATACATCTTCCTTCTCCTCTGCTGCTGTCTTTAGCTCAGTGTTCCAAGCACACATGTTTTCTTCTTGGTTGTCTTTGCCACGTGGGGTTTGATTATCCTGGGAAATTTGGTCCTTGGTACTATCTTTGAGAGATATGGTTGAGCTTCTGGAGATGACTGACACTGAGGATGAAACTCCCATTCCGTCCAAATCACTTATTTCATTTACATTATTTTTATGACAGGTAACACTGCTATCTTCAGCCTTTAACTTGATCCTGATTTCTCCTTTTCTTTCCCCGTCCTTACCGTTTCGTTTTGTTTTTGTGTCTGGATGTATGTATGTATGTTCTGTCTCGTCACTGGGCTCTCTGTTCTCCTTTGTGGAGACAGTGAGAAGGCTGGTTAAAGACGCTGGATTTGTGGTGGTCAGAGTCAGTTCTGCACTCAGTGACTCATCAAGCAGAGACGATTCGATTCTCTGCGGGGGAGTCTCTGTATTCTTACCCTCATGTTTTCTTTCTATGTCATTCTCAGTCTCTTCCTGCTTATCCTGGACCAGGGCATCTATGACAGGCTCACTCAGATAGGTCAGACTGTGTGATTTAAAAAGCGTTTCTGAGGTAGTCTGAGTTGATGACTGATTACAAGATTTGGAGGATGCCGTGGTGTCTAGTTTGGAGGAAGAATCCTGATGCTCTGGTCCAAATGAAAGGGAAGAGGAGCACTTGACCCCTTTTGCAACGCTAGGAGGACATCCACCAAATAGTCCTCCTCGACACGGGCCCCTCTGGCCTCCAAGAAAAGTGGCAAGACTCTTAAAAACGTCATCCAGTCCTGTTTTATGGTGGCAAAGCTCACGAAGAAGAGAGTCAGAAGTTTCCCTGCCGATGTCTGCCTCTTCTTTCTTTTCTTCCTCAGCAACTTCTTCAGCTGTACGAGGCAGGTCACACAGTTCAGATGTGTCATTATGGGAATATTCAGTCAGTATAGTTTCACAAGGCTCCTTATTGATGTCATCTATCCTCTCGCTGTCTACAGGAGGAGGAGAAAAGCACTGGGTGGGGCTGGGCTGGAGGACAGGTCTACATATCACTCCCTTTTCTAGATCCTCCTCATCCTCTCCCACATCTGATACTGGAGAGCCCTGCCAGCTCAGAACTGGAGGGGTGTTTGCGAGGTTCTCTCCCATTTCCCTCAAATTCCCCATCACAGTCACAGGCTGGAGATCTGGGGCATTGAGAACTACTCCCTGCACACCCTCTTTGCCATGGATGGGCTGTTCTAAACTAACAGAACATGCTGTACTGAGTGGTGCTAAAGCTTCAAACAAAAGTGAAGGAAGTGAATCATCAGGCTTTTTTTTCGGTCCATCTTCTGATTGGGATGTAACAACGGTGGGCTTCTTGCTGGTCTGGCTGAGGCCGGGGTTCCTCGGATGAGACTGCATGAGTTGATTTTTGACAACGAGACTCTGAGGAATGGGCATTTTGTGGTTTTCAGATTTTGAGGATGTCTGTGGTAAAGTGCAGCGAGAATGAGGAGTATTTACTAATGGCCTGTGCATCTTCTCTTCTTGTTCACTCCTCAAACTATGCTTCCGTATAGATGGTGACTGGCTCTGATTCTCCGGAGTCAGTGTTGTAGTCTCCGTTTTACTTTTTTTAACCTCTCCTGAAGAGTTTGAAGGAAGCATGGAAAGTAGCAATCCTCTTTCTTTGATTTTTGATCCCAACTTCCTTTCCTTCTTAACTGCTTTATCTCTTTTCTTTCTTCTCTCACCCAACCTCTTCTCCTCTTTTTTCTTCCGCCTTTTTCTTTCTTCACCCTTTCTGTTTGTCTTTTGAATTTCGGTCTTTCTCTCCTTTTTCACCACCTTATCTGTTTCTTTGCATTCAGGTTTTTTGTGCTCTTCCAACTCCTTCTCAGGTTTGTTTGCTCTCGGTCTGCTGTGGGGGAATAGGCGGGAGCAGAGGGGCTGCGAGGTCTGTTTGTACTTGACATCTGAAAACCTGGATTTTGAACCAGCATCATGAGGTGTGACAGATGTCAGGCTAGGTCTCAGGGTGTGAGTGGGGATTCCCTGGAATTTCTGTTGTCCGCTGAGGTCAGGACTACACTGATGAATGACCGATGGACCTTTTCTGCCACTGGCCATCATGTATGAAGGACTGGACTGAGCATGTGGGCTGCTGGCAGTAGAACCTCCATCTTTAGTACTGCAGAGGAGGGATGAATAGGGAGGAGAGTCTGCACCAGAAGACTTGGAGAGGGCTGGATCCCTTGAGTTGCCTCTTGGAAGAGTGCGCTGAGGTTCCTGTGAAGTTAATTAATGTTAGTTAATTAACAACTCAAATACAAAGAAAAAGTATTATCAAAGATACTATATATATATATATATGTATACATGTTTATTTCTCACTGTGCTTTGTTTGTGGTGATGGCTCCGTGAATCTTTTTCCTCCAGTAGGTGTAAGGGGGAGTTGTGCTGTGGGGCTCTGGTGTGGCCTGTGTGCCGTTGACGGTGGTGATGATGGTTTTGGTGGCTGTAAGGCACACGGGTGTGGTCTGCTGGTGAAGACAAGGTTTTCTGGTCGACCTTCTCTCTGCTTTCACGATGTGTTGGCCTACTGACACAACTCTGGTTTAGAGTTGCTAACGTACTATTATTGAAGCTGTGTCCTCCAGCTCGCACTTTAGAGGTGTCCTGTAAATTTCAATATCAGTAACAGAAGTCGACAATGATCAACATTTTCTTCAGTTTTTAATTATTAGTAGTTATTATATACTAATTATATAAGCTTACCTGTTGCTGTGGTAATGAGGTCCTGTGGTCAGAGTGGTGGCAAGGACCCGCTGTGTCATTAAAAGACTTCCAATCATCTTGGTTGCTGCGGTGGTGGCGAGGTGGTGATGGGGTATGGGCAAGCAAAGTTAAATGCCTTGATCCAGGATGAGATGACTAAAGAGAGAGTCACAAATATCCTGTCAAACTAGATTGAATTTCACCAGTGAGTGGTGCTGTTGAACTGTTATGTGCAGCTACAAGTACAGACAATTTTTACCAAATCATTCAAAGTTTGCTTTTAAGTCCAGAAACTACCTGATCGAGGCCCAAGTCCCTTCTCCTCTTAGCTGAACACTCTTCCCTAGGGGCTAAAGGGTGCTGTGGGGGTGGACCGTGCTGGTTCAGTTGGTCTCGCCCCTGGTGGAAGGCTGGCCGTTTCCAGGGCCCTGGCCTGTTGTTTATCATTCTGCCTGGGAAGCTCCTATGGCAGTCTGAGGGAGGCCATCTCTCTGGTGGGTACTGGAGTTCTCTGTTGTTGCGATGCAGCTGAGGACCCCCATGCTAGCATTAAAAAAGGAAAAAGAAAGCCATAATCAAATAGTCAAATGATACACTTCTAGCTCAACTAACAGCATTATCTCCTTTGAAAGTAACATTATTCCTCATCAGCAAGTCTCACCACAGAGTTGCTGACATTGTTATCCCAGTTTGTGTAGCGCTCTCCAGGTCCGCTTAGATAACCACTGTTGGTGCCAGCTCGGTTGTGGAATGTGCGTGTGGAGTTGTGATGCCAGTTCTGGGCCTCAAATGGCTGCCCTTTTCCATCCCGAAGATGTAGATGTTGTCTGTGCCCCTTAGAGTTACTCTTGTCCTGGACATGGTTGACTGTTCTCTCCCCTCTATGAAAAAGACCACATGAAATTATCAACAAGTGTCAGCATCACACCAAGAGTAGTTCATATATCAACTGAATGCTCATATCCATGTGAGTGTCATGTTTTGACTACATCCATCCAAATAGTTTAACCAAAATATTTTCACTCACCGGTTATAAAGGCGAGTTGATGGTGGATGATGTGACTGATTGCGTCCTCCTTGGAACCTAGTGTGATAATAATGCAGTATAGGTTTTTGTCAGAGTTCCCTGACTTCTTATGTTTACACAGAACAGCTGTAATCAGTGTTGCTAGTGAAGGTTTTTAACTTCCATTTATTTTATGAAGACCTTTACAAACCATAACAGATAGTATAATACATATGGAAAAAAGAATAAACTTCCTTGAGTTGGCACAGATTTAGCGCCTTGCAGAGGACAATGTTGTTACTGTGACACTACTGAACTTTTCAAATAAACAACCTGATACAGTAAGTTAATATGAGTTTATTATATTGGTTCACTTTTAAAGGCAGACCTCTTTATCAGAACTGTTTCAACTGCCAAAAGCCACAACCAGATACACACAAATACACAACTGTTGCAGCTGAATAGTTAGATTGAGGTTTCTCTCAGCTGCATTTGAAGAAGTTGGTTTTTTTCATCACAGTCCTGCTTCTTTAAACAGCAGATGGGTTCATCCCCACAGCTGTAGCTGAAGTTAGAGCTGATTAACAGTTTCAGTTAATCAGTCAGAACCATAAAGTGGTGCTTATTTTGAATAAACACAGACAGGAAAGGCTGGAGTCCCACCTACTAGAATGACCCTTTTTTGGTTACTCAGCGAGGACCAGTTCAAGTATGATGTTGTTCCACTGTCCACTGCCATTTTTCAGGGTGCATGGTCAGTGAACAAATTACAGTACGGTAACTACATGAGAGGCAATATCAATTACATCTAAAATTATGTGAATATGTGCTCCTCTGAATGATTAATGGACCTTGAGAAATAATAATATAACATTGTACAAATGCTACTAGTCCTGCATGTGTGTTGTGATGGTCTTGCCAACCTTTGCGTGTGGCTCCAGGATTGACTGTTTACAGGAGCCCATTGCCCTCGGTTAGGTCCTCCAGCTGAATAGGAGTCCCATGTGTTACGGCCGGAGTACAGCCCTGCTGGGTGATACATGCAGCCTGAAACACACATGTTATTTAATGTGTATGGGTATAAAGAGTTTAAGGAAATGAGAAAACAAATAAATGAAAAAATACAGTTTCAATTATAGTAGTAGTTAAGCACTAATGATATATGTCTATATATCTATGTATATATTCTGCCTTTGCCTGATTAGTCTATGATAGTTTGTGATAGTCTAAAGTACTACAGTGGTGCACATTATACGTTTACCTTCAAATAACCACACTGCTCACACACAGATACACACTGCCACACATACAAAGGAGAGAGACTGAAAAAATGTTTTGTGGTTACCAGTCTTGGTCTGTACTTGGGAGGCCCTCCACACTTGAGAGCAAAAAACAGGCTGTGGCCAAGACACATGATAGAGACATATATTCAGTATATGACACAAAAGAGAAAGTAATATGCATACTGTATACATGTGTCAAGTATGTCAACAAGTCCTATAAATGCTATAAAGATAAAACATTAAGCAGTTGTGCGTCTGTGATGTACATCAGCACCAAAATGTGATTTTGTGTGTCTCTAGTAGATAAAATTTTTTCATGCTGTATTTTCTGCTGCACTGTATCTGTTCCACAGTTGTATCATCAGTCAGCCAGAGCTGCACAATGCATTCAGGCCCTCTCTAATCACTGCTCCCCAGCAGCTACCACAGCCACTGGCCATCCAATGATGAAAAAGCATGGCAGTAAGACAAAAGACCATGGCAATGTTACTTGAAGAAGAAATAAGAAAAAAATAATCATGGCACACAATGCTACTGTATAATTCTTCTTGCTCTAAAAGCAGATTTTTTAATTCTCTGAAAGAACTGGTTGTTAATGGGCTTCAAATCAATATGAATGTGCCATCTTCTAGATCTATTCCTTTTTATTAGTACACACACTTCCAGAAATAAAGTGAACTCCGAACCACTATCCCAGGTCAGGTGGCTGACTGGTTGTGTTTCTGCAGAAAAATCAAGCTGTTCACTTATTGGCTCATCACAATTTCGAATCTGTTCATTTTTAAATATACATAAAAACCGATGTATACTCTTGTATCACAGAAAGACAACATCTCTTACTGTCTCTGTTTAAAATATACAACTTTTCATGCTGTATGATAGGTTGCACCTCTATGTGCATTCATTTCCCACAGTTATTTATAGAAAGCACAAAGAACTGCCGTTCAACAGTTTACCACTTCCCCAGTGGCGCTTTTTTTTTTTGTACTGTAGGTTTGTTCCATACAGGTTTGTTTGTGGTAAGACTGTTGCAGCTGCGCTATAATACCCTATCTGTGAATGTTGAATGAGCAGCAGTTTTCAGAGTCCGTTTCCAACTAGTCGCTACAGCAACTGAAGCCAGACAGTTCTTACCTTTATGACTTTAGGTTTTTCAGCTCAGTTTATTTTTAGTATTTTTGAGTAGAAAGAAAAGCCTTCATACAATGGAAAACTACTACATACAGTAAAGTAACCAAATATGCAGAGGTATGTGCTCATAGTATTGGTTATATCAACATTAATCCTTATATCATTCCCATGTTCCAATAAAATCTGGATTTTGATTATGATTTTATTATCAGACTTGCCCGTTTGTGTCCCAAAATATCTACTACTATGTTCTCCAGCTTCAGTGTTTAAAAAGTGTTGAAACAATTTTATTTTTTTTGAGTTTTATAATGTTCCTCCTGGTTTGTAATACTGATGTAATATTGTAAATAATGAAATTTTTGTGTACAAATTATGCTTTACAATTAGTTGATTAGTTGCCACCTATTGGTGGGCGAAACCTGCTTTCTGCACCCCTCATACTGCTTCCTCGTTCCTTTCTGTCACCAAGGAAACCCTGGTCATCTCTCTCTGTCACCACAGAGGCATAGCCATGCATCTATTTGTGCCTCTGCTGAAACTCCCATTCGGCCCCCCTTTTACAGTTTCACCACCCTAAACATGCTTGCTAAGTGTAGATCTGACACATTTATTTGAAACACGATAATGTAATAATAATAGCATAGTGTAGTGTAATAGTAACATTTGTGTTTTCATGTGTATCACTGTAATCAAACTTACCTTGCAATGAGCACTGAGAGAGAGGGGGGAGGAGACAGACTCTCTCGTCCAAATTTGATGATGTTGTCAGTCAGGAATAGAAAGACAGCAGACAAGTGCAATCTCAGATCCCTTTAAATAGACATGCTCATCTTGCTCTAGCTGGCAAACAGAGAAAAAAGAAAAAACAGCGGCACACAAGTCAGGAAGATTTCATTGTTTTAAATAAAGGACAGTATCTCTCCTCATCTCTTTATTTCAAATTTTAAATCTCTCTTTTCCTACAACACATGCTTTCACACATAGCTGCACTGTTGCAGTTCTGTCCCTCTCTAGACAAAGAAATAGAACAAAATGAGATGTAAGAAAGAGGGGAGAGGAAGGATGGACCAATAATCTTTGACAGGCCGGTCAGCTCTCTTCTCTCCTGTCTTTCCTCTTCATGGCCCTGCCCCATTGCCTTTGCTATCATAACTACTTGTTTCAACAAGGCTGCTTTTCTTCCTTGATATCCAATATCCCTGCCTCCTTCCTTTCTCTTTCGGGCTGTGTGTATGGCTCTGCCTGTGCCTCACCCTCCCTCTTCTCTGCACGCTGTGTCCTTGTATCCCTGGCAACCGATGATATCATTTAGTCCAGAGCTGGGAGCAAGACCTCAAGCAAGGAGGGGAGTGTTTGCATGTGTGTGTGATCATGGCATGGAGAGAAAAAGGGGGAATGATCCATAGGATATAATGTATACTTGCACATTTTTATTAGTTATCTGTTTGCTCTTCTTAAATATCTCCAGCATTTATACAGCAGCTCTGTCTTCGGAATAAAAAGCAGGAATGAAGAACTACCTCAGATCCAATTTGTGCCCCCATTTGGACAAATTATTCTCACAAATCTCACACTAATGTGATACGTTTGCTAGCTGCAGTGAATCACTGCAGATGTGCATGTCTTGATGAGACTTTATGTCTGCGTGTGTGTATGTACTGTACCAGGAATACTGCTGCTATACCATAAAAGGAAGGATGGGTTGCAGCAGACCAGATCTGTCTCTGGTATCTCCTAGGCTAGCTAACATGAGGAGCAGAGACGCGAAGAGAACAGATGGAGGGGAAGCAAGAAGTGACAAGGTAGAGAAGGACAGACTGGATGGACCTTGGGTGCATGCACATGTATGATTTTATTGGATGCAGGCCTGATATAGCGTCACGCTCACAGAGGAAGAACATACAGTATGAGCCGAATATCAATCACCTTTCTAAAAATAACACCCCTGCAGCCCCGCTTCCCTCTGCTCTATCCCCTTCTCCCTTTCTATAACAGCAGCTTCTCCCGGTGTATGCTCTATAAAGCACAGTCCTCAGAGGGGTACTGGAATGTACCAAGGCAAGGTCAAGAACAAGAAAGAGGGGTGCCTTTTGCAAACAATGCAAAAGTAAAGCTTTTTGTGAACAAAGACAATGAAGCACGTTAACAGGTTTGAGCAAGGCACAGGATGCATATGTGTGTGGGGAATGATAGACTAGAACTGCACGTCCAGGTGTTTATCTAACCTGTCAATCACATCAAATGAAAGCACACATTAGATTCCTACTGTGTGTTAGTGACAGTAACACTTAACACACTATGCTTTGTTTACTGTCAAACAACTCAGAATTGAGTGCGAGTCAAACATTTTAGCCAGTAATTTTATAAAAACACAACAAAGCCCAAAGATCTGCGTCCAAGGTGCGCGCTCAACGAACTGAGCTGAACTTCACTGGAGCCAAGTAGAGTACAAACAAACTATGACACAGTTGACTCAAAATTAATCATTGTACTCAGTCACATTGGCCTTATCGCTGTCCATCTACGATCACACACAGGCATGCACATGCAGGCTGATATTCAACAGTTAAACTGTTTCGCAGAGCTCAAACAGAACCACAACACAAGCGTAACCGCGAATACCCCTTCACTACATTCATCATCTAGCATTTCTGCTATTGCACTGAGCATGCACGTGAGCACTACATGCGTGCGCATGTGTGCGCGAGTATGCGCGTGTGTTAAGCTTCATGCTTGAATGTGCAGCACAGTCTGCAGACACACACTGCAGTATGTTCAGCCAACACAAGCTAGTTCAGAACAATGACACAGAAAACACACAAGAATCCACAAATGCAAACAAACACAGAACAGAGAAGAAACACACACGCATACTTTTTACACACTGTGTAATGCATGCAGTACATTTCCATAAGCCATGAGCATAAAAGCACATCAAGTTGCTCTACTGTAGTTCTTTTTTTACCTGTTTTCTGAGTTCCTTCTCTTTGGTCCACACACCCCTCTGCTCCCCTTTTCCTCCCTTTCACTCCTCGCCACCTTGTCTCACCCGATCCTCTCCTCTGTCTCCTTTCTTCCCCTCTCCTCCTCTTCCTGTTTCCACTCCACTCTCTGATGCTGGGGCTCTCATACCAGACCGATCCATGTGCAGAGACCAATGGGGCGGGATCGCAAGCTGCCAATCACAAGACATGAACCAATGAGGGGGGAGAATCTCCTATCTCTCTCTCTACATTTCGCTGTGAACAAGAGGAGGCAGGAGGAGGGGAAAACTAGCAGACAGAGAGGCATGGAGGGGCTCTTTATTTCTCTTCCTGTGTGTGTATGTGTGCATGTGTGTATACAGTATTTGTGTGTGTGAGTGTTGGAACATAGCCAGTACAGTAGAGGAGGTATTTTAAATCTCTCCACAGCTGTAAAAGATTCTCTTTGAGCTGTTTCAGGCATGTTTTCTCCCAGTTTAGCTGCATATCATTACACTGCCAACATTTTTGTGCTCACTGTTCACAGCAGTGTGGCATTTTCCTGAGTCTTTTTTAAAAAATACTTAAAAACCTAAATATTTAATGGCTTGATTAAAGAAGAAAAATGTTGCAACAACCACAGCACGGTATCAGTGTGAGCAATGCACATGTTTCTGCTATTCCTTTGGCTCCAGGAGGAGATGAATAAACAGGTATCGTTTTGGGATGAACGGGGAAGTGAAGCAGAGTGAATTGGTGACAGACGGGCTGTGAGTGTTGGCTGAGCTCAAATGTCAAGTGACAGGATAACCAAGGGAGGTGGGGCTACAGCTCGTGGTTCAAGAGGGAGGGTCTAGTCTTTGTGGCTCACAATGCAAAACCAGCCACTCACTCTTCTGCTCATTTCACCCATCACTAACCAATAAAAGGCAGGCAAAGCTGTGTGCCCACAGAGCACAGTGAGAGGTAGAGACTGAGGCAGAGCAGACCAAGAGCCAGACGGGTGAGAGAGTGAAATGGTGGAAGCACTCTGCTGACAGATTTTTTACCTCTGCAGCGCCATAGCAACAGCCCCTGATCAGCTCAAACTCTATTGGTCACTGCTCAAACCCATGTGGGTATTTGGACCAATCAGCAGGCTCTGGTGCAGAACTAAGTGGGGAAAGCATCACAGTCTAGAAGAGCTGCTGAAGTATGCCCCCTGGTGGCAGAATTGGATTTCAGTTTTTGACTTTTATTCACACAGGGAAGATTCACAGAGAGACGACCTCTCTTCTTCAGGAACACAGTGATCAGACCCACACAGTTAGACACATTCACACCTGGAAGCTGCCCAATACAACTGCAGTCTGATCTGTGGCCAAAGAGCAGCCCCACTGGAGCAGAGGGCCTTGCTTAAGGGCACCACAATAGTGTTGATGAGGGAGCAGACAAGCACGCTTACTTATTTACGCAATACAATACTGTACTCATGTGGACTGCAGCAAAAGTGACATTATTAAACAACAAATGTTAACGAAGAAAAGTTATCATTGCAGTGCAATTGTAACGAACAAATGGGCCCACACTGCCCCCAAGTGATAATCATATATTACTGCATACTGACATACCAGTCTTTGCTGGTGCAGAACATGAAGAAGACTTATGGTGAACTAATCCACTGTGCAGTTTGCAGATCCACACTTGTCATTAATCACTGTGACATCATAATCATCTCCCAACATCTTGTCTCATTCATACTTGTCCAATGTGCTTGTTCCAATTCAGCCAGACATGTCCTTCAACGTACCTCCTTTAAATTTTACTCTGACTGACCACATTTCCAAAACACTCAGAAACACAGAACTGTGCCTGTAAAGAACTGTATATGAGTCATGCTCTAAATCACATAGATTTACTTTACACTTTAGAAAAGAGAAATAGAGACCTGTAAATACATATATATAAAATTTTAAAATGGAAGTTATAGTCATGTGAATGTTGGCCCAGATGGTTCTCTGTCAAAGGAATTTCTGAGCTGAATTGTATATTAACCACATTTTCAATTAAATTAATATAATCTATTATTACACAGAAGATTTTTTACAGTTCTGAAAAATCATAAGCTATATCCCAAATTGCTGCCCCATGATTCACATTAATGACAAGTGTCTAAACTAAAATCTGCTGCATTAATATTCAGAACACTCAGCAGTAACATTTTCTACTAAAGAGCGGATACCATTACACTCAACAGCCGTAAAATGCTCTCCTTCTTCTGCTAAAGATGAAGCAGCAGAGGGCAGCGCAGCGAGTCCTACACTTGGTTTGAATTTATAATTTTAATTGGTAAAATGCTGACAGTTGAAAAATGTCTGTTCACATAACTACATCATCAGCCTCAGCTACAAAAGTTATGATTGTCATAACTCAAGATTAGATCAGAGAGGCGAGCTGGCCCCCAGATGAATAACAACACTCAGTCACTCAAATTCACTTACTAGGACAGTGAAGGATTGTTGTTCCAGCTGAACTCTTGTCATTTGCATAAGACTGAATTGAGCAGGGGGGCAGTGTAGGACTACCACCAGGAACTCCAGCTACTTATGTAGCACATTTCTAACATTTAGATGAGTGGTTTCTAATCTTTTTTCTCAGTCATACCACTACAGCTCTGTCAGTACCCCCTCATCACCAACCACCATGTTCATCTGAGACTTCCAACAAATATTACAATTATTACTACAGCTATTTAAATTGTTTACCCCTCACTTTAAACTAATTTGACATTTATTTAAAGACGTTCTTTTTACCTACTTCAATTATTTTAATACTTTTATCTACCTATTCAGCTATTTGCCCAACACTGTCACCCATTTAGGCTTTATTTTAAGTATTTGAACTATCTCAGACTACATATCCCAACTATATATATCCCTCATTTTAGCTATATGTTTAAAGTTTTAGAAATAATTGATATAGATTATAAACGTCAGAGCACGTGTAGTGAAATCTAAAAATCACGGGTTGCGTTATCAGATAAAATTAGGGTCACTTACGGTCATTGTAACCACCAGGTATCACAATGTCAAACTGCCTTATTGTACACAGTCATCAATTAATGGTTTAGTTTAAAGTTTAGAGTGAACACAAAAAGTACTGCAACTGGAAGACTGATTCATTTGCTTTTTGATGTACACTGAAGAAACTAGTTTAAGGGCTAAATACAGATTTGATAGAGGAAAATCTGAATTTAATCTTTTTGAATCTTTCTTAATACAATCTACAGATACAATGTAACAAATAGTTTTACAGTAAATTAAATAAAAAATAATAATAATATGTGGTCAAACTCCCTCGTTTGCCATAACTACACCAAGTCTATAACTCAAAGACCTATTAAAATCCTTTGTTTCTTCTCTTTTCTTCTTTGTTTTTCATCAACTGGGGTTTTTGCTTACAGCTCTCTCAATGGTTAAGTCATTAGCAGTTGTTTTTCTTTGGCTTTCCTAAGTTGTACATGTACATGTTCAGTTCTTTTTAAAGACATTCCAATTTGCCCGACGTTCGTGCAATGTCTTTGATAATTTTTTGCTCATTTCTCAGATTAAAAAATGTCTTGGTTTATCCCCAAGACAGTCCTCTAGTTTTCATGTTCATTAATACTTTTTTAAAAACAAATGCAGTGTTCACAGGTAATCATTTAGGCCTAAAAAACACCTGTCAGTCACAGTTTCAATTCTTTTGCTCACTTAAAATGTGGGTCCTCTAATGTTTGTTGTTTAAATGAGGTGAGGTGTTAAAAATCCTGTAATTTCATCTCATATTCATCTTTTGATCTTAAACCCATATGTCTTCAGCGTAAAATAAAAATAAAACTGTTTACTGTTTATCATGAATTCCTTATGTAACTAGAGTTAGAATAAATGGTTATGTGGTAAAATAATGCACAATAAAAGCAATGAGGAGTTAGTAATCCAGCATTTTGTTGTCTGACCATTTGATTGCCACATACTGGCCTTTATAAGTAGTGGTTTCTTTCGGCTGCTCCCTTTGGGGGGTCATTACAGTGGATCATTCCACATTTTTGATTTGGCAACGATTTTTACTCCGGATGCAACCCTCCACATTTATCCAGGCTTGGGACTAGGTACAAACTGGGACGCAAACCACCAACCATGAGGTTCTTAGACAGTCAGCAACTGTTGACTGCCCTACCTACTGCGCCACTGTCCCAGCTATATATTGGCCTTTATTAAATAGGTTAAACTATAACCTCATTTACAAATCAAAAGGAGATACCTGATAAATGGTTATTATGGATATGATGCAGCAGTCTTAACAAATTCATTTGATAGTATAAATGTCAGGTAAACAAATACAGTTTTTATGTTCAATATTATTTAAGAACTGTAAGGCCAATGCAATTACCTGTACAACCACACCTGCATGTGTTAGAAAGCCTGTCTTATGGTCACACTCTTCTTGCTTTGCATATCTATCTGTAACATTTAAATTGTAACTGCAAACATTATCTGTCACTTTCTTGTAGAACCACAATAGTGCACACTGGGAAGACGCTGTGACTATGCATGTGTTAAAGCCATTAGTTTTTGCCTTTTTAATCTTCTGTTTTTTGCAGCTAATGTCAGCAACAGTTGTTCAAGATTTTAATCATGTAGAGAGATGCAAGGACTCCCTGTATATGGGGACACCACCACGGGGGATCATCGGAACCAAACTGAAGAAAATCTGTCAACGCTACGCAGACAAACCACGTTTTGTGACCCTGTACGACCCTCACAAGCGGATCCCAGTTTACTCAGCTTACACCTTCAAGAAAACAGAGGGAGACAGACGTGTGGATTACCCTTGGATGTATGAGCCACAGGTCAGACACTCTTTCAAATAATCATTCAAGTTTGTTTTCAAAAGTGGAAAGAACAACTTTTATAATATCTTTGTCATCCATTAATCCTTCAATTTCTAAACACTGTCTAACCAAGTAATTACACTTTCTTTCAAAGATGACCAGCTAAAATAGACAGTGCACTTGTTGTAGAAGTAAGACTTAACAAACCAATACAGTAGCTTCATATTAGTGCTCAGCAGATCTACAGTAGGAAAACAACTAATTGCTCCTCTTTGTCTCCCTAGCTGGCAGAAATCGATGGTAATGGGAATATGTTGCCCTTCCCCACTGGCTACTTGCACATGAAGTTTGAGGACAGCCAGGCAGTTCTGGATGACTACTCTGATGTGGTTCTCTATGAGAGAGGTCACCTGAACCCAGACCAGCACCAGTCCAATCCACATGACCGCGCCGCCACTTACACACTGACCAATGTGGTCCCAGAAATACGGCAGTTCAACATCGGACCTTGGCGTGAGTATGAAGAGCGGATCCGGGTTCGTCTCAACAACTTCTGTCGCGGCACTGCTTTTATTGTCACCGGTGTGACCACCAGAGGCAACATGATTCGTCGCAACAACCAAGACCGCGTGGCCATCCCTGAAGATGTGTGGTCTGCCTACTGCTGCACTGACTATGACCGCAACGCACCCCATGATGTCCGCATTCGCTTCCCATCCCACGCAGCCCTGGCTAAAAATGCCAAAGAGGGCAACAGCGTTCATGAAATGCCAGTTCAGGAACTTGAGATCTTCCTGAAGAATAATATGGATGTTGACCAAAATCTTCAGATCTTCTATGACAACTGCATCTCTCCCTCACCCCTTCCTCTTTACCTACAACACACCATCTGAAAGCTCTGTCAGTTACACTTTCTGTGTACATGTGGGTTATTTTTTTACTTTTATGAGTATTTGTGCTTTTTCGTTCAAGACTAGTTAAAGAAAACTAAAGATGTCTCTGTAGTGGTAATTCATTTATTTTGATGCATTGTGGTTGTCTTATGTTTATATGTAAAACAAGTCACATGTCCATTAGTAAGTAGTAGTATATCTTTTCAAATCAGTTAGTTCAATTATAGATTCTTCAGTATATGTAAGTTTTAATGTTTTGTCTATTGTAAAAATGTCATTTGACTCTTATGGCTGTCTGCTGGATTGTAGTGTCTGTAATCATTCAGTTAATTTGATGGTAATAAAAGGTGTTTGAATATAACTAAAATCAACAGGTGGTCATTTACATTTGATTACGTGTTCTTTTACTTTTTTACAAACAAAATACATATAACTTTTATAATTTAAAATGATAAAAGTGAAAATAATATTTGAAAAATAAATAAGAAAAATGCTAACACTAAAATGTAGGTCATCTCATACTGTTTATCATAAAATCAAATTAATTTAGACTTGCCATTTCATTTCTGTTAAAATTAAACAAATCTAAAAAAGAACTTGCATAAAGCTGTTCTGAATGACACCAAACATTTCAGATGGACTAATTGTTTGGTACAACAAGCTTTCCTTTTGGCCGAACACTAAGCCATTTGCTGTAAAATTCTTCTAGTTTATTGCAAATTAAGTATCTTGTCTTCCAATAACATGTTATGTTTGCTAATCCAAATGTATTAATTTAAAAGTAGAACTGATCATTAGAAAACCATGTGCAATGATGGTAACACAACTAAAGGTATGTATCTTTTCAAGAAAAACATGGTCATTCCTATGTGTCCAAACCTTTTCCTTTAGTTGTTTTTCTTTATTTTTAGTATGTGTAATATTATACAATATTGAATACACTGAATTATAAAACAACAAATATAGAATTATGTAGATAACAAAAATGTGTTAAATGACCCAGAATATATATATAATTATTATTAATATTATTATTATAGATTGTAGCTACATACTCATGGCATTCTCTTGTCAGATTCCTGAGGGTTGTTTTTGTTTTTTTAGGTCTCCCTTTTTACAAGACCTGGGCCAAGAGGGCAGCAGCATAGTTACATTAAGGGTAGTCACCAGGAATGGTTTTCATTTCACAGACTGCCTTGTCAAGAGTTACTTTATGATATTTCTTGGCTTCTTAATATGCTTTAGGCCAACAATTGTCTTGTGCAGAAGATGGGAGTATACAGTCAATGGTTCTGTTATTGCTACTACAACTACTGTACAAATTCAAAGTATGGCAAGAAACACTTGATTAAGTAAAGAGAAAGACAGTCCATCATGACTTTGGGAAATTAAGGTCAGACAATCTGAAAACTGTGCTTTGGTTTGATGAGTCCAAATTCGAGAATTTTGGTTAGAACTGCTGTGTTTTTGTTCAATACAGAAAGGGTGAATGTGTGGTTTCCACTGTGAAGCATGGAGGAGGATATGTAATGGTAACTTAGTCAAAACTGAGGATAAATTTAACCAGCATTGCTGCCAGATAATTTTGCAGTGACATGTCATCCCATCTGGTTTTGCATTTAGTGGGACCATCATTTGTTTTCAAACAGGACAGCAACCCCAAACACACCTCTAGCTTATTTAAGAGCTATTTTTCCAAGAAGGACAGTGATAGAGTTCTGCATCGCAGTCAGATGACCTGGCCTCCACAATCACCTGATCTGAATCCAATTGTGATGGTTTGGGATGGGTTGGAGTGGAGAGTAAAGTAAAAACAGCCAACAGGTACTCAGCACCTCTGGGAACTCCTCCAAGATTGTTGGAAAACCATTCCAGGTGACTACCTCATGAGGCTGAGTGAGAGAATGCCAAGAGTGTGCAAATCTGTTACCAAAGCAACAGGTGGCCACTTTGAAGAATCAAACATAAAACATATTCTGGGTTGTTTAACACTTTTTTGTTTACTGCATAATTCCATACATCTCGTTTTATAGTTTGGGTGTCTTCATAATCAATGTACAAAGCTAATCAAATTAAAATAAAGAAAAAAGACTGAAGGAGAAGGTGAGTCCACACTTTTGACAGGCAGTGCAAATTCCCTCTGTAATACAGAACATTTATCTATGACATTTTGTAAAGTATATCTCTTAAATTTAACTACTGTCTAAAATTACATAATAGCAAACATGAGCAGGTAGCTATGCACACACTGTACTTCAAGTTAGCAATGCCTAGTGCACTGTCACTATGTTGTAGATAAACTTTCATGCTTTATCTCTCTCTTTTGGCCATTGGCTCATACACCATTCAAACTGAGTAACATAGTACATCTGAGCCACACTGGTTACTGTAAGTCTTTTGTTAGTCATGGAGACAGATTAGACAATTTTGCATTTTACAATTACATTGATAACATGTCCCTTAGCATCCTATTTCAATATCCTCTGTTTCACTCAGCATAATTCAGGATTCAATGTGAGTCAATTCCAATTATAGCTTAAAAAAAGTTGTCTTTCCATAAAGAAGTAAAACAATATGCACACACCAGATGAGGAAACAAATCGTACAAGATGTCAATATTTAGGATAAGTTATTTTGGCAGGTAGTTTTAGGAATCACAAAAGCAAACTTCACAAATAAAGCAGTTACTAGGTGTTCAGAACAGGTTTACTGTATATTATGAATTCCCTGTGGTACTAAAAGGAATATGTAGAAAAATAATGTGATAAAAACGTACATACAATAAAGCACTGTCCCTTTAGCAGAGTTGGTGATCCAACATTTATCCAATAGGTTAAACTAAAACCTCATTTACAAATCGCAAGGACATACCTGTCAAGATAGTGTAACCGGTTATTATTGTATTATTTTTATATCAGATATGATGCACTGGTCTTAGCAGATCAACTAGTTAGTATAAACGTCAAGTAAAATATACCAATTTTATAATAACTTTAAAAGATTGTTAGAGTAATGCAATCACCTGCACAACGTCATCTGCATGTGTTAGAAAGCCTGTCTTATGGTCACATGCTATTTGCTTTGCATATTTGATCTATGACATTGAAATCATAACTGCAAACATTTCCTGTCACTTTCTTGTAGCAGAAGCCACATTAGTAGAAACTGGGAATATGAATGTCTTAATGTTATCTGCTCTTATAATCTTCTGTTTTTTGCAGCTAATGTCAGCAACAGTTGTTCAAGATTTTAATCATGTAGAGAGATGCAAGGACTCCCTGTATATGGGGACACCACCACGGGGGATCATCGGAACCAAACTGAAGAAAATCTGTCAACGCTACGCAGACAAACCACGTTTTGTGACCCTGTACGACCCTCACAAGCGGATCCCAGTTTACTCAGCTTACACCTTCAAGAAAACAGAGGGAGACAGACGTGTGGATTACCCTTGGATGTATGAGCCACAGGTCAGACACTCTTTCAAATAATCATTCAAGTTTGTTTTCAAAAGTGGAAAGAACAACTTTTATAATATCTTTGTCATCCATTAATCCTTCAATTTCTAAACACTGTCTAACCAAGTAATTACACTTTCTTTCAAAGATGACCAGCTAAAATAGACAGTGCACTTGTTGTAGAAGTAAGACTTAACAAACCAATACAGTAGCTTCATATTAGTGCTCAGCAGATCTACAGTAGGAAAACAACTAATTGCTCCTCTTTGTCTCCCTAGCTGGCAGAAATCGATGGTAATGGGAATATGTTGCCCTTCCCCACTGGCTACTTGCACATGAAGTTTGAGGACAGCCAGGCAGTTCTGGATGACTACTCTGATGTGGTTCTCTATGAGAGAGGTCACCTGAACCCAGACCAGCACCAGTCCAATCCACATGACCGCGCCGCCACTTACACACTGACCAATGTGGTCCCAGAAATACGGCAGTTCAACATCGGACCTTGGCGTGAGTATGAAGAGCGGATCCGGGTTCGTCTCAACAACTTCTGTCGCGGCACTGCTTTTATTGTCACCGGTGTGACCACCAGAGGCAACATGATTCGTCGCAACAACCAAGACCGCGTGGCCATCCCTGAAGATGTGTGGTCTGCCTACTGCTGCACTGACTATGACCGCAACGCACCCCATGATGTCCGCATTCGCTTCCCATCCCACGCAGCCCTGGCTAAAAATGCCAAAGAGGGCAACAGCGTTCATGAAATGCCAGTTCAGGAACTTGAGATCTTCCTGAAGAATAATGTGGATGTTGACCAAAATCTTCAGATCTTCTATGACAACTGCATCTCTCCATCACCCCTTCCTCTTTACCTTCAACACACCATCTGAAAGCTCTGTCAGTTACACTTTCTGTGTACATGTGGGTTCCTAGTCTTTCCGAGACTAGACAAAAAGTAAACAAATTAAATTTTTCCTTGCTGTCAATTGTTAATAAAAATGATATTATAGAAATTATAATTCAGATGTGTGGGATATGCAAATTTCAAATGGCTCCCTGTAATAAAATATATTTACTTATTATATTGCATTGTGGTTGTGTTATATTTATTTGTAGAAAATGTAAAGAAGTGTGAGATGATACAAATAGTAATGAAGTAAAAAAAACAAACTCTGAGGTCCTTTGTAACTGGTTATTTCACACGATTTACTTAACTTCACAACTTCATATTCTTAAGCGAATTTGAGTTTTAATGTTTGGTCCATTGTAAAAATACATTTGACTTTTATGGCTGTCTGCTGGATTGTAGTGTCTTTAATCATTCAGTTAATTTGCTGGTGATAAAAGATGTTTGAATATAACAAATATCTACAGGCAGTCATACATTTGTTGAAGTGTTCTTAAATTTTGAATAGAAAACATACTAAAATATACCAAAAACTTATAACTAATACCCTAAATATATTTTAATAAAGGCTGTCTCATATAAAAGCAGTCATTTTATACACCAGAGACATTTTCTATATATTTTAGCTCCATACTGCCATCTAGTGAGGGAGGAATAGTATTTTCTGAGTAATAAGAACTATTACAACAACTATTACAGTGTTACTTGTTTCTGCTTCTTTTATATTTATCCAAAATGAAGCTGCAGCAAAGTTTGTAAGGTTTTGCATAAAAAAAATACTTTTGTCATTTTCAAAATAGTTTTGCCAAGTTAGTCTACCTGTCATCTTTATCATACTAAAGATTTAATCAGAAAACAGAATGATCAATGAGTACACAATGTGAGTCTGGATAAAAAGAGGGAGAAGGTGCATCGTCTAAAAGTGCACAAAAGGTATTCAGTTATTTCCACAACAGGCATTAAATGGATGGATGTCTGTACATTAGCAACTAGTAAATACATCACGCTGTTCCAGTATATTTGTTGTAATATTGATTTATTTTGTAGCTAAATAAACAAAGATCAGACTAGATAAAACTAGTGCTGCAAAGTAAATTTTAGACTTAATAATAATAGTTATTATTATCCTCCTTTGGATAACTTAAGAGATTTGATGTAATCAAACTCACTTTATGTTGCCTTTAAAATGAAAATGAGTCGACTGATCATGAACCTGAAAAATGAAAAATAATGTAAATAATTTCCTCAAGGCCTTAAGTTACCAGACACATTGAACAAACACCTTTGCTTACAACAGTTCAGTAAGTTACAGTATGTCAGACTTTATGTCAGTCACTTTATGTCTTGCTCCTGCTGTCAGCTTTTCTCTTTGTTTACTGAAGCATTATGTGAAAGCAGCCGCTGTGATTTCCAGTCCCACAAAGATCTGCCAACCAACTTTGCAGCTTGTTCTGTGGCTTTTTTAAATTTTAGCTACATGTTTAATATATGTTATGTATCCTTACCTCTGTTTACAGTAGCAATGGACAGTAGCTATTAATCAGAAAGTTTCTGATATCCTGACTGTGAAGTTATGCTAAGGTGATATACCTGAAACCACATTGTTGTTTCCAAACTAAAGTTAGCAAATCCACTAAGTTAGCAGCTAAGCTAAGCGCTATCTAGCAGCTTTTTCTCAAAACAGAGCTAAAATGTATTCTAACAATGGACTTACGTTAAGACGGTGTGCAGATACACGACTCCTAAAAACCTAAAAAAAGCTTCAACATATAACGACTAACTAATTGCTAACATGCTAAGAGTCTGGCGCTTGCTTGCAGTGTCTCGAGGCGTCCTCCTGCCCCCAAATGGTCGAAATGTTGAAATACAACTTTAATATTAGATGTCTGACCAAAATCATACAGTCTATAGACACAACTAAAGAACAGTGATAGCAAAGCATTTAAGAATGTCTTTTAATGTTTTCCAATTCAGATACACAACATACAGTGTGTAATAGCCTCTATTTGAAATAGAAATATTAACTTTAATTCTTTCTACCCCTTCTGGTCACGTATGCTCTCTCACAGTATCTTGAGCGTCAAGCAGGTTACTGAAACAGACTAAATGAAACAGACAAACAGGTGCAAGCCTTCACTTTACCATTCTAGCCTTGTATATGAGGATATTTGGATTCTTGTAATGCCTTTTTTATTTTTTTTTTATTTTCCATTTACGTTAGCCAACATCAAAACTGTAGTGTAAACATGTAAACTTGGTGAGTGTGCTTTCATTATCTGTTGGCTGTCAAACCCTTATTTCCAAATACAAATAAAATAAAAACTACAACTATAATTTTAATGCTGTTTTTTGGAATGTGGGCAATTCAGACTCTGACGTCAAATATCCTGTAAAAAGAATGTGCAGACAAAAATGCAACCACCATAATTAGAGTCTGAAATAAGACATAAAGACAACAAAGGATTTTACAACCTCCTAAATATGGGCGATACTGTATGACAATGATCAAGACAATGCGAGACACAACAACAACAATTAAATCAACAGAAACATAAAGTAAAATCCCTTGACTTGTAGTGACCCATTTGATACATCCACCTTGTGTCTTATATTCTGCCTCATTTCTCAAATCATGCCTATATTCTTTCTTCATCTATTCTCTACAGATGTTCTTTGGTTTTTTTAACCAATAAAAGGACTCATTTTACCAAAAAACTGCCTTGGTGTTTGCTGGGGTAGTGCCAAGTGTGTCAGATATGCTTTAACAGCACATACATATATGCATAAGTGCATTTCTAATCTCCACAATTTCTAGGCTAACCTGAGCTGTACGCAATCCCCTCTGTGTTTATGCTGACCTCAACCATGCTGTGACCTTTTTTTTTTATTTTTTTTTTTAAAGAAACTATTCATGTATGTTAACAAGTGCCCATAACCTATTAGAATTTGCCCTTGATATCTAGGAAATAAAGGAAAATCAAACATACACATGTGAGCTAAAATCACAGAAGTCACCTGTACTTGCACCTGTTGTCACAAAGAAAAGATCCGGCCAATCACTCAAACCAAATGACAAACATAATATTTACAAATTCCAGTTTGTTCTCTTACACTTAAAAAATGTACAGTTTGTTTCAGGTGGTGATTTTTGTTCTTTATGTCCTCGCAGCACGCTCCAGTCCAGTGTTACAGATGGCAGTCTGGCTCCAGAGTGTCGTTATCCTAAGGAGACAGGATGCAGAACATTACAGGGAGGGGGAATTAATCCCGCTTGGCTTGCTTTTGTGGTATATGGTTTATTAGTTATGTCTGTCATTAAAGATGTTTTCTTTATGTTTGTTTTTTTGTTTTTTTAAAGATCGGAATGCATCCTCTGTGCCCTGACAGATAATACTGAGGTTGACGAGCTCTTTCGTCATCATTCTGTCATCATCATCTGTCGCATTTGTCCACTGTTGTCCTAATGTCACTGGGGTTGAAATATATATATATATATATATATGTTTTTTTCAGAAGTGTCCAGAGTGCACCCCATCTCTGTGTTCAATTGTGCGAAAGATGTGAAACGCGCATACAAGGCTTTCTCACCTTTTGACCGACTGATAAATATATGTCATCATTCCTCCCGCGTTGCAGAAGGGAGACTCATGAAACAACAAAAGAGCAGACGAAAAGATAACTGTCGGGCAGTCTTCAAACACTTGAAGCATGTGGTTAATGTCACTAACAGACAAAAACCTTTTTTAGACTATTCATATAAAGTTTTCTTCATTTTGTAACTTAAAAAAAGTGCTATCTTCAGGTGAGGCTGAGAGACAATGACTGTGCAAACTTGACAGTTGCAAAAGAAATAGAAAAAAAAACATAGGGGAGAAAGAAAGAAGGCTTCCATGAGTCTTTCTGGTGTGTGGCACAGCCTTAGTGTTAGGAAATGAAAGAAAATACAGAGGAAATATTTTACTCTCTTTGTTATAATCATAGTTTTACACAATATTCATCCCATAATACTTTAATACCTTTTGGAGTACCACAAAGTGCTGTCGATATTAAAATAGAAAATGAAAAAGGTTTTCAAAATAAAAAAAGAAGAACAAGGCAAATAATTAAAATGACAAACTCCTCTGCCTTCACTCTTTTTAGAAAAAAAAAAAACAAACAAAAAAAACAAACATCATGCCAATATCCCAGACAACAAAGTAAGAGTCAAACTTTATAATCTTCTTTTTTAAATGATATACTGAATCTGGTGTCCCTTTAAAGAAGAGACCAGCCACAGTGCAACATTGAGTGTAATTAAAACAAAAACAAAAGAAAAACAAGTGTGTGGGTAAAAAAGAAAAATGAAAGGGTTGGCACTTTTTATGATGGTAATTCCTTTTGTAAGATACAGTCAGGATGGACCTCTCCAGGCGGTCCACTGGACGCCAGTGAAAGAGGAGCTTTATCACAGTACTTGGCACCAAGAATGCTGGTAAAAACGAGATATCAGAATATCTTTTTTTCATTCATATCCTTACAATTTATTAATAATACATCATTTACATTTGTGGATTTTTTTTGTATAAAAGACTCTAATAGGAAAACAGAGTCTAGAAGGGACTGTGAGAAAGAGGAAGGACGTGGAGATGGAAATGGATTATGTCAATGGTTTAATAAAAAACAGAAAAGCACTACACGGGCAGATGCAGAGAGAGAAAGAGTGTGAGGCAGCAAAAAGAGAGAAGCAGTTAAATGAACTGAGACTGGGATACAGACAGAGGGACGCTGAGTGAGAAACAAATAAAGTAATGGACATGATTAGAGCCTGTGCGGAGGAGATGCAGTGAGTTCTAATGGGCAGCCTGGATTCCAGGTTGCATCCCACAGACTTAGTTATGATCCAGTTATTTCCTGTACCGCCCATCAGTTGAAGACCCAATCTGGAAATGTTTTCAGAGCATGAGTTTCTGAGTTTACAGATTTCTCAAAGCCAGAACTTTGATACCATTTACTGTATTTTGCATCATAACTGAAAACTGTATAAATCTTTGAAGTAAAACAAGTTTAAAAATCAATGAATAACTCATGCTTAGCTGTCAAATAGAGTTGATCATTTAATGCCAAGCTCTGTCAATACATGTCACGCTGAACAAAACCCTCCAAAATCAGAACACAGAAGACAGCTGTTTGGACAGAGTGTTCAACACAGGGTGCCAAACTCCACTTCCAGATTGGGCCTTTAAAGCTGCAATTTGTAAGTTTCAAGAAATCACCGCTTTATGACAGACAGCTTGTTGGGGCATACTATGTTGCCTCATGCAAAGCTGCTTACTACTGTAATATCTTTTCACTAAATGAAAGAGAACGAATATTTGAATTCTATGTTAAACATAGTTTTACACTGACACAACAACACATGCGCAAAACAACCAAGCTACACATAAGATACTTGACTGATTGTGAGCTAGAAGCTTAAAGCTGCATTTTTGGGGCAAAGCAGTATGTATCTATGATGACAGGCTTCTAGCCAAGGACCTTTTTTTTTTTGTCAACTCGCTCTTGATTTATGATTTTAGAGGTAAAATCTTACAAACTGCAGCTTTATTTGAGGGCTTAATGGGAGAAGACAAAGAAAGTAAAAGTAAAGAAGAATAGAGGGCGGTGAGAGTGACGTTTGTGTGTAGCAGTTTGTGTGGTGCGTCTCTGTACGCCCAGAGTGGGGTAACAGAGGTTGTGCCTTGTTCTATACACGGGTGGTGGAGTGTTGGTGTGGCAGGGCATTGTTGCTGTGACTGGGAACAGGTGTGGTGGAGGGAGCTGGGACAGGGGGATAAGTGTTGAAGGGGTGGAGGGGCTGCATGCTGCTGATGGTGCTGGGGATCATGGTGATGGTATTGGCTGTCATCAGAGGCACATCCTCCGGGGCGCGCCGCAGGGCCAGCGTGTAATCAGGTGGGCACACAGGAGGCCGCAGAGGCTCCATGTCACCATGGACACGGGAAGGGAGGGGCGTACCGTGCTCCAGCTCCACTCTTTGCTGCTTCATCTGCAGCGACATTAGCTCCTCCTCCTGGCTCAGAGCCAGGTCATTGTGCGGTGGGGCTCCTACAACTCCCATGCCAACGCCCATGCCCATCGTTGTGCCTCGTTGTGGGGAGAGTCGGCGGTGACGTCTCTGCATGAGTTCATGTCGCTTATCCCGTTTGTAGTAAAGTGCAGCAAAGGCCAACACATTCAGGAAGAGAAGTGAGGCACCCACAGCTACCGTCACACTTAGCTCAGTGGAGTAGTCCCTAGTCTCAGCGGGAAAGGGAGGATAGCGGGGTTTCTCTGAACCTTCTGGCTCAGGATCAGGGGGATCGGTGGAGATGACAGGATGTCGTGTGGAACGTGTTCCAGGGCTATGAGAGCCCTTCCCACGATTGGGACCTCGGGGTGGCAGTCGAGTTGTGAGGGTGTCAATCATTGCCTCGTGGAGACTATGTAGATGTGGCACCAACTCCAACCAGAAAGCCACCTTGTTAGCCCGGTAGTTGTCCCTGACACGAGGCTTCAGGCCAATATGCAAGTACTGCTTGTCTTTGGAGCTGAACTTGGTCCAGATGACCTCCTCGAAGCGGTTGGGCTTGGTGTGAATGAATGTGGTGTCCTGAGGAACTGGTAGATTAGGATCCCTAAATGAGGAAAATAAAAAAAGTTGCTATATTATTTGTGCTAAGAATGGTTAATCACTATTAAATTATTAACTTAGTATTACCTAAAGTAATACTACAATAATTCAGTATACCAAAACACAGTAACTGACAAACTATATGAGGAAATCTGCAGGAGTTTAGAAGTGTTTAATCCAACACCCAAATCATATCTGGAATCTCTTCTCAGAAACTACCCACAGTCACAAAAACTAAACTTAACATTTTATAAGACTTGCAGTGTACCCTCTCTTGGACTCAGTTTGGCAAAATCTCACTGACCGCTAAAGAGCTAAAATGATAATGGACTTTTTGAGAAAGAGGAATTACTAAAGTGTCAACATACTTTAAGACACTTTCAACGGAATAAAGAGTTTGCTTTTTACTAACCCTGTCTTGGCAAAGTTGGTCCAGTATGTCATGACTACAGCGCTGAGCATTACATCATTCTTGGAGAAGTTACAGGGAAACAGGTCAGTGGCTCCCACCATGGGAATCCCAAAGACATAGGGGATCTCATCTCCATGTGCTGCGTCTGCCCAGTCTGGCCTGGCCTCGGTCTGACAGTGGTGGTGAAAGGTATAGAAGTAGACAGGTGACTGGAACTCAGCGTGCAGCTTGGCAGTGGCGACAGCTGGGGCAACCCACTGATGGTCCGTAAACAGAGCCAGGAGTGTCTTCCTACGCATGTCGCTGTTGTCCCTGTCAGCCCAGTCTGTGTACATGAACTTTATGGTTTCCCTTAGGATATCTTTAACTTGGAAGAAACAGAAAGGAATGTCAGTATATACTGGTTATCTGCATTACTGTATTATCACATTACATCAAAGGATTTAAAGTTGACATATGTAACTTTTGAGATCACCATCTCCATAGTGTGCTGTTAGATGTTTTTTACGCTTTCTGTCTACGTACTACTATGCAGTATCACTGATGGACCAAGCTAACAAAGACATAATGGAGCTTTACACAGTAAGAAACATTAACACTGTTTATTATCAACTTTGTTTTATGCTGCAAAATCTTTGTCTTTCTATGCCCCATCAAGCATTACCTTATAACTGACTCTAATCAATGGTAATATATTCAGAAACAATCCATCCACTTCTTGCAAGCCAATGTCATTTTAAAATATATAATGTTCATGAATATTTGTGTAAATGCAACTTTTAATTAATCAAATTTTGGAAGCTGGTCTGTATCACAGTTCTATTATCGCAGAAGTTTACATCAGATTCTTAAACACGTGAGTCTTTGAGCCAAGACTTTCTACCAACCTTACTCAAATTGTTTAGCTGAAAAAGCATCAGAGAACAATGACAGAAACTCAAGACTCTCCCATCAGAAGCCTACAGTAAGACTACATCTTCTCCCATATTTTTTTGTAGTTTGATCATTTTATTATTTTGCTAACCACGGGTGGAAAATTACATCCTTATATTACTGAATAAGGTAAGGTAAATTAGGGGAGGATCTGACCATCAGGGTATCCATATAGATTGTCCACAAAGTTGGAGATAGTGTAGTCGAATGAAGCGGCTGATATTCCATCTTCTCCCTCACTGTCATCCACAAACTTTAGGCCCTCTCCTTGGTTCACACCCAGCAATATGTCGTAGTTGAGGAACTCGCCCTGGTGTCATGACAAATACACACAGCATGACATGACATAGCAGAACGCAACTGTAATTAACCCTAATTAGTAGCTGTTAGAACAGAGTGTTATCACATAAATTATGCAAGTAAATTATTAACAGAAAAATGCAATCACTCCCTGAATGACACCTGGAGAAATCAGTTCTGACCTGCTGCATGAGAATCTCAGGGTCGTCCGGCACTACGTCCCCGTCTACTACAGGTCCAAAGGCGATGTGGTAACGCGCAGGTTGGATGTCTTGGTCCACTAGCTCACGGAAACTCTTTCTCCGCAGGCAGTCCACCAGCTCAGCCATATCCCCATGAGTGCAGCCAACCTTCCTCGCCAGAATCTGGGTGTACATCATTGGTCTGTAGTTGACCGACCAACTGGAAATGGCTGAGCCACTCTGAGCGATGGCCCTCTGGAACAGGCCTGCACAGACCAGCACCATACATTGCAGATACAGCTTCAACAGAAATCATACAATCACTTATTTTCTCTCTGGTTAGCTCTGTTGTCCTTTGTCTGACAGACTTTTGCTAGCAGCTGATGGGACCTTCAAGTCCTTACAGTGTGAGTGCTTTTAATAATGCATGTGTTGGTGGAGGAGGAATCATATGAGTATTACATATGAAGCAAGATGAAAAAGCTATCCTGCTGCTTTTTCATATCCAGAGAAAAGCTTTATGGAAGGAGAATTAAGTGCTTCCATTACATATAACAAGAGGCAGCAGCAAGAAAAATAGTGACAACTCTGCATAGAGCAGTGGGCTTGATGGCCATGTTGGATAAAGCGAGAAATACTGAAAGAGCGTCAGAGAGAGAAAGAAAGCTGCTCGCACTGTTGCACCGCTGCACTGTTATGTAAAGTGGTTTGCTGTCCCTCTGTTTTATCTGCAGATTCTGTCATTAATAATTAAGCCCCCCCCACCATATTCTGCATGTGCCCCACCCCCGCTTCTCTCCCTGTGAAATCAATTAAGAAGACTCTCAGCTGCAGCTCAGCTCTACTGCTCATCTCATCTCTCCTCTGCATACACACACACACACACACACAGTAAAAACTCTTCATCCTCCAACTTTTTCTGCACTCTATGGTCTTTGTGGTGTTACGGCATGATTTCAAAATGGAGCAGAGGAGGATTTTGCCATGAATTTACATGGATGCATAAGAGCCCATAATGATAACGTGGATGTTAAATTTTCATTTATTCTTTGTTTAATATTTTATGATAAGTTACTGTTTTATCCATAAATCTATGTATATATGCTGTATATGAACTTGGTGTAGGATAAGATCTGATTAGATCCAAGGAAACTCAAGTTTTAAAGTGTGCATATTTGACTTTGTCTATGGGAAACACGCTATGCTGCCAATATTAGCTGGCAACCTGTTAACAACTAACAACATGGACAATACTACCCAGTTACTGAAATGATTTTTCATGCCCTCTTGAATGTTTTCTGATTTATGATAAACAAAAGAGATACACACAGATTGCACACAGATTATGAGAGTCTGCTTTAACGCAGTACAGATTTTTATCTGTCCAAGGTCAGTCTGTCAGCGTGAAGGTTAACAGTTCAGTAATAACATAAGCTGAATTCTTGGTAAAGTATAATGTACCATTCACCTTTTGAGCTCTACCAATCAAGATCACAGGATTAGTGATTAAGCATCTGCTGGGTATTTTAATATTTTAAAAAACAGACAGAAAGTAAATACTGCTGTCATTATGTAGTATAAACTAATGCACTGGCACTGTACCACTGTTTGTCTAAGTAGTAGTGTCTTAAATTCAGGCCAATGGCACTGCAAGATTTATTTGCATTATTTACCTACTATATATATAATGTTTTTATGTTAGCGTTTAGGCATATAGAATAACGAGGTGTCATTTTCACAAACTACATTTTCACATTAAGCTTTCAAACATCTCAAAATGGGGCAAGAGACATCTAAATTCAGCATATTAAAAAACACAGCTGGTAAGGGCATCTCATAGTTGGCAGTTGTTATGGTAACACATGTTTTCTGGCTGTACAGATGTTTTCCATATACACAGCACTATATAGTAGTGACTCAAAGAAGTAACTTGAAGCTGCGGGTAGGTTTTTTACTGCACATATGTGTGTATGTGTGTGTACTGTTTTCATGCACCCCACCCCCCCCCCACACACACACACACAGTTTTAAGCAAAGTTAAACAACAAACAACTTAGACATTAATTAAACCAACCAGCAGTTTAACTTTTGCTAAAATAAAGCTCAGTATTTACCTGGAATTCTTCATAGCAACATACATTAAAACTGCTGAAACTACTTGTTTTTGGAGTGGGTAGGTAGACTAGGTCTGCATTATTTTAGTTGTGTGCTACTGATGCATTCCTTTTTTAACCTTACTAAAGCTAAAAGAACAAGGCTTAAAGAACAAAATTTAATTCCATAGTGTAAAAAAATGGCATCCACTGGCATACTGTACACCTATTGATTTAGTTTTTTTAATAACAATCAGAAGGAAGCGTTTTCATCAAACCAAACACATTTCACACCAGTGGAGCCTGTGACATGTGAATGACAATGAAACATGAGACAAGTGAACTGTGCGCTCTGTAATTTAGCATTTAAAAGCCCACACTGTAAGATTACTGAGTCAAAGGACCAATTTTAACTGCCTGTCTATTAAAAGGATGGGATGAATGATTTTAGAAAAACTGGCAAAGACCTCATTGATTTTGGTCCAGTTGTTTGATTTTGTTAGAGCACAGTAGCAGCATTCAAACCTTGTTAAATTACCCCAAGCAAAAAACAAAAGAAAACATGAAGCTCAATGACATACGTACATACAGTGACAAATATTGCAATAATAATAAATAATAAATGTTTTATGAGTTTATCTTGATATATATACCCTAATGCCTTGTCCAGCCAGGATTCTTTTTATTAGAGAAGAACAATTGTGTCAGTGCAGTTCAGTCATGTTTGTCCCATGTGGAATGACGTTATTTGGGATTATCACTTGTGTCCCAAGATGAGTGATGGCTTTATGGCAAATAATACTGTATTTACCCATCTGTCAAGTCTAGCTCAACCCAGAACAACAATCTGGTTTCTTTCAAATTATTTAATCTTTGCAGGTTTTCATTCTTATTAAAAAGAAATACCATATTGCTGCAAATACTGACTGTCCCATTTCTGAGTAATTCATCCCTTCTATTAACATGTTTTGTTTAGAAATACATTGTCTGTATTTTGCTGAAATACACTGCTCAAAAAAATAAAGGGAACACTTTGAAAACACATCAGATTTTCATTGGGGATAAAATCATGCTGGATATCCACACTGATATGGAAAGGGTAACGTGTTAGGAACAAAAGGATGCCATATTATTTGATGAAAATGAAAATGATCAACCTACTGAGGCCTTAATTCGAAGTCACTAAGAAATTTAACTGAAAAACTGATGCGGCAGACAAGTCAAGTGAAAAACTGATGCGGCAGACAAGACAAGTGTCATTGCAGCAACTCAAAATGGTACTCAGTAGTTTGTATGGCCCCCATGTGCTTGTATGGATGCCTGACAATGTTGGGGCATCCTCCTTATGACGTGACGTAGGGTGTCCTGGGGTATCTCCTCTCACATCCTGACCAGGGCATCACTGAGCTCCTGGACAATCTGACATGCAACCTTGTGGCGACGGATGGACCTAAACATGATGTCCCAGAGATGTTCTATTGGATTTAGGTCAAGTGAGCATGGAGGCCAGTCAATGGTATCAATTCCTTCAAACTCCAGGAACTGCCTGCATACTTTTGCCACATGAGGCCGGGCATTATCATGCACCAGGAGGAACCCAGGACCCAATGCACCAGCAAAGGGTCTAACAATGGGCCTAAGGATTTCTACCCGATACCTAATGGCAGTCAGGAGGCCATTATCTATCTTGCAGGTCTGTGCGTCTCTCCATGGATATGCCTCCCCAGACCAACACTGACCCACCACCAAACGATCATGCTGAACAATGTTGCAGGCAGCAAAACATTCACCACAGCTTTTCCAGTACCTTTCACATTGGTCACATGAGCCCAGAGTGAACCAGGTATCACCTCATGCTATAAGTAGTGACACTGACCATAGTCAAATGCAAAACTACTGAAAAGCAGTCAAAAAAGATGAGGAGGGAAAAAAAACATTCTTGTTTTTGGGATCGTCTCGTTGTTGCCTCTTTAGTGCACCTGTTGTTAATTTCATTAACACCAAAACAACTGACACTGATTAAAAACCCTTACTGCTACTTAACTGACCAGATCAATACTCCAGAAGTTTGACTAACTAAAAAGTGTTCCCATTATTTTTTTAAACAGTGTAATATTATTATTGTATTATTGTATTATTAGTAATCCCTTTTGAGCAGGGTTAGGGTATATGATAATGACAGTTGGAGCACCTTACCCTCCGAGTGGTGGGAGAGGATGAGGAGGTTCACACAGGCAGCACCTGCTCCTGAGCCAAAGATGGTGATTCTCTCTGGGTCTCCTCCAAAGTAGCCAATATTTTCATTGAGCCAGCGCAAGGCCTGGATCTGATCCAACAAGCCATAGTTCCCCTTAGCAGACTGGTCCCCTGTGCTTAGAAACCCTGCAGGTTAAATTAGAACAAACACACAACAAAGAGAAAGTGAGAAAAAATACATTTTTATGTGTGAATGAAGGAGCAGGGAAAAAAATTCAGGGGTACAGGATAACATAATCCTCTGTGTTTATTTATTTTTTTAATATCCCACATAAACAGAAGACGGCATCCTGTCATTGTCAGGAACTTCTCAGCCTCCAAATCATTGCAAGTCTGAGGAGATTTCACACAGAACTCTTGCCAAATTACTCATTTTTAATACCCACACTGGAAATACAACACAGTTAAGAGAACCTGTCAGTGGAGAGAGGAGGCAACAGAAGGCATGTTTCACCTACTTCCAGGACACACATTTACACAGTAGGTGCACACCCACAAGATAAAATAAACTGAACAAAATGTCACACACAAACACACACACAAAATGCTTTGTTCGAATGAGAGTGAATTACAGAACATTATATGTTTCAAGCAGCATCAAGCTATTTTACACAGCAACAAACAAATGTTTGACTGTTTACATGACTTAAAAAAACAGAAACCATCTGAAAAGATTTCAGTCAACTGCACAATCCTCAGATTAGTGGTTGTAGGAGTAGTGGATTAGATAAAAAAAAACACATAGCATCTTTGAGATGGCAAGCTCATCTACTGATTTTCTCATTAAAACCCTGCTTAGCAGCAATCGTTCTTTGTATCACTCTCTACATAGGGACAGAATGTCCCAGTAGTGCCCATAACTGATACCAGTGCCATCTTCTGATTATAACTTAGATCTAACCAGGACATCTGACAGAAATCTAAATTAACCTGTTGCATTAAGCTGTCTAGTTCTTGACAGTGTTAAGTGGGAGTAATATCATCTAGATAGATAGATTTTTACTAAGAAAATGGATGACCAAACTACTAAGTCAGTCTCAGGATAGGAATCTTGGACAAATGAAGACGACTGATGATGTCATTAAACATGAATATTTTTAACAGGTTACTGCTACCATTCATCATTCACCCCATTCTTCTAACAGATCCTCTCAAGATCCATCAGATTTGATGAGAAGCATCTGTGAACTTCAGTCGTCTTCAGTTCAGCTGATTCTCTCCACACTATCCAGGTCTCTTCACAGATGTTTAATTGGGTTTAACTCTGGGCTTTGGTTGGGCCACTCAAGGACATCTAGAGACTTGTTATCCATATGTTGGATCATATGGAAAGGTTAACCATCACCCCAGTCAGTCATTAGCCAACAATGAGCAGCATTTGGTGCTTACGAGTGAGTTCTGTGCAAACAGTTTAATTGTATTTCACCAGACTACAGAATCTTTGCTCTCACAGTCCTTTAAATACTGTTTTACAAATTCCAAACATCTATCTACAATATGCTACTATGAAGGCCGGCAGAGTGGTCCTTCTTGTCCGGTTCCTCAGTTTAGCTACACATCCTACTCTAATCTAAATTATAGACTTCTTCCAGTTGAAAATTATTGAGGACACTGTGTTCCTGGGAACGGCTTTAGAAATGATTTTATACGCTTGATCTATGCCTCATTACAAGATGTTCTTATGGAGGTCTACAGAGAGTTCCTTGAACTTCATGGTTTGTTTTTTGTCCTGACATACAATGTGAACTGTAGAGACTTACGCAAGCAGGTCAGTGACTTTCTAAACTATGTCCAGTCTACTCAATTTGCCATAGATGACCTGGCAAGTTCTAGACTGATGTCACAAATAATTTAACAGACTGAACCTGACTAGAATTTCCCACAGCAAAGTGACTAATAAAGAGCTAACTTTATTAGCAAGTAAAAGTGAATGACTTGCATTAGACTGATGGAAGCAACATTTACACTGCCCTAACTGTACAGACTACTCTAAAGCATCACTACATCACTTAAACACATGGAAATCACCAGAGCTTGACTAAGGAGAGAATGTCTCTCTTCATGACCCGTCCACTGTCCATTCTGAAGCTTCTGGCTGCCAGGCATGACCAGACAATCACAGCAGCTGCGGCTTCTCCGCATACACCTGAAACCCTGTTTCCTTCTGCCAGTGCCTGAGCTGGGTTAAAGTTAATGCTTGGCCTTGTCAGAGGTCTGCGTAAGTATTTGGTGACTAAAGTGATTCCAGTTAAAAATGTTTCCTTGTGTGAATTCCAAAACACAAATACTGTATACAGTATGTGAAAGAATAAATCTGTATATTTTAAAGGACAGAGGGAAGTAGTACAGTACGATGATACAGGGCGCAGACATAGACAGATGGTAGAAAAGGACAGTCAGCACGTTTCCAAGGATGTACAAAAGCAAATTAAGTTTTATTGTTGATGATTAAAATGTAAGTGACGGCGATGATGATGGTAACAGCAGTGGTGATGATGGTGGTGATGATAACCTGCCAAATTGACCTTTCGACAGCCACCACAGTGACACACATCTCATCGCAGACTCTTCACTGTGCTTACACTACAGTCAACAGCCCTTTAGGCCTGGAGTGTCATTGGTGGATTAACCTGACTTAATTATGATGCATTTTACAGAGCGTCCATGTCTTTTGATGAACATATTTCATATCATTATAATTTTTTTTTCATGTTTGGACAACTTGGACATTTGTAAATAATAGATGGTGACAAATGTGCAGTATTTGTTATTATTTGTATTTAATTTTTTAAAAACTGTATATAGTATGGTGTCCATTGTCTTATTGAGATTAATTTGGATATGCTCACCTCTGGTCAATACTTTCAGATAAGTACAGTTTTCTAAATGTTTTAGCCTTTAACAATTTCTCCCACTTAAAAGATTATTTCAGTCTGGTCTTAATACAAAACTGAGGTGCCAACACGTACATGGAAATAGATGTTAGTTACTATAACTGTTTCTGCTTTGCACACTGGCTGTGAATGTTTTTCACCCAGTACGTGACTATGCTGTAAGAAATTAAAATGTCCAGCCCTCATTCTATGCAAAACGCACTCCAGAGTTCAGCTGATGCTTATATGAAATTTCAGATAAGCTAAATACGTTTGGTATCTTTCAAAATTTCACTCAAGGCAAACTTCAATCTTTTTGTTTCTCTGGAAAGAAATTATTTCCTGAAAGGTGAGCCTGAATAAAACAGGGACATTTTTTGAAATTTCTCAAGTAGATTGTAACTTGAAAAATATAAACTCAGGCAATGGGCTGAAAACATGAACAGAAAGTTGGAAAGCAGAAACATGTATGGATAGTGACCAAGCGTAAAGAATACTGTCGCTGTCAACAAACAATTTTGTCAACAAAATGGTGATTTTAAAGAAAGTAACATTATTGTCATATGTTTTGCATCTAGAAAAATCTTGTTAGTTTAAATCATGGAGATACTACAGAAGAAATATTACCTTAAAGGGATTACCCTCAGTAATCAAGATATACTGTAGTTTCCATGTTACTCTGTAATCGTATTATCCATAGATGATCCCAGGAATTGACTGGCTCTTAGCCTGATGCGACTCTGACCTGTTAATGTATCAGCACTGACCTGTGCCTCTTATCAAAACCATATGCATGTGGAAGTGTCTGCTCCGTGGCTGCCCAGCCGAGTGTTGAGCTGCCTGCCACAGTTGCCTGGCAACTGTCCAGAGCTTCAGGCAAAATGATATGGACAGACACTCACAAAAGCACTTGCATACACACATTCAAACACATCCATATTTAAGTGCACAAACAGCAGCATGCACGTGTACACAAACACAAAAAATAAAGTCAACGCACACGTGAGTGTATGAACACCGGCTTGAGCCACTGCCTCCTGACGCTCTCTCTGCAAGGACAACATTAAGGGAGGAAATTTGGTTTATCTTCCACCATTGAAGATAATTCAAACACGTTCTCTCTTCTCTTCTTTTTCTCTTTTGCTAAGTTTTCTTTCTCACCCACCCCCATCTGCTGAGTTGGGCTTCCTACTGACTTTAGCGCTGAGAGCAGCAGTTTATGAGGCTGAACTCATGCATATTCAACACTTGCTTTAGGTAACAGCCAAGGAACTGTTGGGAGAGTCATCAACCTCTAAGTAAAGATACAGCCTGAAGACAGGGAAATGAATGATTGAGAGACGACAGAGGAGCAGTTAGCAACAGATAGCTGGAGATTCAAAACAAAAATATTTACAGTATATCATATCACTTAAAAATGTCTGATTATAACTGCTATCTACTCATTGATATTATTTTGTATTATCTATACAAAAATCTTTCAATAAAGTAGGTTTTATGAAATCATGAAAGCAACAGCGAACGCAAAAAAAACCTACTTGGAGCACTTAGTCTTTCTTTATTGTACACTGATCACGAGCCATGGTAAAAAGTCATTATCTCTTATTGATATTGTATTCTACAACAGGACGATACGTCATTACAGAGATGTATCAGAAGCACTTTGATTTTCTTTTAAGACAAGAGAGGTGCATTATACAAGAAGGCTGTATTCAGTGTTTTTAATAGTGTACTTAATATTAATATATGTTTAACATCTAGCTTTATTTAAGTGTGTCAGTTGTCTGATTGTTCAACTACTAACACAGGATCGAGTATCTGCAGAGTAATTTTTTTGGACTGAACAGAATGACTGCAGTGGGTCACTGAACATATTCTGTGAACAAAGAAGAAAGAACCACGAGGAGAGGGAGGGGTGTGGTGGGTGGAAAGAGATAAAAAAAAATCCAGAGACATAAAACAGGTATTAAACAGAATATTGCCCAAAGCTACTGTCAGATCCTAAATGACAAGAGAGGTGAAAGGAATCTATGAAGGACACGCTGCATTATATAATTTCACTGTGACGTCACACTGGAGAAAATGAGAGTTGTCAAACGGAGGGAAGATATTGCCTTTTTGATACACGGAAACAGTGACTCGAGAGGGGAAACTGTTTTCAATGAATCACTAAATTAGTCAAGCAAAAGTAGAAGTTCTAGCAACTTTACTGTATATGTCTGCTAAAAACGTGGGGGTAATTTCCATTGGTATACTTTTCTGTCTAGCTTGTCCAGTTAGCACTTCTTGTAGGCTAACATTACAATAAAATAAAAGTGGCATATCATTTTAATTCTCCAATTCAAATATCAAATTAAAACATACATATGATCAACCTGAAATTGCTGACAGGCAAAGTGAATAACACTGATTATCTCATTACAATGAGATCTGTAGCATGGTCTAGAAAAACAAGTCAGATCCATGGAGGCACCATCTTGCAGTTCACAGGACTTAAACAATATGCCGCTGATACAAATTATACACGTTGATGTCTATATGCCAGATATCAGAGGACAGCTCCAGAGGCCTTGATGGATCAGAGCTATTTTGTCGAAACAAGAAGGATGTATCAGTGTATGTTACAGTATCTCTTGCACATGTTTGTTTAAATTATCTTGTTTTTATTCTACAAAATCTATTAAATCTGCTTATCGCCACTGCAAGTTTAATCTAAAGATCTTCTGGCAGGTTCATTTCAAATATGTATCACTCTTTATGTCAAATACACCCAGGAATGAAACTCTGTTGTAACTGGGCTTCTTTATGGACATTACAGTAATGTGGTTTCACTACACCACCTATGGGCTTTGAATGTCATGGTATTTATTACTTTACTTATGTTACTCAGTTTTTACTGTCGCTGGTTCATTTAAATGGTACCAAGCTGTGCAAACTGTCATTAGTAGAAACTGATCAATTAAAATAAACGGAAACCCTCCAAACATAACCTTACAGGTAGGACTTATGTACATAAAATGCTTTAAGGACAAAGTGCTTTTTTTCCTTTTTTCACAAAATTTACATTGTACTTAAAAATTGCTCTTATTGTCAAATTTGATGACAGTCACTATAACGACAGCTGTCACGGAAAGTAACTGCACATTCTTGGTAGTAGAAATCTGGATCAACAGGTATAGCTTGTATTTCTACATGAAACAATAGCTTTCTACAGTTCTTTGACATCTTCTTTGCGGTCGGCTGTCTGGATGACTGTGTCTGGCTGTTATCCTAGCGCAGAGATTAGAGAGGTAATGTTTGTACTGCTTTTTCTTTAGCTAACTAGGTGTCCTGTACATAAATATAGTATGGTGGGAAAATCAAATCACTGCTGGATTCCAAACAAGCTAAGCCTTCAGGATGGTTTACAAATCTTTAAAAATTTTATATCAAACAAAGATATGATCTAAATCATTGGTTTTCAAAGTCTTGTCTCAGACAGTATCGCCACAGCTGTGCTCCACCTCATATTGAACTTAGTTAGTTAGCTGTGGGATAGAACCTGAACTATATGTAAAATATATTCCAAATAAGCTATTACCAGTTCATTTTTTTAAATTAACCTATTGATTATACAAGACAGACAGCTATTGCTGGATTACGTAAACAAGATATATCTAGAATTCATCTGAAATATTGTACAAAAATATAGAATAGATCAACAGTGTGATAGCACCACATCTCCAGCTCTTCAGTTCCTGGTGAACTTTCAAAAAAAAAACACACAACACAGGTTGGAGGAACATTTCACACAAAAACTTAACAAAAGTAATAAAAACAACACACAAAGAGAGGAGCTGCTTTGACTAGCTGCCATCCAACGGGATTAATGCTGAAGAAAAACAAAACTAAACATAAAACAGTAAGGATTTCTTCAACCTCATCTATAAAGTTAAATACATATTATAAAATATAACTGTCTTCCTAAACAGACACATTTCATTATGCATGAATTGGTGTGCATAGTATGCTAGACCCTTGACAATTTAAGTTTGATTCAGACACTTTACGTGGTTCACAAAAATGTTTAGTGTTGGGTATGACTACCTGCGTTAAGTGACTTATTTGAATTTGATTGGTTTAGCTGTGCACCTGGCTACCAGACTGGGGAGCAGATTGCTGTCAGCTTCTGTCAATCCACCCACGTGTAAGTCCTTAGTCTTCAGTGTGGCCTTTGCCTTTAAGAGAGAAGCTGTCCACATAACAATAAATTAGGCCAGTATTAAAGATAGTGTAGATATTTCTGCAAAGGGCACAAGTAATTTATTAATTATATGCAAACATGTAAATATTATTTATTTTTACATTATTCATGGCCCATGACATCCTACTGCAAACTGAAATACAGGACATTAATGTAATGTAACGGCACTGAAGCAAGATTTCTATGCTGTCATCCCAGTCAGTGCACTATAGACAAGAATGGGGAAAAAAGTGTTCATGATTGCTCGAATAGTGGAAAAGTTATAGCTCTGTGCTGGGAATGGTATTTTATTTGATTTGTATTTAGGGAGAGATGAGTTTTGAGAAGGCAGCAGGCTGAAGTTAATTGACAGTAAAATCTGTGCTTGCTAAAAATACTGTTTATGTCACATTTAAAGAGATGCCCCACATAATTTGAACTGATTCCCAAGGCTAACTGAGCTGAGTAGTATTTATGGATGCACTGATATTGTTTGACTTATTTTAAGTTAAAGTGCTTTATGTACATAATACAATGTATAATAATACAATATTAAATAATATGGACAGTATTTCATTTGTAAAATTAATACAAACATAATATTAAATTCTTGAAGACACCAGATGAAAATAGGTAACATTGACAGACAACACAAACTTCACCCATTATCCATTGGAGCAACATTAGATCAGTTGGTAGGGCAGTTGCCCAAGACTGGTGGTTCGACTCCTGGGTCCCCCCCGATCCATGGCCACATGTCAAAGTGTCCCTGGACATGACACAGAATCCTTGGTGCCTTAAAGGGGCAGCCTGTCTGCATGTATTTCCCCAGGGGGATTTATTATTATTAAATTAATATTAAATCCATGAGTTGCTCATTTGGCAAGTAGCACATCTGATAGCTTGAGCTGTTATATGACCTCTCTATGGGTCATTTTACTCAAATGCCATGTTGCTCATAAACCAAATCAGAAGATCACAAGTAAACATTTTTGCAGTGGTCGAAAATTTGTTTTGAACTTATCCAATACCTGTTATATCTTTGAGACGAACCTTACATGAAATGCTTATTAAAACATATAATTTAAAATATAAAAAGTACATTTTGGCAAAATCATAACCATATGTATGAAGCTGTGTAGTAGGCTGTTACAAAAAAAAAAATAGAAATTTGGTAGAAAGGGAAGAGCAACATTTCCAGAAGAAGCATTTCATCTCTCGTCCTGAGGTGAAAAATGTTCTTGCTTTCTCGGTCCACGATGGTGGGCCTCTCCCCAGAGTTCATTAATTAGTTAATTAGTTAATTAGTCTGAACAGATGGCTGTGCAACACAAATAAGGAGGCTCTTTGGGGCTGGAGCAGGAGGAAGGTAGGAGAAGGTGAGCTGAGCGGCGATCTGAAATCTCAACTGTAACCGAACCTCTGAACCAGGCTCTGAACAGCAGACATCTTCTCCTCATTCACCCGTTTCATTCTATAACAGGGCAAATTATAAAATAATAAGAAAATTCCAGGAAGTATATCCTTACAAAAAATGACGGTGTTAAGCCATTTACAAGAGTGTTGTGGTCACACTACAGGAGCATTTATTTGAATGAATACTTTGCATGACTGCAGATTTTAAAAAGCATCTGATGGGTTATTTTTAGACTGTTCCCATCTCCCTCTGACTGCTTCCTTCTCCCTCACTGTCTGTCTATGATTCTCCCTCGCTCATACGGCTCTATTCCCTGCTCTCTCTTCTTTCCTTTTCCCTGATTCCCCATCACTCTCTTAAAGGAACAGGCGTTATATGAAATGAGCTTGGCATGTGTAAGCTCTTGTGTGTGTAAGTACAGGATAATACTAAAGATCAGAACATAAAACTATTTAAGTACGACACGCCTGTGCTTCCCACTTTGACCCAGATGCACAGTGTCAGAGAAGACTGTTATTAAAAATTCAGATGGATAGTGCATTATTCATATATATATTTTACAAACAGCACGCAGCCATGTAGTGCGCACCCACTTACACTGTCAAGTACACAAGAAGATATTGGGAACAAAGAAAAAACATGTATGCTTATGCTACACAAACTTACAAACACACACACACACACACACAAATAAACGCCTTAGTACAGTAACCTATTTAAAGGATATCTGAGAGTGAGAGCAAGCACACATTCGCCCACCTACCAAAAATTTCAACAATGTTGAAGGAATTGAGGACACTGCGTCATCCCTCATAATCACTCAGCAGGAGCTCTCTACACCTCTGTGTATGTAGTTTAATGACTGTGTTTGGCGTTTCAGGCTAATAAACCCACTGTATATGTGCATAGGTGCGCTTAAAAATATATTATAACATAAATCACGGCAACAACGTCAATGTACACCAGCCAGATCTGAAAACAAGGTCAGGCATGTCAGGTATGGAAAAGAAAGCAAACAAAGATGCTGCTGATGACCATTTGGATTAGCATGTAATGTAACACCGGATTCGACAAGAGTGATTTCAAATTGTGAACTTTATGTCACACTCAACCTGTTAATGCTCACAATGTGTCTGACAGCTGCGAAAAAGACCACATAACGAGCTGAAATCGAGTTGGATAATGCTGCGGGCTCAGGTCCTCATTTCACTAACTCTCAGTTTGTCCTTGTCCCTGTGCCTCTCCATTGGCACTGTCAATAACGGTCTGGATCATGTTCCCCTCTGCTAATTCTCGATGCAACTCTTGGACGGCATCCTAAACTACTCCAATTTCGGTGTTTATCATTATTCTGATATGTTGAAACAGGCATGATGCAATAAACAAGATCTGATTACCCAACCTGGCAACCGCAATGACTGACACAGAGATCCTGTGTGCAAATACCTCCAAAAGATGACGCTGAATCTAAATACTTGACACCACCGATACCCAGCAGCACAAGGGTTGAGTGTACACACACACAAACACACACACACACAGCTCAACCCACACTCACAGCAAGCACCGCAAAGCTCCAGCAGAATGGGCAAACAGAAAACCCCTTAATCCAAAAATACAACGAGAGCAAAAGACACACATTTTAGTGCATCAGTGACATCTCTGTCGGGTTTTTTCTATAGAAGTGCACGTTAATATAACAATTAATTAAACAAAAAAATGCAATTTTCAGGTTAAGTGAACAAAGTAAATATACCTGTTTGTGCTTTATTGTGAAATCCCTGCTGCAAAAAAGTAACTTTCATTGAACAGATAATGGTATCAGTAAAGTCTGAGCAGCTTTAGTAGCAGAAGTTAACTGCACCTCATTGCACCTGATTTCAAGAATGAAAACATGTTAGAAGTGTTTGTGCACAATAACTGTTATTGTACATATGTGTTTCAAAGTCTGTGATTAGACTTCTGACAGCTGACTTTGTTACCTTCTCGGGACCTGTCAGATTCAGACGTTTTGTTGCTTCAGTATAGATTCAGGTGGGTTTTCGTCAAATGTAATGAAATGAGAAATTTCTCACTTTTTATTCTGACTGCACGACTCACTGCTCTTGTCTGCGCCTATATTTGTAACTTCAGGTGTTGCAGATGAGAGAAAGAGACAGAATAAAGCCATTGGCTTGCATTAACTTTACAACCTAACAGCAATGAAAAAAAAAAGGTTTTGTCTATGGTTCTAGTCCTAAATTTAGCAGTAGCAGTTGGGTGCAGCCAGGTCAAGTCTTACACACACTGGCACAGGGGAGAACCCCATTTCGCAAAAGCATTTGAATCTATGTTTTGAGTTATAATGTATACACGCATTACTAATTCATATGTGATTTGTTTATAATACATACATTCTTCTATGAACACCCAGATTCTGTGAAAAGCATTTGAAGGTCCCGGGAATACCACATCCCAAACTACAAGGTTCACTCACAGGAGTTATTATGCACTGTTAACTGCAGTTGTATGAACAAGATAAACTATGTTCACAGACTTCTATAGACATTCCTGCTTTAGTTTTGCTCTTAGACATATTGCTTTCTTAAATGTACTCCTACCCAGTATCACATTAGGCTTTGACAATTCCAAGCAAAAAACCTACTTATAATGTCACAGTGAATCGTCTCCTGCACCACAGCCCACTGATGTTAAGACATTAATGGCGTGCATGTGCACACATTCTTAATTCGTGCTTTAAGTATGTAAGGACACAGATGTAGGTCCACACAGGGTGTGTGCATATGCGTTTTACATAACAACTTGTAAAAAGTGCTTCTTACACTATTATGAGAGGGTTCTTAACTAGTTGTGGGCAATCTGGCAAAAATATTTCATCACAATCTTTTCAATTAGAATCACGCTCCTCGATCTAGATTGAGATCTCCCTTCACAATTTCGAAACGTACTGTACAGCACAGACAGGCTAGAAATATTGTGGCCAGTCTAATTAGTGGAACAAGCATCATAATATATTAGGCTATTTTAAGCTATATCATGAGACACAGCAAGTTATTATGAAGTCCAGCAGGGGCCACTGAGGGATCTACTTAATAAATGAAAGTATGGTTCTATGCTTCTTTTTCTTTTTTGGGGAAACTGCAGTCTACGAATGAAAAAGCGAAACATTATGTGAAAAGATCTCAGTCCTGATTCAGAAAAACTCTAAGTTGATATGCTGTATTTATTGAGTAGATATAGATAAACGTTTAGCTGGGAAATCACGGGAGATCAAGTGATGTTTTCCTTGGGAAAGATGTCACACTCCATTTATGTTGGAACTACATAAATAGTTTCCCTTGATGGTTCAACAGAGTGACACGTCTCACCAAATAAGCAATCTTTGTTTACACATAGCAGTGTTGAAGCCTGTTTCTCCACCAACTGGCAGAGAGCACACAAACCTGTTGAAGGTTGATTTTGGACTTTTATTGATTTAAGTTTGGGGATTCACAGTAGTTAGAGACAGTTGATTTGACCTAATGTTTGATAATTTATCCCACAAGAGTGATTAAAGCTACCAATATGGGATTTCTGTTATTAAAATGAGATCATTTCTACAGTGAGCTTTGCAAATTGTTCACAGTCTAATATTGTCATATTACACATCCCTATTACTAACACATCATACGTTGTGTTAACGTTAAGATAATCATAAATTTTTTCTGCCTTCACTGACACATACTTATGGTATAGTCAGTGGCATCAGATGCAAAGGGACTTGTGTCAAGGTGAGACGACTTGACCCACAAAACTAAGTTTGAAAATAATTACAACACATCAACTTACCGAGCACTCCGAGACGATAGTTCATGGTGACGACAATGACATTTCCATAGGCAGCGAGGACGCTGCCGTCAAACATGTTCCCTGAGCCCTCCATGTAAGAGCCACCGTGGATGAACAGCATGACTGGCTTCTTACGACGATCCCGGATATCTGCACAACACAGACAAACAAAAATGTTCATTACTTTCATGTTTCCTTCACAGTTTGTTAAGTTTCTCTACCACATGCTCATTTTCGGTTCTTGTTCCTGTTGAGCTTAAGTGTCCACAAGCAACAGGCAGTCTACCAAGTCTCATCTGAAAGCACTAGATTAGTACAACTTAAGCAGTGATCGAAATAAAAAGATTTCGATGCATTGTTTTATTCTAATCTCCTGCAATCAGTGATTCACGAGAAAAAAATTACAATACTTAGAACGAAACATTTTCAGTAGAGTGCCTCACTTGGCTTATCCTCTACATACTGTTCTATGTTTCCCCTGTGCTGCGCGATGGTACCTTCCCAAACTGTTTTTCCCCTCTATGTGTGGAGCAAATGGTGCAGCCAGATCTGATGCCCTCTCTGTTATTGGTGTCTTTATGCCCATCAGTGTGTTGCTATGGTTCATTCTGTCAGCCTGTGTGCTGCACCCCCCTAAAGAAACCATTCCCCCTCTCACGGTGTCTGTGGTATGGTCTGAATGTCTGTGGATAAGGCTGAGAGAGCTGCCAGTGTAGCCCAGTTAGGCTGAGCGTCTGCACTGTGCAGGGGCTGTGGATAATTTGTATGAAAGCCAGACCAAGTGGAAACATAAATAACAGCCATAGCATCTGTTTACCCTGATGAGCTTCAGCACTCAGAGATGAGGGAGACAGAGAGATAGGAAGAGAGAAAGAGAGATAAAGGGGGGTAAGACAGAAGGAGGACGGAGATGAAAATAGGGCAGCATGAAAGAACTGAAAGGGTTAGAAACACTGAAAAAAACACAAGAGCAGAGATGAAAAATATAAAATATTACAGAGCAACTCATATATAGTGAGGTACACTAATGAACACTCAGATTCACACAGGATTCACACCGTATTCATACAGACACACACACACACACACACACACACACACACACACACACACACACACACAAACTCTTGCATAGGCAGCTGCGATGTTGAGTCACTATGGTAACTGCTTCTCGCTAATAGAACTGCACCAGCCATTCCATTGCACCGACTCACTGAATGCCTGTTGCCGTGGTAACAAATTCTACTCACGTCTTTGCACACCCGCCTGCATCGCCACCTGAATCTCAGGTTACACATGCACCAGGGTGTGTCACTCACAAGTCGCGCACACACGAGTGAACGTGGCAAAACGGCACATATGGCCCCACACATGCGGGCAGCTTTTATAGATCATACGTATGACACAAGCAGACTGGCTAAAAATACACATTTTCAGCCGTGCACTCTGACGGGCTGCTCTTTTTACTTCTCTTCTCTGGTGTATTCTGAAGCTCGGCTGATTTCCCAGAGGATATGTAAATAAGTTCAATTATCCCGGTATTACCAGGACAGTACAGAGGAGTGACATCAGCAGGCCGTCGTCAGCCACACTCACAGCAACATTCACACCGTATATTAAACCCTCAGAGAGAAAGAACACAGAGAAATGTCACATAGCTGCCACTTTAAAGGACCACGCTTATTTTTTTTCTTTTATTTAATTACTGATGTGTTAATAAAGACTACTGTCCGACACCTGGTTGTAGCATTTTATAAATGAGTGATTTTTTTTGGTGGGAGATGGTTGAAACAGGGAACACAATGCCAACACAGTGAGCGAAATCACCGGTGATCAGCAAAGCTTTCTGTCAAGAATCTCTTCAACATATCTGACATCCTGCCATCTGGTAAGCGATGCAGATTTCCAAATATTAGGTGCACTGTGCTCGGATTTTCAGTCACACCATGTGCAAGAACACCTCTTTATTCCTCATACAGCTTAGCACCATATTTTTTTATCTTTAATATTTTTGTTGCCATTTCCTTTTTTGAGTTTCATAATGGAACTACTCCAATGTTGTGTTGTCCTATTGTTATTGTGGTCTGATTCTACATGTGTGTTTTTCTGCTGCCTTGTTGAGGTATAATGTTGATGTTCATTCTTCCAGATTTCATGGATAAAGATTACCCTTCCATGTTTTTGGGCCTGCAGAGCATACACATCACCATTACTACTGTTCACTACTGTTAGTTTTTACAGAAATTTTCAATTTCTGTCATCATCTTTTCCTGAAAGTTAGTTCCTTTCAATGAGATTTCAGTCATTTATTTTCTCTTAGTTTTAGTCAACATTTAGTGGAACTCAGTTTTATTTGTAGTCATAGGTTACCTTTTATGATGTTGTTATGAACTTTCTTTACTCACTGTTCTTTACAGCGAGTAGAGAAATTAATAAATAAATTATTCTTATAGAATATGCAGGTACGGAGACGCGTAAAATTGATTAAATGCAGCCGTTAGCAGGTGAAATAAACTTGATGTTGAAAACAAAGTAAAAACCAAACGGCACTGTTTTGTTCCATAACTAGCGCAATTTTATCACATCTAATTATCATTCTGCAGCCTAATTGAGATTGCAGCTGACAGACAGATGATTAATGCAAAATCGATTATTTCTGTGGTGTCACTTTGCATTTGTAACTGGAGCTGACTGGGCAAGCGATTTTGCACATCTGACTGGGACAGTATCATCAAGTCCTATTTACTAGTATAAACAGCTACAGCTTGGGTGTGTGACAACATGAAGTTGTGGTTCGATCTAGTTGTTTAATTTTACTCCTGGCTCTGATCTTCAGGTGTCAGAACAACAACACATAGTGGTGCGTATAACAACCAGGTCTCCTAACAATTATGTTTCTATAGAACTGCAATCACAAAAATAATTTGTGGGGAATAATGTGTTTTTGTTAACATAATGATCATACATAAATGAGAAGACACACATATGTTGATATTTAATATATTAATTAAACATATCTACAACATCCCCTGTTGTTTTTGGCAAAAATATACAATCTGGCAGTTCAGCGCCCAGTTTTGTTACTCCGGTATTCTTAAAAAGTTTTGGTTAGGTTCAGACTCTTACAGCACTGGGTTAAAAGCAATAAATGACTGTGGGCTGGGTTAATGGAGAAAAATTCAACAGTAACTTCACGCACACCATATGTATTAAAATTAAATCCAAAACACTATCTGTGTCTAACCCTAACCAAAGTGCTTTTCTTGCCTAACCCAACCTGGCACAGGACTCTAGACTCAATCTTGCGTTTCCAGTGTATCAGTCCTCACTATTGTTGAGGCTGTGTACCCACAGAGCTGTCAGAGAGCCCACACTAACACTGGTCTAACATTAAAACCACCAAGTAGTGTTAATATTGTTACTCATCAGTGGAAGTTTTTAACTAGTTTGCACAGACAACAAAAAATGAGTTGTGTGGTCCTGAGCTTTGTGGTTGCGGGGGTTTGCAAAACTGGACCGTGTGAAAGATGAGAAAAATGCACAGACACGGAGAGGATTTGCACAGTCAAGTGGATCTATGCACAAGAAAACAACATTTAGTAGTTTCAGATGGGAACTGCGATCAAGATTGTCTAACTGAAATAAGAAAATAATTTTTTTTCTTTGTGTCATGGTGTGCTGGACATCAGATCTCAAATTATGATGATACAAAAGAGTCAGTTTGCCTTAAAATATGTATAAAATGTATTTGCTACATTTTTCTATGGGAAAATGCTTTTATTGGGTCAGTGAGATCATGGGTCACATGATGAATGTGGAAAGGATAGTAATGTGGTTTGATAACTATGCTAAAATTGCTTCACAGTGCAGCACCATTACTGGGAACTCTCAAAATGTTTTTAGACTTAATCCCAGTAAGACATACTTTCAAGCCATACTCCTTTTAATCATTCTTCTGAAACGTTCTCTCTCAACTGTCTGTAGTGCAGGTTAATTATGACTGTGTTTGCACTACTTGCTTTTTCAGTCACATGAAGAGCCCTGAGAAAATGGCCCTTCAAGCAATGCCTTTGGCTTCACTGTTTTCACTGGCTCCACCAACCTCAAATTTGACCATAATCCACTCTTCCAACACATTTTCTGCTGAGGTGATGAAGTCTGTCTTCTCTTCCCTTCTTTTTTTCTTTATTTTTGGAAGACTGAAACATGAAGCAAAATAGTTATGTACTGCTGTCCTGGATTGTAAAATTTGAGCATCTTGGATTTTTTTTATGGCGGATCAACAATTATGTTTGTACTTAACAAGTATAACTCTTTTGAGGTTTGCCAGTGACTAAGACTGTGCTTAAATTGTTTAATCCCAGAAATCCACATGCCTGTAGTTCTCAATATAATTATACCGAGTCACAGCGTGAAGGTCATTCCTGTAAGTGCTTAACTGTAAAACTAAACTACATCTCTGATGTCTGACTCCAAAACTAAATGAAATACTGTTCTTTTTTCCCTTTAAAATAGTCGTATTGTGAATAGATTACATTGTAATTATTCACAACCATAAAAATCATAAAAACTAAAAGGTACTACAGAATTATTTGCTAAGTCTAATAAAGAATGAGAAAAAAGCAATGAAGAAAAAAAACGTAGATGGAAATAAAAGTTCCATTCATTTAGGAATAAAAGATAAAAAGCTCATGCATACCCACAATGCCTTAATGAAAGGTGGGTAGGAAAGTGGTGTAAAAGAAAAAAGCTTGTACTACATTTTATCACATCACTTGCACTCTATTCTAACAACATATTGGGGGCTATAGACTTATTATTATAAAGAAAATGACAGATACGTAGTATAGTCACTTTTTTTCTGGCAAGATATCTTTAGATTTACTTTTGTGAAGTTGTGTAAACATAAATAAAACTAGATTGAAATAAAGTTGGGCGTGTGTTGAGGTGATTAGGGGATGCAGAGTCGCAGAGTGAAAGTGTTTCATGCATGCGAGTCCTATATGGCAAACAAGAAGCTCCCTGTCTCTTCTCCTGCCTGCTTCTAAAACACTAGCACATTATTCAATCCTTTCTTTCCTAACCTGATCCTCCTCAATATCTATCTCACTCACTCACTCGCAACTTGTCTCCTCCGGTTTCCTCTCATTCATTGTCTTCTGTAAATCTTGACTGATAAGGGTGTAAAAGTTTTGAGCCCGACTCAGCACTTGAATTTACTTTTGCACTCAAACTCACTCTCAACACAGCGTCTTGCAAAAATAAGATGCTAAAAACAATATTTTTTTTCACAATGTTCGGGAATCTGTGTCCAATCCATACCTGAGCAATTAAGTGAGGAATTCAGCCATACCCAGCCCTCCTGATCCTGTCAAGATCCATCAGGTGTTGGCATAAATGTCAAGCTCAACCAGTCTCCTACTCATCCTCCATCTCGCTGTCTCTTTCTTCACATCTCTTTCACTTTCAGAGCTCTATAAATGTCATTTCATCATGCACTTGTCTTCATTATGACCCCCCCCCCACCACCACACGTGCTCTCGTGGTGCTCAGCTTTTCCTTTTTCTTTCATCTCTATTCCATCATTCTGCTCCTCTCCTCGACAATCCTGCGTGAATCCTTCCATCTGTTTTCACCGTTAAGAAACCAAACAATTGGATTAGCTACATCAGTCTCTATTTAAACCACAGCAATTAGGGATGCTAAGGAGAGAGAATTCAGTACCCAAATAGAACAGAGCCCAAAATACCCAACCCCCTCACCCCCGCCTCAAAAACAACAAAACAAAAAATGAGAGCACATGTGCTGAGGCATAGATTTGCATATGTACTGTGCTTAAGTACAGACACATGCACAAATGAAGATGTAATGCACTCTGTGAGTGCATAATGCTATGTAATATACAGTATGCCTGGGCATGCAGTCTGCATTGATTTTTGCTGCATCAGGAAATAGTAGTGAGATCATCTCCCCATGACAACAGTGAACTTGAAAACACAGAAATATGCAGAAATCCTCCACTTGAAGAAATGGAGAAAGCCCAGTAACTTCATGAAAACCAATTTACCTGTTTCATATGGACTTTAGTACAAGAATACAAATGGAGGTGAAGTGCAGAATGTTGGTGTTCAGTGATCGATCACACAGCATAGCCTGAACATCAGTGTGAGGTTGATCAACCACACGGCAATGGAGAAAGCAAAGTAAATTTGCTCCCTGTGGACTGAAGAACAAGTATTTTTCAAGTAACTCTTTATGTGTTTTAGTTAAATGCGTGTCTGTGAGGAGAAATGACAAATTTGTGTGCTAATAAAAGCAGTTAACAAAGAGCAATGTAACGTGCACATAGAGTGATGAGTCTAAGACGATCATTAGAACAGATACAAACACAACATTCCCCATGGAGTTTGAAAACTGGAGCACAAAGAAAAAAATGCAATTAAAATACCTTCATCCCTTGGTCTGTTCAGTGTAGACTCATCTTGTTTTTTTGTAAGCGGACCTAAGGTTCAGAAAAAAAGGGGGGGGGGGGAGACAAAAGACAAAATTCAAAAAGATTGCATTTGTAGAAAAACTAGACGAAAAGCTTAACAAGAGAAAAATAGCCAGTCTGTAAAACGCTATGCTCTGTTGTGTAACTGTGTAGCAGATGCCAAAAATGTTCGAACATTATAGTGTACACCATATCCTAAAAAAGATAACCCCAAACTCAACTATTTTAACTGCTCAGGGTCTAGTCACAGACTGTCTCATAAATAGAGGCCACTTCTCCTCAACCGTTCTCCCAATCAGTCCCGACACGCTGCTGCTTTGTAAAGACAAAAATCAATGAGCAGAATCAAGTCATCACTCTTATTGGTCAGAAAAAGCACAGGAATGCCAAGATACTGCTCATCCTGCTCCAGCTCACGACAGTGTTGCTGTGCTAAGGCAAAAGTTGCTTGCATGCTCTGGAGACTAGACTGGTAAAAATACCAAATGCTCATGCACGGGGAGGCACAGATACTCATCTTCAATTAATTTGACTACCCATATACATTGTATATAAAGCAATGCTGACATAGGATGTGAAATGCAAGCCTTTACTACCAAATTAGCAAAGACCAAGGTGAGTTCTGATATTCATACCACCTGCAAAGGCATGTGACAGGATTCCCCTCATCAGGGTCAAAGAGGAGGCACACATTAAGCTTTAATGGTACAGCCAGTTAAATGCTCCATAGGACAGAGCCAATAACAAACATTTATCACAGTGACCAACCAACGCCCTAGTGCATCAACCTCTGTAAGTCTTAACTGATAAGGATCCCATTAATTTGTTTTTTTCTTGGTGTCTGTCAGCGGAGCTTTCTATTAGCCCACAAACACTTATGTGTTTTGTGTAGTTCTCAGTCACTGTCTACATGTGTTCAAGAGAGTCACTGAACACTCTCACGTTCACACACCCACGGCCCCACGCACATTAAACGTTCACACGCTACGCAAAGCATGCTAACACTGTCCTTATTATGTATTGCTGTCCTCCTCGACCCACCCAGCAGCACATTCCCTGCTCTCTGCAGTCTCTCATTTTACAGAATACTCTATGTTGGGTTGCCAAAGGGTTTATCACTCCACTAGTGTGCTGCTGACATGTCTGTTTTCTATTGATGAAAGAGACTCAGAGCATCACTGCACTCCACAATTATAGTAATGCATTTTCACCCATCCCTGTATATGAATACGGTCTCCTGATATAAAATGTTTATCTACTGTCTAAATGGAAAAGAAGAATCAATGCTGAATGGATTTGCAGCATCCTCAGAGTACCGCTATGCAGGCGCCAGATCCACAGAGCACTTCCTGTCATAGAGGGAGATGATACAGTATTTGGTCCTGGGCTACAGAGCAGACAGGTGGACAGACCGGTAATGGACAGAAAGGCACATTAGCCCTCCATCTTGTCAGCACTTCGCCACTACTTAGCACCACTTTCAAACCACACCTTGACACTTAATGGAGACTATTCTAATTCCATTTGTTTTCCAGCTTAATAAAGAACTAACCTATAAGTGAGGAAAAGGTCTGTTCAACGAGTCAGACTTTACTCTAGCAGCCAATTTATAGAGAAAAGCATTTTAGATGCGTTTTTGACGTCCATCAGTTCCTGTGAATTAAAACTTTATTTCACACAGATTGTGGCAAGAAATGCCTGTACGTACCTCTAGTCCCACCGACATCTTTTACGATTGAAGTCTAATCCTTTTTTTATCACACAAATCTCCTGTTCTCTCGTGGCTGCATTAGTGCGATGGCATTCTAGCATTAACAGACCAGCACAATAATGTTACAAATATCAGAAATATGCCGTCGCTAGATGAGAGATCAGGGTATCGCCAAAGTCAGGATTCATCCTTTTGGGGCCATGAATGTAAAAAATTTTGGGTCAGTGTGGCAGATGAGACTATTCAGTGAATAAGTCAACCTTTGAACAACAGTGAAAGTCAGGCGATCACTAAAGTTGTAATGGTTTCTCCTCTGGAGACCATGAATTTCTTCACATCTGAGAAGCTTTGAAATGAATTGTTATATATTTAATCTTGGCTTTTTTCTACAAATATTAGAATTTTGAAGAAATACTACAAATTACAAACAAATACATGATTCTTCTTATTTTCCATTTGCCACATTACAGAGACCAGCCAGTGGGTTGACTGTCACATGATGTAAAAGGCCACTGGTCAGTGAAATGCACTGGCCTGTGCAGGAGCATTTTGCTAGGGTTGTCCCAGTGCTGTTTGACCTAATGCAGCTCCATCTCTCAGTCAACAGCTTTTCTGCTCGGTTCAGTGAGCTAGTGGTCAGAGCACAAGCTGTCTCCTGTCCCTCCCCATTTCCTCAGTGCAGTAAATGGGATGAAGCTGCAGTATGTCATGTCTGTTGTGGCCTGTTTGCTTGACAAGGTGTCAGACACAGCTTCAGTTCCACTGCATTCAGGCAGCAGCTTCCAGAACATGAAGTCCTATGCTTCTGCTCTCCATCTCTTCTAGTGTGCCTCCGGCTCCATCGTTGCCTCCACTGTCCTGCCTCCTGAAATATGTTTTTTAATAAAGAGCAGGGTAAATGGCTGCACTAGCAGCAATAAAATGAAGTATCTTAGGGCCTTGGCTGAGGAGAGTCCTGGGGAAATAGGAGAGCAGTGACAGTTCACTTGCCCAGCAGCCTGGCTGCACATGAGAGTTAGGGTGAACTCTAGATGAGGTAGGCAACGAGAGAGACAAATGGGTAGTGTAAAGCTCACTGTCCAGGCCACAATAAACATTTGTGTTTATTAACATTTTTCTAAGACCGTATTTTAATTTCACTTGAGTTGAATAAGAGGCAGGCTACATAGTGGCCTGGTGGGAAAGGGCACTGAACTCATTTGCATTCAGAACAGTGACCCCTTCTACCACCATCTGCATAAAGATGGAGGAGAGAAGAGAGGAGAGAGCTGAAGAGGCTTCTGCTGCTTTCAGAGAGGAGAGAGCAGGAGGGGTGAACAGATGCAGAAAGAAAAGGGATCTGTGAATTTTCTTTTGACCAAAGGATAACAGAGAATATGTTCAGTTAGACTAATTCGAGCAGATATAGCAGAGAGGGAGTTGATTTAAGCTACTTAAATGAGATTAATGTTTCAAAATCAAGTTGTACAGACCTGATCTGTCACCAAAACCTTTTGATCCAGGTTATACTGTATATTGCTTTTTGGTTTATCTACATCTGGCACGAGTGGCCGAAACTGCTTGATACTAAAAACAATACAGCACCAACATTTCACCCTTTACACATGGTTGTCCATTGCTTTGCTGGTACCAAGATTTTATACCAGTTAAATAAATGTAGTCTACCCGAAATATCACAAAAGCCCTGATCATAAGGATGGACATGGGCAGCGTCTGGTTTTGCACGAGGATGGTAGATGCACTTCTATAAATCAGACCAATGGTGTTGACAAATTGCACTCAAACCCACAAATGTCACGTCACTGTGCCTCAACTGGGCTAGAGGAAAACGATTAAGATTCATAACCCGAATTAGTTATAACAAATCCAGGGCAACTGATTCGATAGTGGCTGACAAATTTGTCAACTAGCTGGTGATGTTAGAAAAAGGGTCAAGGGATCATCAATACAAACCAGGAGAGTCTATGGGAACCATGTATGTCCTTCTCACAGTTGCTGAGATATTTCAGACTCGACATTACCATCCCTACTGATATATTGCTGAAGTAGATGAACGATGCTGTGCAGAAAGCACACAGTGTGACGGCCAGCAGAAGACGGAATACTTCTTGCGACGTTTTATGCCATCAGGATGACTACTGTGCGGACTCTTCAAGATATGTAATGAAGTTACCAGTTACATTTACAGCCAGGATCGTGTTGAGGTTTTAAGATACTTGTGATACTTTTTTTGTAGTTCATCTCAATGCTTTGAGTTTTTGAGTGTTACGCTTTTAATAAAACAAACATTTTTTTCCCAAACTTTAACTTTGGTAAATTTAATTGACTTTAACACCACACAGGCCTAAATGATTTGAAACACTGAAACATTCAGATGTGAAAAATGTAGTGTGTTTGATTTCATGGGCACTTCACTCTCTCTCAGTCTCGATTTCTATTTCACACACAAGGCAAAACATATCCTTGGGGAAAGCATCAGCCTTGTGTAAGCAGTGACCCAGTACAATAAGTGACAAGCAGACAGGGCTACATATAAAATCTGTCTTACTCATTTGCACACCTTTTCTCCTGGGAAAAACACAGACGGCTCATCCTCTCAGTGAGTATGTGACATGTACTATGCAGCTTACATGGATGCTGTAAATACATAGGTGCTGGATACATACCGAAATATAATTCTACCCATGTATGGTTACAACTTAAGAGTATGCTTGACAATCCTTGTTTCTCATCTCTTGTTTCCAGTAACTCTGGTTCTCAGGACTCAGTTTGTACTATAATAAGTCTTCCCATTTTCCACTTGTAATTAACCTAGTTCTATCCATTATCCAAACTGCTTTTCCTCTTAATGGTTGCAGGCCACCGGTCTGTCACGGGGCTGACATAGAACCATTCACACCTACATTGACACACATGGACAATTTCTACTAAACTGCATGTCTTTGGACTTTTGGAAGAAGCTGGAGTACCTAGGGAAAACCCACACAGACACTGGGAGAACAACCAAATTCCACACAGCGATGTAGTGGACCATTCATCGATAAATAAAATAATCTGTAGCACTGACTTGTTTTAAATTTAGTGTTAAAATACATCAATTCTGTACACTACTTTCGGTTAATCCTTAAATCCTTGGAGCTCACGCTGCATAAAAGTAGTTGGAGTGAAACATGAGTATGTTCTTAGATAGTCTCCAGCAACTCTCAAGTGACAGTCATTTTTAAGATTTTACCATCGGTATCCTTGAAAAATCGTCATGTAATCAAGACAGTTAATTACATTTTTTTGTTTATTATTTTGTACAAATCACCACATGGCAAATGCAACCTGGGTAACAGTTTTCTAGTAAAATCCTTTTTGTAAGTCATGGTATAAGAGCATCAGTTGTATTAAACAATAATGCTAATGCTGAAATGATAAAATATGCAGGTATCCCAGCTTATTTGTTGGCCTTTTTCATACACTCTCAAATGAACCACTGCAACTGACAACATCAGAGCCCAGACAGCATGATAGTCAATTAGCTAGCATGTTTACTGTTTACTGTACAAGCTATTACACCACATGAGTTTTTAAGTTAAGTTAAAATTTATTAGGAGTTGATTTTTTTATGTTATTCCACTGAATCATTTTGATTATTGCTTGTGAAGTCTTACGCTGGGGACCAGGCCCACACACTGAAGAAGTGGAATTTCATTTATAATCAAGGGATCCTGGAATGTAGTTTCAATATCTGATTAAGAAATTATGTTTATGAATATTCATGCAGGGGGGGTCGTGTTGCCACAACTGTTTCTTTGGTTTGTTTTTCTCATTAACATTATTTTTGCATTTGAACACCTCTGCACTGATTGCATTCAAATCAGAATAAATGTTAGTTTGTCAAAACTACATAGGTGAAAGAAGAAACCAGAGTCTCCTTCCACAGAATATATTTTTAGCCAATTTATCGGAATTACACTATTCCAGGAAGAACTGGAGTAATGAAACGTAATCAAACGTAATATTAGAATATTAATTTTTAAAAAAGTGCAAAATATAGCTGTTGTAACTGCTGTAACACAAACTAGTGTTTACTCTCTGTTTAATGCCGAGAGGCAGATATTTTGCTCTTACACTAACCTTCTCTAGACCCATTTTAAATAAAAGAACAGTTTAACAGAATAAAACTAAGACTCCTGTGTCTAGCATGTGCACTTTGTCTTACTCACCATCTTCAGTGGGTACATAGATGTTAAGGTAAAGGCAGTCCTCACTCTGGTTCTGAACGTAGGTTGCTGCAGCATCCAGGTTGTCTGTGAACCACACCGGCAGCATGATCTCAGGTAAAACCCCGTGCACATTCTGGGGACACACAGGTGCACAATGGGTGGCATTGCGAATCTCTTGCCAGGAGCCTGGAGCTTCAGGAGGCTGGAAACGACGCTCACCGATAGGTGCGGTGGCATATGGCACACCTAAGTACTGTTCCACCGGCCCCAAGATGTCATTGTTGAACTCCTTCCTGATACCACGGACCTTTCCATAGCCTGTGGATACTATGGGGTGTTTCAAGTCAACCCGCTGAGATGAGGAAATGGACAGGTGTAATACTAGTCCCAAGAGCCACACTAGACAGTGATTAGCAACCTGCTGAGAAGTATAATGACGTTTCCCACCATAGCCTTGGTGGCTGGCAGCATTGAAAGGAAAAAACAACATGTCCAAAATAAAGGCTCTTTTAGTCATATCACTAGGACTTCAGGTGAGTGTAAACCAGGATCACAAACTCGGTGGGTTATAGGGGGTTAACAAAGGCAAAAAGAGGATATGTGGAAGGGGACAGGTTAGCAGTTTTTCTAGGGCGACATGGTGAGGCAGACGGATAGGTAGCATTCTCAGGTAGACTCTGTGGTCTCATCTGTCTTCGTCTTTGGAATTCCTGATGGGTCCAGAGCTGCAGCTGGTGAGCCAGTTACACCTGTAAGACACAGACAGGTTGCAGAGTTTGGGTCAGCATGTGTGAGAGTAGAAGGTTTTGTTCTTTACACCCCATCACTGTGTTTGAAAGGTTCCATAAGGGCATGATGGGTACAGTAATTTAACTAAAGTATTAATGTTTAACTAAAGGAAACATGGGGAGAGAGAGGGTATGCAGTGCAACAAAGTGCCCCAGCTAGACTGAAAACAGGGACATTACTGTTAGATGGCATGTGCACAAACCATCAGGCTAACTTACCCTAACTTAACCCCTTACAGCAATGTTGATTCAACTGAATTTTATTAATAATGCTTGAATTAGGCCAACGAGCTGTTCATGTATCTACAAAGACAAATGGAAAAAACACAATATGCTACAGCAGAATTGCCTTTGTTTGATATTTAATGGTATCATGGTAACATCAGTATTTTAGGATTGACATTTAGGGCGTGTTGCTGATTTCAACATTTAGCCTAAAGCACTTTCTGCTCTCTTAGAGAAGTCTACTTTCAGTTTGAGGTGATTTTTCACATCCATTTTAGAATGTTTTTTTTTGTTGCAATTAAACATCTGCTTGTCTTGAAGAGATTACCAAGACTTACATTCAAACAAACACTTCATTCTAAATACAGTATGAGCAATTTTACAGGCTGTTATCACAAGTGTTATCTAAAACAAAATATATAAATCTTCATTGAAACCACTTTAAAACTTCTCACTTTATTGCATGTTCTTTGCTCATCATTTGCTGTATTCACTGGTGTTAGTCTGGACTGTCACCATTGTCATGTTAGTCAGCTCAGCTATTGCTACATAAAAATCTACAATAGAGGGAGAGATTAAAATAGTTTTATTCTATTTATGCATCTTTTCTTTTTTGCCAATGGAGGTGACTACACCGACAATCTTGACTTACAATTTTAGTGATATTAGGCAGAATTTTGTATAAAGTATAGATTCTGGCTAGATGAGCTACAAGCGGTAACTACCTCCCTAGAAGCAATGCCTTGCATCCAGATTGTGTACAGAGTATATTCCATCTATCTAAATGCATCTCAAATTCAATTTTAGCCAGATGCCACATCCTTGCTGAATATGCAAATAACCATGTACATCACATCTGCAAAAATGGCTTCTGTGAAGCCTCCTTAATGCATTTTGGGTGCAAATACACAGCTGCATTTAGAGTTGTAAACTTGTGATCACATCACCCCAGGCACCGTGGGGGGTGGAAACTGTGGACACAATCAAAGGTAGACTATTAGGTTCTGAAATGTAACAAGTTATGGCCCATTAATTTGAATAATGGCGTGTTTAAATTCTATTGGAGATACTGGTTGGCAATTAAGAAGCTGAACATGAATCCTTAACTAGGAAGAATGTGGGATTGTGAGTTTTGCGTTTAATGCCTGGGAATAAAGGCTTACAGTGATTATATTTACATAAAATGGTTAAATGTCAAAGAACATTCAGTCTGGTTGCAACAACTTAACTTGCAGTAGAAAGTTGGTTGCAGTATATTACAGCACACTGAAGTGTAAAACAGCATTTGTCTTGTAATTACCTTCGACGCACAGTGAAGTGAAGGCACAGTAAACCACACAGTCTCTGCACTGTTTTCAACCATCCACACTGTGTCAGAGTTAGCCTCTCAACTCAGTTCAGTTGGTTTTTCGCTTCCACATCATTACAGATGAACAGACAGTGCTTATCTCACTCTGACTTTGGGAGACAGAGCCGTTTAGGTGTGATAAAGGCTTTATGTGGCGCTAACTGTTGGTTGAATGCCACCTCATCCCTCCACTCTCAACCCTGCAACAGCCACACTCCACTGCCAGCTAGGAGACACAAGGGATGAAAGTAAAACACAGCAGGAAGATTGCGTGCAACATTACGGGTTGTTCAAAGTTAGCGATGTGAGTGGCGCTCTGCTACACGAGAAGATAACAGAAACAAGCTGTCTGGAAAAATACTCAGTTGAATAAAGCCGAGTGAGTGACTCCATCTTATAACAACTCTACGAGGAGGGGAGATGTGTGAGGACACCCCCGATTCTCATCAAAAAAGTTAGTGGGCATACATACCCAAGCTGAAAATCCAACTTAGATGATGATTAATGTGAATTATACACAGCACATGCGTATTTACACATTGCTCAAAGACTCATTGTGAGGGGGTGAGACAGTGTGATGTAAAGAAGCCACTTTTCTGACTTGGAATTAAAGGGGGGGGGAAGAATTTAATTAAGCAAGTGTTTTTAATGCTTTACAATTAAATAAATAAATAAAATAATATTGTGTGTTTTTTCGGGTATACGCTTCCTGAAGCCCACCATGGTTCACTGGAGTCCCATGACTCCCAGACTAATACATGTCAGTTACTTTGTTCATAACACATCATTTAAAAACTGCGTTTTGTATTTACTCAGGTCATCTTTCTGTATTGTTAAGATGTGTTTGATGATCTGAATCCTTTATATATGAAAAATGTGAAAAAAAAAAAAGATCAGGAACTAACTAAAGACTAATGCGGCCTGGTGTCTGGGACAAAGGCATCTAGTAAGGTCACTTCGGTTGGGATTTTAAAACTGACTCAGCAATATAATTTGAGGCCATTAATCGTACAATGTACTGCAGATATATAACTATAGTTACAGTTTAAATGTATTGGTTTTAAAGCTGCCAGTAGGGAGAATTTGTGATTTAGAGAAGACACAGAAAAGCCACTGGATGATTCTGTTACCTTCAGCCAGAGTTAGGCTATCTAATGTAAGTGAACCAGCTGCTGGTCTTGTATTTAAAGTTAAATATTACAGTTAAGTACTTTATAGATCTTTTTTTAAACCAAATAAGCAAGCACAAAATATTACTTCATGGAGAATACAGAAAAGAAAAAAAAAACTGACACTGAATGAAAATGCTAAAATACCGCACACACCAATCAATAACTATACAACATACAGAGCACTGTTTAAAGTCTGTGATTTAAATAGCACAGATTTTTCTATTCTTTAACAGCTGCACTGTTACCGTCGCTGCTCATTGTTTACAGTCGCTATATTTCTGTACACGTTTTGATTTTAAAACAGCAGTATTTACTCATATTCTGTCTGTATAACAGAAAGAGAAAAACATACAGTACAACTCAGAGTGCCTTCATAATCCACACTAGTTCCAGGGATGCACACAGTGCATGTTCTTATTAATTGGGACAGCATAAGGTAGTTGTAGGTCAACCGTCTGTAGCCTTTCAGACTGGTCTCTGTATCGCTCACGTTCCTGCGTGTGCTTTACACAAATGTACACACATGCTAAGTCCAATGAGGCATCAGATGTTGCATGTGAGTACAGACTCTTTGGTAAGCACAGATTGGTCTGTTCTCAACCCCTCACATGTGACTTGGAAATGGTAGTACCGTTAACATCCCAAACATCTGTTCACGTCAACCATCCGTGAGCTGTAACGGCATCGAATGCGCATCTCTGTGTGCATCACACATAAAATGGGATACACTGACACACAAATCACCGGGCTGGTGCAAGCTTTTATATAATAGGTACCCTGTCATCTGAAACTGTTTGACAAAGTATTGTTTCTGTGCCTGTGGGACACTTTTATGAGTGTGTTTTAACTAAATAGTGGTTGGTAAAAACTTTTGCAAAATGGTGTTGTTTGAGGAAAACGCTGGTCTTGGAATTTTATATTGCTTTACTGCCACTGTGAGTGTTAAAACTACATATGTGCTACTTCCAATAGCTGTCAAGCTGTTTTCCTCTGCTAGTTAACATCTGTGGACGACAAGCAGCTTAGCTTGCCAGAAACAGTGCTGAGTTTCTGACTAAACTGTGCTTGTCTGCTTTCTACTGGAGCCTTTCATTTATGACTAAACATCTGGTGGCTTTATGTTTCATTTTTTTGGAAGCAACCATGTCTACAGTAGATACAGTAATCCGCTGTCGTTGATATGTGATGGGAAAGTCTTTTTTGCCGGAGACACCAACAGTTGTATTTGAAGTTTGTTTGCATTGACTGTAAAAGCATAGTCACATTACACTTTGCCTTATAGCTTGTCTGAATTATGGGTTTGACTTCCAGTTATTCTTTCAAATGAACTACAATCCTAACTGAGAGTTAACTGTATGCTGCATCTATTTTCCTTTTTCCTTAGAGTCTTTTTAGTCATAGAGCAACACAATCTGTCACACCTTACAGTGAACAGTCTGATCTGCCTTCTTTGACCAGGGACGAGAGGACGACTTCAAGAAGTGGCCTTTCATAACATATAGTAGCAATTCTAGCTACTTTATTCATTCTGTTGCTACCAATGCCAAAATAATTACCAATCTGAAAAGCTCCAATGTGACAGTAGTATGTATCTAAAGTCTGTGAAAACTTTGTAGATTTTCTTAATTTCTCTAAGAAGCTTCCCTTCCTGGAGAGAACAAACACAACTGTGACAATTCTGGGTAAGGCACAGATAACAAAGTGAATACATCTGCAGTATGACTCCCCCTGTTTAGCAGAATAATGAGGGAATGGTTCTTTTAGCAGGTACAATGAACAATCTATGCTGTTTTGATTAAAACAGATGTTTAGAGACCTTAATGTTCCCTTGAAACATTAATGGACCGGACAAGATGTTTATGAATAAGTTGTCTTGTTGATGAAGTTAGAGGCTAACAGAGTAGTGATTCCTGAAACTGGGGCTAAGATTAGAGTTGTCAGGCTGCATATGTAGGCTCAGCCAGAGGGCCTCTTCATCTTTTTAAACAAGATACTGAAGCTGTCCAGAATATGCCCCAATGCCTCTCTGTACAGAACGCCAGGGTGCACTGGGTAACACAGGAATAGGAGATGAAGAAAGAAATGACTGCCACTACTGGGAAGTGCAGCATATCAGAATGAATCTACTCAAAAGCCACCACTGGAAAAGTCTGACAGCTCCTCTTCTTTGTAATCTTTAACAACTGTATCATGCACAGAAGATGCTGAGGCATCAGGGTGTCGGCACCCTACAGTATCAGGCATTTAGTTCATTTTAAAACAGGGTACTGATAGGGCAGTTACAGACTATTTCTGTCAATTAGGATCATGTGTGAGTCATTTGCCTTGAGACCCAACTAGTCATCTCAAATTAAACCGATTCTGAGAAGTCATCATTTAATTTTAGGTCACAACTTCTGGATATATTTGGTAAAAAGGAATGTCACCAACTGTCCAACATATTTAAAACATGGCTTTTAATTAGGCAAAACAGTTATGGCCCTGAAACATTTTTGTCTTCAACTATGCGATGTGTCAGATAATGAAGACTGAAGCCTGTAAAGACAAGGGGAGGGCCCCAGACAGTTATAGGCAGAGATCTGGCAGACTTTGTGCCATTCAAGCTTTAAACCATATTAGAATGATTGTAATAGGATCAGCTGAACCTTCAGAGAAGATACACATTTATTGTGTAACACATTCTTTCAAGCTGTGGAGATTAAAAAATCCCAGCTGCCTTTAGGGGTCTCATTGAAGCTGTATCTTCATGATAAGAATGTAACATTTTACACGTATGGTATTTATTAAAAAAAAATGTTTTGGTTAGTAGATTGATTATGTCTAATTTGGCAAGTCTATTTTTGCATGACTTGAACATTAAAAGTCTTTACTTTTATGTATGTCATTATTATTAGTAGTAGTATTATTACGCTCCAGTCAGGTTTATTCCAATGAGTGCCGATCACTGATACCGATCATATGGATTTGCTGTAAATATTTAATTATGATGAGTGCTACTGGCTGCGTGATCTGGAAAAAAGGAACCATTACAAAAATGAAAATACAAACATTAAGTACAAAATAAAAAAATACATTGTTCTTTAAATGTCGTATTAAATTTGTTGTGTTGAAGCATTTTGATGAGCTTCCCCCGGGAGGTATTTTTTCGTTGCATGTGTTGCAGGATGCAAACTTTACATCACTTTCACAGATGGTGTAAAAGTTCCACACGGCAGACATGTTTGTTTATGATTTGCTGCCGTGCGCCTGCGCAGTGTGAAGGGAAGGGGGAGGGGGACACTACACTGGACACAGGGCCTCTGCAGGCTGCAAAATATGAGCTGCAGGTGATCGGCAATGAAAGGCATTGATCGGAATACTTTTTCACGAAAATCGGTCTTTAACAGTATTTGCAAATACCACATATCACATAATCTTGGGTTTGGATATTGACACAGATTATTCAGTTGGATTTGACTTTGAGTCACACAGTCAACAAGTGAGCAACACTTAAAGCTATGGACAAAGATTTTGTCTTGGGAAATGCAAAATGACAAAAACATGATAGCTTCATGTTTGTAAGCCTACAAGTGCAAAACAGCTGAACAAGAATAATAAAAATATTTTTTGAAAAATAAATGCTATCCCATACGGATAACCATGGACTGTCAGTGGAAGATGCCTCAACAAAGTACAGCACATCCACTTTAATGATCAGTTTGAGCACAGACGGGACAGAAACTGAAAGTCTGCTCAATAATTCATCCGCACTGTATGTTTTGACAAGACATCAGCCTGATATCTGCAGACAGCTGTTAGCTAAAGTTAGCTCTCTGGCAGGGACATAGTGAATTAAACAGAATCTACATACTGTTCACATCTTCACATCTCAAAGCCAGAGATCATACCTCCAACAAACACAAACAGTGTACAGTCCATCTTTCAGTCTATCCCTCTAGCTTTTGTATTTTTTTTATACAGTTTAAATTTTTATTCAGTATCCTAGACAGTTTGTCCTGATTTCCTGTTAGCTGTCAGCAACAAATTTGTTGGACAGCAATATCCAAGTTAAGGTTAATCTGTCTGAGAAAATAAACATTTTAAGTTGTAAGTTCTCGTCACAGTGTTCATTTCATGGGGACCGCATAATTGCAGAGAACCACTGCATTGTTAGCGTTGATGAAGGCTGTCAGCATTATCCCACAATTTCTTCTACTTAGCATAAGCTCTTCTGACTCCCAACAGCAGCTCAATCAGATACCATGGCTGCTCCATCTTTATCACACTGCAGCCAGATTAATGTGGGAATATCCACGAGAAAATATCACTGTACACTTATTATAATTTCAATTAACCCAAGAAATGACTGGAAACATCTCATCTCTTCTGGACTGATCCTGGCTGAGCAGCAGAGGCCAAGCTCAATTTAAAACACAGGTCAAAACAAATTAAATGTCATTATATTTCTTCACTTCACTGCTGCAGGGATTCACCCCAATAATTAACAACATGAAAACACCAGTTAAGATTTAAAAAAAAAAAGTTTGCATGTGATCACAACGAAGTCAATTAAAGTGGCCCTAATGAAGCATCAATGCGTGTTATTAAAGCAGCAGCAGGGATCATAAAGCAGTGGCAGTAGGAGCAGAAAAGAGATGTTAGACAAAATGCCCTCTGTCATAGCTGGACCTGAAAATCAATATGTTGCTGTTAGTCGCCACTGTCCTTTCTACTTAACACCTGTAGATCACGTGGAAAACCCTTGATCTCCGCATCAACACATGAACAGAGCAAGACGCCGTATGTTGACAGCTACTTGCCAGACGTCCTTAAAATTTAGTATACATGAACCTGCTGCCTCCAGGTGGATGTTACTCTCTGTTTTTGCGGTGTGTTTGTTAAATCTAAGTGAGAGAATGTGTCAGAATGAAGCCAAGTAGTGTTCACAATCTGGTGACACACTAATTAGCGACTATCTAGGTGAAGTGCTAGCTGTGTTAGCGTGTGTAAAGGTGTCTGTGGGCGATACACACAGTTTGAGGGAGCAGTCTGACAGCTGCTTTGCCTCAAGCTTAATGCTAATTTAAGAGTACAATGACCCGCTAAGTTAAATAGAGATGGCAGCATAGCCATATTAACATGATTTCCCATGTCTCACTGATTTACTATTGAATGTCAAAACTCAAATAAATAATAATGTTGCTGATGATAATCTTTTTAAGCTAGGAACAACAGAGAAAATAGGAAAAGGTAGTTGCAAAGATGAAGACAATACATAAAAGCATGTCTAGAGGGGTGCAATTTAAAAAGGAGATTTACAGGATAACATTGAATTAACTAGCTTGCGTTCCTCAGGCAGCCAAGTACAATGCTAAGCCCCCCCAGCAAAACTGCAATCAGCTTTATTCTTGACTCCAGTCTGAATGAGAGCCAAAGAGCCCGAGGAGCTCGGGCTGACAGGAAACTCGAAAGTCTGAATGTCGCCATAAGCCAGACGTTGCTTCAGCCTACTTTAAATGTGATCATTGCAAACTGATGACACAAAGCCAGAACCACACAATATCGCACAATTTTATCATACTGCAAAACCTCTAGTTTGAAGGAGCCACACCGGGGGAGAACTACAGAGTTTGGTGTTTTCAGTAGTACAGTACTGTCAATGTGTGTCTCATGTTTTTCATGTGGGTGTGTTATGAACATTTCTCTTGCAATGCGAAGATCTGACTAATTCATTACCGACTGTGACAGCCACATCCAATTGACAAGCAAATCCCTCTTCCTTTATTTGGAGAACTAATAGAACGTGAAATGCCACAAAAGCATTGTGATAGCTACTACAACAGTTTACAGTAGTATTACAAGTATTATAATATGGCATATTTGCACTTTTAAGCCTCAGTATGACATACACTATTAAATACATTCAACTTTAATTTGCCAGATTGCGGAAATCTTTTGGTGGTGTATAACATGAGCATTCAACTACACAAAAGTGTATATGTAACATTAGCAAACAAAAAGCATATTATGACCCATTAAAGCTAGTGTTATAGCAAGAGACTCAAAATCAACCCCATCTTCCGCACGCCCAGTCCTCCCAGTTCCTGCTCCACTGTGCTTTGCCCAGTTCTTTAGGTAGTCTTTGTTATGAAATTGCAATAAATGTATTAACTATTGGTATTCAAAAATATAGTTTTAATTTGAGCTTTTTACTGCCCAAACAAATGCAGTCCAACTAGAGGCTTATTAAGTAACACTGTAACTTTTTAAGGAAGAAACGAATGTTCTGGCTTCTTACAAATAGGTTCAATGATCAATCAGTACTTGTGTCTTTGCAGCCTTACTTGATCAGTATGAACAAGGCTCATGTTTACTATTGTATTTAAATTTACATTTTTACTAAGTCCCCTAGCTTAATGGCTCCTCCCTAATATATATGTATATATTTTCATTATCACTGCCATCCTATATTTATTTTTCATATTTTATATTTTACAATATAAAATGATACAATATTATCTCATTAGCTATCATAACTACAATGTGACTGTCTGGGACCTGAGTATATATTAAAGTCTTGAACCATACATCAAGCTTGGAAAATTAATCATAGTTAATGTTATGCACTTTTATGCAATGTGCCACTTAATAATCAATGACAATTGATACATTTACATTAACTTTAACACATTAAACAACAACGCCAACTTGTTTCTTCTACATCTTTCTGCTCACAGCAAAACTGAATAAGATTGTGTTAACAGAAAGAAAAGTGTAAAGTTGCAGGCTGTCTGGAGGAAAAGAACCAAGTGTGAGGTCAAAATAAGGAAGGAGAAGAACATGGCTTAAAAAAGACATGTAGGAGTAAAAAGCAATAGCAGGAAACAGAGGGGAAAAATGTCTTGGCTAAAATAGAGGCAGATGCAGGCAACAGAGGTGACGTGTGGTTAAGTGGTTTGCTGAATGTCAAGTTACAGCTCACCACCTAATCCCTTTTCTCAAAGCTCCACCATGAAGACAGTTTGTAAAGATAGCCTGCCAGCTAAAATGAAACTTGATGAAAATCTAATAAAATTATGAATTACACATATACATTCAATAGGACAATGCAGTACTTTAAGCAGATGTAGCAAAACATGTTAGAAATAACCATCACTGGTCCTATTCCTGCATTATAGCAGGATGGTAGCCAAACAGAGATATTTCCAAAGACAAAGACATTTACATCTCCCTTAGTCTCCTGTCCTAATACCTAACAACTGCAACCATTCTTCCATAACATTGTCCTCACAGACTATTTCAAACCAGTTTAATTTCAGTAGAGTCCAAAAAGAAAATCGTGGCAATTTACTGTGTTTGTGTGTGTGTACAGTACAAGCGACAGTTTTTCTTTTTTGAGGAAGCAATAATCTTGATTTATCGGAACAACATTGCATTAGTTTGTTCACAAAAGCAATTTCTTATTAGAGTAAAAACAAAAATGTTTCATTTGTCAATTTACTTGGACCTTTATCTAGCAAAAGAACAACAACAAAAAGATATTCAGCGACCAACTTGGGTCCAAGATGGGTCATGGTTCACCACTTTGCACCAAACTTTGAGAGAGAATTGTTAACGACAGCGCATGAATTTTAATGAACAAGCTAATTCTTTCCAAAAAAAATAAATAAACCAAATTAATTATATTTCAAGCTCACCAAACCTTAAGCTTACCCACTCATGCTAATGTGAGAGTAACCAGATTAAAATCTCCAGATTTCAGCTCTTTTGTCAAAAAAAATTTATTAAATTTAAAATAAAAAAACAAAAGGGTTTGTTTGGAAAGAGGGCAAAAAGGTAAGTGGCATAATGAGACTTCCATTCAGCATTATCTGTGAGGAAATATCTGTATATATATAAAAAAAATATCTGAAAATGTCTCAGTGAATTCTAGTACCAAAGTCTTCTCTATGTAAACTACTTGCAGTCTAATCAAACATACCCCTGCTGGGTGAAATCACTTCAATTTGAACTGTGCCCATGCTTAATTGAACTCTTACTGCAGTCACTGTTGTCACAGTAACAAGCATGCCCCTGCAATGTTCCTATCATATAATCAAAACTCAAACAACTCCATCCAGTAACTGCAAAATGACTTTCAGAAAGGGATTTTTTCTTTCTTTTGAATGACTATGTCATTAGCATCTACTAACATTTGGTTGTAGTCAGAATGTGTTTCTGTTAGGCATTTATATCATACCTGCTATCCCACACTCCCCAATGCAGAAAAAGCGTCCTGAGAGTGTGTGGCTGAGAGACACATGTCAGCCACACCTGCTCCGATATCTTACATAAGATCATGTAAGTGAAAAGAAACACTAGGCTGGATAAAAGCACACATGGCTGACATTGTACAGCACATTTACACAATAATACTCACTGTTACAGAAGTGTGCAGTCACTGTGTGTGTGTGTGTGGGGGGGGGGGTGTAGGGAAGAACAGCTGCAGTGTGAATGGTGCACCAGTGAAGGAGTAAGATTTTAGATCAAGAAACAGAAAGATGGGAACATAGAGCTGTTCTAGTGACACAGAGGGATGTGCATTATAGGTGAATTAAGACTGCAGTGCACCCTGAAAAAGTATGTGGATTCACTGACAATCTCGTAAAATCGATAAAATGGTGTTTATTTTTCTTTCAAAACGTCCAACTTTCGGGTCGGGTCGGGTTAAGCAACCCGCAATCGACTGGTTGATGATATATACTGTCAGTCTATATCGGATATTGCCCAATGCTTGTTGTGTAGAACATTATTCCTGATGAACAACTTGAGTGACAGTGCATGTTTTGTTTGGTCAGCCAGCAGTCTTTTATATTGACAGGAATTACGGCCTGTTTAAACAGAGCAGGTTTTTGTGGCTCCGTTCTTCTATTATCAAAAGAAGTGCTCATCGTGTTCTTTTCCTTTTTTTAATAGAGGTGAAGGTTACTAGGTTATATGCGAAATAACAACAAAAAACAACAAATAAAGGCAGAATGTGTAGCTCTCCCCAACAGAATATTAACTTTATGCATATGTGGACTTGGTTTAGCAGAACTAAAATAGTCATGTTGTCTGTGATCTGTCAGTGATTTGCATTATAAACACTCATGTATCCAGTTTCAGTCCCCACTTGTGAACATCACTACATCACTATTCATTTGGAGAAAACTTTACACCATCACAACTGATGAAAAAGACATAGATAACTCTTAGACTACTAATGTTTGCTGATGATAGGATGGTACATTTATTAATGTTAATATAATATTATTTAAAACAGTGGTTTCCAGCCACTGTACAATAGTCATTTACAATATTAACAATGTCAAAACTGTATTTCTGATCAGTTTGACATAAACTCCTCTTTTCTTTCAAAAACATGTTTATTTCTATGTGTGTCCAAACCTTTGACTGGTAGTGTATGTCCATTAAAAAATATATCATGCATGAGAGAGTTAGGAGGCAAAGTGATTGAGCTCCATTGGTTGGAGAGCAAGTTGAAAGTTGAAGGTGATTTATTTTTGCCTTTGCAATGCAGATACTTTGAGTTGATTTTGAAATGATTACACTGACATGTTTGTTCTGATTTAATTTATTCTCACTTAATTCTTGCTCTTTAAGTATCTTTTATCTACTTGGTTTTATTTTGTTTGGCTCGTTTAGTTTGTGTCCTTCACCAGCTCCCTAACTGGTGTCGTGATACGTTTTAGTCCAGTTGTGTTAGGAGAATCCAAACACATCAATAATTTAAATGTTTTCAGAAAGGCTGGGATAACATACATAGTGTTTTCCCACTTTTGGAACACACTACAATTTTTTCTCTGAAAATAAACCACAAGAGCTGTTTCTATGTAAATGCAGTTACTCCTGCATATGGACAGGGGGTCCCAAGAATAACAAATTGCTTTCTTCTTTCTTACTGTTGCTTATTCAAAAAGGGGAAAATGGCTTTGTTGCTTTATAGTTCGAAAATAAATCAGTAAATCAGTTGAGACAAAAGTGATCCACAATATTTTGATGAAAAAAAAAATAACGGAAACTTAACACAGAGGAGAACCTTTGTCTTTTTCTCGATTGCAGCTACAGCCCTTCCCTAACATAAGACAGGCCAATGTATTTACTCAACTACATTATTCCCAAATCTTAAACAATCCCCAAAGTTTTTATGGAATCAAGCCCCATTTTTATTAACGTTTGATAGTGATAACTGTTTACTGTTCCCTCCCTTTACATGTATTAGAGCTGTATTAAGTTTATACTTACTGTTACTGCAGATGGAACATCCTACTTCCAAAAGTGTTCATGAAACACGTATTTGTCTCCATTCGTACATGAAGAATTCTAAAGGCTGTCATTTTCTGACAGCAGATATGTTACAAGGAGTAATGAAAACAGCAAAGTGTAGCCACACGACGAAGAGCTGCTGGCGACAGGCTGCACACCACTGTTTCTGTTTCGGTCACCAAAGAAAGTCCAATTAGTAACAGAGTTCTTCATTAAATCAATGTCAATTAGGTTGCACTGAGAACAGTTCCTCTTCTGATATGCATCTGACAAAACAGCTGTTCAGTCACTGTTTGCTGTAGTATTAAATAACTCTTGCTGTTACTATAGTTACCAGATCAACGAGAGCTCAAATCCTAAGGACTACAATTACAAGTTTTTCAGACATTTGACCATAATGGTACGTTGACAATAGTTTATTTGCCACGACGACAATCCTCCAAGGTCCTTAAGCACATTGCTTTGTGTTGATTTTGAGAAAAAATACAGGTATTACAAGGTAATACCAAAGTAATCTATGATTTTTCAGAACAGTCCAATGATGCAATCAGTATCGTGAAATTGCAGAAAAGAGCAGAATCTCCACTTTCACATAAACAGATGGATATTTTTTGATTGTGCAAATGGTGAAAAAGTTGCAGTGATTTAAAAACGCTGAAAAGACCTGTCAGCGGCAACAGGTTTGGTTTGAAAGGGTTAAATAAAAAATGTATTAAAATCAGTTAAATTGCTATTTATACACGTTTTTTGTGTGTTTGTACGGCAGACGGATGAAAGAGCAGCATGCAGGTTGCCGACCCCGTGTTAGCCTCACATACCAATACGTGATGACATTGTTCAGACTGGGTAAGAAAGCAGAAGCTAATCTTTCTACATGCACATAAAAAATATTCGTGGGAGAGCAGGTTCTCTAGTTTTAGCCCAAATCATCACAATATTAATATTTCCATCTGTACAAGTCATGCAGATAGTCCTATAGCTACACACTGCTCATGTTCTGAGGGAGTTCAGCAACACATCCTGAAACATAGCTCGACTTTATACTCTCGTACTCTGGGAATTCTGACTCAAGATCATCATTCATTTGAGTAAACACTTGCAGTTTACTTTGCCATGCTATTCAGGCTGCCACAATATACAACAGCTGCTGAAACATAGACATTTCCTTAAGAGGACTGTCACATTCATTGGAAGGTGTACCTTGACAGATGGGCTGGCTGTGCTGATCATGTATAAGTAAGCTTAAGTAGAGCGCGGAGACTTATATGATGTATGCTCCTAAAATGATTCCTGTGCTCAAGCTTTCCTGTACTCCAAGGTTTTCTGTACTCTGAGGTCAGCTGAATAAAAGATGGACAAATCATGCAAAATACAGAGAGTTTAAAGATTTGTCATTATCATTTCTGCAATTCAGTGTTTGCATCAGTGTTTGCATCATATTGCAATATCTTATCAGCAGCAGTTGCCTTTATAAGCTGACATTGAAACTCCCAGTAAAATTACATTATACAGCCTTATAAAGATTGATAACTCAACAATAAACAGGACCCAAAATAGAACACTAAAGGCTGTATTTCTAATAAATTGCCATAATGTTAATTTCTTCCCTGTTTTTGCTTTGGGGTTAAATGTGGATTCTTATAATCTGGTGTGGGGCATAACATTAGTTCAGGCAGTGCACTGGGTTCCTTCAAGTCATCAGCTGATCAGTATGAGTTGACTCTTACTTATCACCTGTCAGATTCTAACAAGGTGATTAGATGGGCTTGAATCTGACATGTTCACACTCTCATGTCCCTGCTTATGTTACACCATACAGAATCCGACATGCCGGAGATCTGGACTATTTGTGATGTTAAGTGTTTGAGATAGCTGCCTGACATTTTTTAAGAGCACTGTACAATGCTGTGATCTTAAGCAGTCCACAGTATGACCCACAGGTTGTACTCACATGGCTCTGCATAGACATTAGCTTTATGATATAAAACACCGATCTTTACTGATACATACAGTACCCAACAGGTATTACAAAAACCCAGAACAGATTTCAAATTGTTTTCAAGCAACCCACAGTCATTATTCTCAGACAACACAGTCTGCCGCATGACACCAACAAATTTCCAGCAAATTAATTTAATTCCAGAGCAATCACTATGATGCCGCATGTGCTCACCAAATCTGAGTGATTTATTTACATCGAGTGCATCCTTGCTTTGCAGTTGTCAGCTAACAGTAGTAGTTTGGAGAAATGTGCCTGCCCTTCAGCGGCTCTTTACAGAATGATATGTTGAACAATCCTCAGAGCACAATAGTAAAGCTGAGTAAATGGCCCTGCACAGAGATAACAACAAATATGCGGGGAATATGGTTGTTAACGACTAGTGAAAGTGCAGGTTTCTAGCATCTTAGCTATTAGCTATTCCATTTATATGCAGCTCTATGTTGTTACAGAACAAACCTATTTTTTTATGCTACATCAAACAGATTTGTATTAAACACTGTATGTCATAGGAAATATTTAAAATGAAAGACAACGACATCTTTTTTAAGACGATATGATGCTGTCTGTGTATTATTATTTTAAAGATAAATCTGTTTTCATTTGTTGCAGGCTGCTGTTGAATTCTATTTAGCTCAACTTTTAGTCTGTTTGCAACGTCCACACCAACCTTTTACACTGCTGATAAACATTAAGGTTTATTGCCTTTAAACTGGAATTCTTGACCTTTCGAGAACTGAAATACAGTGCTTCCACATTTAGTAGCCATTTGAGCTGGAATGCACACATTGCATCTTTGCGGGATGCCTGATTTTTGCACATGGCATCATGAGATTTTAAGTTTTAGTTAAAATGACAAGTACAGTGCAAGTTTTATTGAGCTTTTTGTTGAAATGTTTGTGGATTATGTTGTCTGACATACAAGACATGTTCCTTTTCATCTTGATAATGATTTAGGCAATTGTTAGACTCAGGCACTATGATACACACAATCTCTTTTTCTCTTCGGTCAGTGTGTGTCAATCTGATTTTTTTTTTGTATGTGATTAAAATGTCTTTTTAGTGCAGTACGTTGAGTGCACTGCCAAGCACATTTTCAGGTGTTCTTTCCACTGAGCGACAGTTCACGTCTGTGCAATGGGGACAGTGTAGGTGGGGGGGCATGGTTATTAACATTTCCTTTAGCACCATATCTCTGATTTGCTCAGTCAATAAAGTTCCTCGCTATATCCCAAGCCAATGGAACTGGCTATCATATTCCCATCTGAAAATTTAGAAACGGTGACATTTAATTAATAGCAAATGGGCTGCCATCCCAATACAGTATATCAAGTAGATACAACTCTCTATGACTACAGTTCATGTAAACACTGCCCACACCTTTCGAAAGAGCACCAGCTGCATAATGCATTTGCTGTATCACAGGCAAGGTGAATTAAGATCATTGTCATTTGATGATACGCTGCCACTGCTTGAAAGAAACTGTTCTTTTTTTAAAAGAACACATGGTATGTTTGAATGCCAGCTCAAGCCTCTGTATCACTGCCCCCCCCCCCCAAAAAAAAACATCAGAGAATTAAATGTTACAGCTGCTTAATGGATCATGTCTGATGAATTGAAGGATGGAACTGTGCAATTCAGGAAAGGTCACGCCTATGCCACTAATAAAAGACACATTAAATTATCAGATATTATAATGGGGGTTTGGTGTGATATTCTTTCCAGACTGTACAAGACAAGACGGTACTTATCCTGGTTCCTCTCATGGATGACTGTTACGTGATATTGTTCAAAGGAGGTTGCACAAGATGGTTACCATGGCATTTACACAGGCCTTTCTTCAACTTTACTTTGCTAACAAATAATGGGTCAGGTCAAGGTATTCTCCTGCTTTTTTCCTCCTTGGTCATGGCGTGACTAAGAGCTGGGTCATTTTAACCTCCTTTTTCTCTGACACTACATCCTCACACTGAAATTGAAATCTCCCCCAAGCCCCCATTACAGCAGCTAAACTACTAACCCAGAATACAGTAAATATTTTATGTAAAGATGCCGTAGGTTGGTGAGAAACTAGGTTTGTCATATGGTGAGAGGATGTATGGATAGTAACAGTTGCCACGCTTCCAAGCTGAGCAAATGTAAGCAACTATGGGAGGGATTTTCATTTTTGTTTGGGCTAGACGATAGCTGTACATATTCTAAAAACACAATGCACTATGGCTGTTTGTTTTTGTGCTGTAAATATGCAGCTTCCATAAAAGCTAGTCAGCGGGAAAAGGTGCAAGAAAGGTCGCTACATCAGTCCTACTGTGCAACCTGTCAGTCACAAAACAGAAATCACCAATTTCAAAGAATGTTCTTGATACATCTCTGTGGACTAATGGTCTTAAATTATAAAACTTGTAAGGCACGAGGGCTTGATCCACTATTTCTGGAAGTACACAAGCAAGCACTCTCTTTAAGGGACTGGCCTATAATTTATAGTGCTGTGACATTAAAAATAGCAATGACAGGGGAAACACTGAAGCATCTAGAAAAAAAGCATGTAATAACAACATGTAAGCAAAATAATATCCCATACTTCATATTTCTATTTCAAGCCCTTGGTCTCTGCATATTTGTATATATGCTGCACTAGTACTGTGTCATTTAAATTCTGTGAGTTTTGATGCTTTGGTCATAAAGCGTGAACACAGAGATTGGAAACAGAATTCTATTTTACGACTTAGGATGGACTTTGGATAGTTTCCAAAAATAATCAACTCTCAAGTTTTCACTCTAGTAATCAAACACCCCACAACATATTATACTGAGTTCACCAGCAATACCTGCAAAGATATTGTTTTGTCAAGAAAAGAACATCTGACTAACCTTATCTGTGAAGAACATCATGAGTTTGGGGTTCTTTATACTAGCTTCAGAGAGAATTCAAACAATTACACTTGGAACAGATAAAACACCAGTTTTTACTCATAAATCTGCGCTTATTAAAACTCAAAAAACTAAATCCTTAAAAATAATCAAACAATATGTTGTAGGAGCTCCTTTGACAATTACAGCTCTGAGTCTTCTTGGCTAAGTCTCCCACAGCTGGATTTGGGCAGTTTATCCCATTCTTCCTGACCCATCCTCTCAAGCTCTGTCACATTGGTTGGGAAATGTCTGTGAACTGCCATCTTCAGGTCTCTCTACAGATGTTCTATGGGGTTCAAGTCTGGGCTTTGGCTGAATCACAAAGGTACTTCAGTGTACGCTTCAGGTTGCTGTCACATGGAAACTTACTGGCACCGAGTCTTGGGTTGTATGCACTCTGAAGCTATTTTGACCATTGGAACCTCTTCCGCCTTGTTGCCTTGTTACTCAGACTGGCCAGGCAGCCGTAGAGTCCTGGTAGTTTCGAACTTATTTCATTTCACAATTATTGTGACCACTGTAGAATCAGTTGCCTCCTGGGAACAATACAAGTTTTAGATAGGATTATACACCTTTGTCATAATCTGAGCCTCACCACAGTTACAGTTGGACGTTCTTGAACATCATGGCTTGGTTTTTGTGCTGACTTGCAGGGTGAACTGTGAGACCTTGTAAACGCAGGTCTGTGCATTACTAGACTATGTCCAATCAATTCAGTTTGTCACAGGTACACTCTTGTCAAACTGTACTGTATACACATCTGAAGGATAATTAAGCAATGACTGACAACAAAGGCACTTTGAGGGCAACTGGATTACACAAGAATACGGAATTTTTTTTTACACTTTCTAAAGTGTGAATATGCCATGGCTAGGTGACCACTTGTTTATTAACACTATTTTCTGTGTTGCCTATTTATGTGATGATACTGTTCAGCTAGTGATGCTTTTGTGATGAGGGTTTATTAACATGTATTTGGACACAGCTTGTTTAAGAGTGGAACACATGATTTTCTGGTAAGAGCCTAATTTGTGATGAGTAAGACAGTATTTATAATTTTAAAACAGACAGTGTCAAGAGTTGTGACCAATCCAATAAATGGTGATTTAAAAATAGATGGTGGAAATAGAGGTAAACAAGTTGAATTCAGATATGTAGATACAAGAGAAAAATAAAATAAAATTACAACAGTTTTTGATGAATTGCAGTTTTTAATGCCACTTTTTTGAGCAAATTACATAGAAAACGCAATTAAAACTCAGTAAAATACAATACTGAAAAATAAGAAGAACAATTTTATATTGGGATTGATGTTTCCAACAAACAGAACAAATAAAACTTTATAAAGAACATTGTTTGGCTGTAGCAGGCAGCCTATGTGCATACAGTGGCCTGCAGGTCAGGGAGCTACTGTACAGTTAGTTTTATATTAGCTAATTTTGTCTCCCAGCAAAGCTACCTGACTCTGTGGAAGAGGAAATTTAGCTTTTAAAATTGATAAAATTTAACACAGCACTGCAGCGTCAGAGAGCACACTAAAGGGAAATTTCACCAACATTCAAATTCATGTTCTACATCATAACTATGCACTGTTTTGAAGTGCACTTTATTCCACGTCCATATTTTTAGGTTTAGTTATATCTGTTAGCAGCAGAAGAAATATTGACATCACATTTTAAAGTCTAACATAGGAATCCAAGTATTTCATCTATTTTATGTATTCAAATGAAGATTTAACTAATACGCAATTAAGATATACAACAAAATTTGGGACGGCATCATACAAAAGATGGATATTAACCCGTATATCACATTGAACATTTTGGACCCCTCACCTTACACCCTCACATATCAGCCAGGCATACTTCATTAAACACTAACAATTAACACATTTTGTTCTGGATTGCAATCTGCACTTTAAATTGTCACCCAATCCATTAAGCAGCCATTCTGTCTGTTTTAATCTTTTCCATGTTCTCTTTCTTGTGTGCCATATAAGGTCTATATGTAAACTCCCATGTCTTCATCCATGCTCTGATAAAGCAGGATAAGTTTCAGAATCCCAGTAACCAAGGTGATGTGATGCTGGCCTAAGAAAGCAATCACAGCTATTTCAACAGTACATGAACAAAGGCAATACAAAATTCTGCAAAAGTCTACAAAACCACTTTATTGGTTTTATGATGGATTCTAAATGTCACTCCTCTCTACAGGCAATGTATCCGTGAAAAAGAAAAGCATTCCCTAAAAATTAAAATATACCATTTCTCATCCATGACCTGTCAGAACAGAGGTCCTGTTGTCTGCCATTAACTGAACGCTGCCCAACCACCACTGAATATTAATGGAGCCTTCCCTGGATCATCAGAGTGTGTGTGCATTTAATTCACAGTCCTATCTGCATCTTCTAGGGCACAAGCTTTGTGTGTCTCTGTGTGTTTGTGCATACTGTGCATGTCTCAGATCTGCTGTGGGTTTGTTCATTAGAGAGGACATCTTCTGAATATGAGGCCGGTCACACACACTGGTTGAGATTAGTTATATTACAGCATAGAGGCATGTGTATCTAATTAAGTGGCCATCAATAAAATGCAGTAAAATCATTATTAAAACAATCTGTACATCCACAACCAGAATGTAGTGAAGCACAAAATGAGAAGCGCTGTCTGAGTGACAGTTTGCATGATTTGCTGATTCCAATTAAATAACATGAACATCATCTTGTTAGCGGGATGGTTAAGATGACAGGATACTGGTCGTGTTAAGGTATGATAGCTTATCAGCAGGCAAGGCCAACGGAAGGCTCCCACTCAATGGAAGAAAATTTGTGCTATTGCAACAAAGTGATATGAGGATTTACATTGAAATCTCATCCTCACCCCCTCAGTTCTGACGGTGGGTTCAGATGAATAACGTGCGCAATGTGCGAAGTCACCAAAGCATACAGATTGCGCACACATAAAACCCATGACTGACTGACAATCTCTAGTCACGTTTAAGAGGTGGTGGTGAACATATGGCTTACCTCAAACACTCGATGCAAGCACCGGAATTATGATGACGATGACGATGATGATGGCCCGTCCATCTAACCACGATTCTTCGTTTGTATCCTCTGTCCGTGAGTCGGTGGTATTTTAACTAGGCCATTTCTTCCCTGATCGCAATTATTTCTCAGGAGAGTAACGCGTCGCAGGCTTCCGCACATCAGTACACCTTCTCGGTGTCCGTCTTTCTCCGGCTTTTCCAAAAAAAGCACACCTCATACTGCCCCCTCCTCCACTCATCCCTCTCTGACAACACCCTGCTCTGTTTCTTATCCCCAGATATTTGACTTTAATGATGTTGAGATGCAGCAGTGTGTGTAAATCAAAAAAAGCACTCACAGTAAAATAAATGCGTAACGCTATAGCGTCGAGACTGTGCGCGCTGCTTCAAAAGTCAACGCAGTGATCTGTCCTCTTTCCCCCATTTGTCCATGCTGATATTAATCCACGGTATCTGCCCCGCTGCACAGGGATGGCCTTCAAATAAACGAACTATTCGACTTAAAATGAGAAATAGCGCTCTAAAGACACCCACCAAAAAATCAGGTGTCCAATCTTTTCTTTACGCGCTTGCGTGGTGCTCTCACTTGGTATCTGATGCTCCTAACAGAAAACAGAGGCTCGGTGTGAGAAATACCGCGGGGATTTTCCGTTTAGCCTTCATGGTTTTAGAACAGTAGCTACAATACGTGCTTTAAATATAAGGATGCAGTGATGTTATTTTGAAGCCTGATACGTGCGCTGAAGGAGATCCCGCGGCTTGTGCCTCAGCAGCCCGTGTTTTCAGTGCAGTCTCATCGACTCTCTCTCTTTCCCCCTCTCTCTCTCTCGCTCTCTCTACCATTTTCTCCCACACAACACCACTTGCAATCTTTCAATCACGCTGCAAGTTGTCATGACGAGGAGGTGCGACGCATAATTCAGCAAACATGCGCGCTCGCTCCGCTGAAACCGTCATGTGAACCAAATGAAGCGGAGGTTAGGGATTTGCGTTGGGTGCTTTCACATCAGGATCTGCACCGGGCTGACGTCACAATGTTTGTTTGTTTTGGTGGGGTGGGGGTTCCACACATTGTTGCATTTCACAGTGTCAAAATATAGAGTAGTGGTAGGTTAGCGATGTGAACACACTAGATCACTCCAAATAACAGCGTATTATTAATCATTGTTGTTATTAATATGCCCGTGCACCCATATAACATCATATTGTGTAATTAATTTACAAGAAGTTTTGAAAAGGACTTTTTGATATGGTTAAAATTTTAGAAAAAGTCTTCACTTAATTTTGTATTAATTAACTTGAGCACTTGGGGGCAGCAAACACAAGCAGGAAGCAATATACTGATGGAAGCCTTTAATTTGCTATATGGCAAACTTGTTAGGAAAAAGCTGCCTATTCCTACATGCACCTACACAACAACAGTATGAGTCATTTTTGAGTCATGTTTGTATTCACCTGATGGATGTAAGTACAATAACTACTCTAGTTTAAACTCAGTTTTGTTCTCCACAGACTCCTGTTGAATATATCTGACTCTTTAGCGACTAAATGTTTTACTGCATTCAGAATGTCCATGGTATTTGGAGTTGGACATGTGGGGATTAAGGTTTTCTTTTTGTAGAAAAGTGCTGCCTACAGACACAAAGTAGTCAGATAGTGAACCAAAACAGTAAAGCTGCAGGCTGTAAAACCAAAACAGTGAGCTGAAAGGTGCTAAAATGCTCTGCAGAGCTGAGGGGCATAGCAGAGTCATGTGATAATTATCACAGGGTTCATCACTTTAATGCTTTAATTAGTATAGTATGTTTATAGTGAATTAATGAACACACATTTTCTTCATTTATTAGATGTTTTGGTACAGGCAGAATTTCACTTTTTGTTCTCATTACATTTGTTTACATTAAAGAAAAAAGTTCCTGCATTTTGAACAATTTATCAATTTTAGTTTGTTCAGATTTTCAAGATGATTTATTGTTATACAGTTTCTGCTGTCTCAGCAGCATAAAGTGTCAATGCATCTTTTAAACACACATCTTTTCCCTCCCTTAATTTATTTTTGTTCACTAATTATTTCCCAACTGTGAAAATATGAGATTTACAGTACTTTAATTATTTCATTTTAAATTGCTTCAGTTAAATCAGCCCTATTAGTCAATCCTGTTACTTACATGTATTTTGATAAATATTTTAGAATTACTAATGGGGATTAGAATAGGATATCAATTATATTACATGTATTATTCATCACTACTAGCTTACCATTATTCCACAGAAACAACAGGTTATAGTTAAATAAAAAATAAAATATTTTTTAGAAAAAAAAAAAAAGTGAATCGCTGTAGGAGCAGCATGGAGGGACACAACTTCTCAAGTCAAGCTAAAATGAGATATGAGATACTGTAGGTGCTAAGGTTGCTGTGGCTCTGACCATTTATCATAGGTGCAGTATCATCTGCTTATGGAATATTATTAACAGCAACAACAAAGCCATATCTTTTCTCCTGGAGTTTTTCTGTCAATTTTTTTTTCCTTTTTGCAAGATCAAGCTTTTCATCATTACGTGACTAGATGGGAGAAAACTCCAGATTGTTATTGCATTGTTTGCTGGTTTGGTGTCATTCAGTGCGGAGATATAAGCTACTCACTGTTTCCTAAATCGAGGTTCTGCATGCTGCCGGCAGGAGGGCTGGATGAATGTCACTGATGCACATTCAATCAAGTGTGGAATGCTACAGTTTGCCATTTGTCCCAGAAATTACATCAAAAGTCAACTTTATATTTAGGTTTAGTAATTCAAATTTTTCCTCATTTCACATGGCCTTAGTCATCAGTACTGTAAGTCACTACCAGGAAACTAAGGGTCAGTAGAGAATATAATACAGTTACAAGAAAAAGTAATGGCACTGTTTGCAATTTCCGTTTTTGTTTTTTTGCATACATTGGTCATTAAGTGTGTTCTGATTTTTTTTTGAACATTCTTCCTCACAGAACTGCTTCAGCTCATATACTGTATATACTTTGAATGTCTGCCTCCTGGTGGATTTCAGGTTTTCTGGAGGATTTCTTTTGGAATTCAGACCTCTCTCCTGGGAACATAGGTAGGTAATAGCTAGTAGCTTATAGCAGGCTAGCTGCTTCCATACGTAAAAAAACAATCTTCCCGACAAAGTCACCAAAAGTCATGTCACAAACGCAGGAGATCAGAAACATCCCGGTTAGTTCACTTCTGCCCATCACCTCACAGCGTACAACATGAGCTGGAAGAAGAAAGTCACCGTGACATCATCCTGTTGTATACGTCGATAAATTAAATTTTCCCCTCCACAATGACAAGCAGTTCAGGTCCAGAGGCCCAAGCAGCCCCAAATTTATCAGTTTTTTATATATTGTTTAGGGAGAAAACCAGGATATTGCAAACAATGTCATTATGTTTTCTTTCCACTAAAAAGTGTTAAACCAACATCATGGGACCTTAACTCTCATCAGCCCTTTAGTTGCAGAAAAATAATGCTAAATGAACAAAACTGCATAGAATATTGGACTATATAAATCCGTATATACACATACGTACATTAAGAGATAATTAGGAGATAAGGTTGCTGGTGTAACAAAGTAACAAATCTGTGCTTCATGGCACTTCACGAGAGACAGAGCTAAGCCACACCATTCAGTTCAGAGAGAGATTCATGAGTCGATGACGCACTTCCACTGTTCCACAGCTGTTGGAGAGCAGCTCACTCTGCTGGATACACGTTGCTGTTGCATCTCCGGCTTTTCAAAGCGGCCCTGATGTTGTTCAGGTTACTATTTTATACATGCACCATATTTCTAATGCTCAGTCTCTGCCATCTCTGCTTAATATACAACTACAAAGGATTCTGTTTTAATCTAGTCTGCAAGCTTGTAATATAGTGCATTACTCACTAAGTCTTGCTCACTACTTGGTCATCTGGGTACAGCTTTGAATGTGTTTATGATGACATATGTGGGTCTGCAAAAAACTCAAGTTGATTATACAAGGTGCTTAAAAAAAAAAAATGAATGAGAGACATAAATAATTGGAGTCCTCTCCAATTACCTACTGTGCTGCATCAGGAAAGATACTGTAGTGAAGCTGATAGACAGAGAGATGAAAAACTTCACAGATTTATATTAAATATGGTTGTAGACTATGGCAGTAATGCAGGGCAGGTTGAAGGTAAAGTGTGTTTTCTGCCTCACTTCCTATCATCATTTACTTTCACGTCTGTGTCATGTTCACAGTGGATAAGTAGTGCAGCATTGGAAAGGGTGGGAAGTATCTTATGTTGAGACTGAATGGCTGTTTTGTAACCAATACATCAACTAGCCTGACACTGTTTTCCCATTAGCTGCCCTCTTTTTCCAGTATTTGATTTTCTATAATCAACAACTAATGATTTTTTAATGAAATTTGCTCTGACCTGATTTTCAGTCGGCACTGTCATAATGTAAAGGTAATAATGGATGTTGGTCAGTACTCTTTACATAATGTAATGCGGTTAGGCGAGCAGTAGTGCAGGAAAAGAACCGTGACACACTACGAAATCTCCTGAACCAAGGTCAGTATATTAAATTAATTTTAATTATGCTGCTAGAAGATGCCACAAGAGTAGCGAGAGTGAACTTTAACGTTAAAGTTGTGGGGGGGACAGCTACACCTCCTCATTAAGCTAGGTTCTTTACTCCAATCGTAATGACCCATTCACTCTGTCTGTTGGTTTTCTCACATACAGGCACATATCGGCACAATAATAATGTTTTAAGACAGACGCCTCAGAACTATTCTTTAATCTCTCCATCATCAACACGTTGTCATCCACATCAATGCAGAGGTGTCTTTTGCATCCAAAAAAGGTTGACCTTAATTTGTGGTTGTTTGTAGTGAAGAAACACACACGAGATCTATTTAAACATAGATACATATTGATATCCACCTGAATCCAAGGTGGAAAGGTTTGTTTATATGTCCATGTGAAGAATAAGAAGTGATATTCCAGGAGAGCATATAATGAAAAGTCATCCAGCCTACTCTACAAGAGATGACAGGGAGAATTTACAAGCCTGATTGCAGATAGAAAAAGAGACTGGAATGATGATTTGTTCCCTATATTTAAACACCCATTTAATCTCTCTCCCTCTCACTTTCCTTTTCTCTCCTTCTCACTCAGGCCCCCTCCCTCCCGTATGCAACACTTTACAGTCTCCCTATCCATAGCTATGTCTTTAATAGGATGAGGGAAATCATGTTAAAGGATTTAAAACCTCTGCAGTGAAACGCTGTAGCTTTGCCAAGCTCACTCTCTGTCATTCAGCTTCTCATTCTGTCCATTCTCAAACACTCTCCGCTCTTTGAATTACTTAGCACAGGCTCACAATGTTCACTCCTAACTAATAACAGAGGTCCAACAAGGATACAGCAATAAAAGAGGAGCAATGGTACTGTAAACACTGTTGTCTGTATGTCTTGCATCATTTGTAGCGTCTCGGAGATCACTAAATATTGCAGAGAAGTCTCCGCTGTCTCTATCTCTAGATGAAAAAACACGGTCTAGCTGTCGAGTTTCAAGAAGCACGACTTGAGGCTGCTGCTGGAATCTGAAATGTGAAACACAGAGGGTACTGCGTGTGCTGCCGTGTCCCAGTTTCTTCATTGTATCCGAAATTTGCCAAAGAACCCTTTCAATCACTCAAAATCCATTTTGACTGGATTAAAGACACAGACTGAAATTATGTTATAATGTGATGTTCTGGGAGGAGCGATGTGATACATTTAACACCTTTTAATATAACACAGACGATGAGAAACAGGCCATGGGTGGCATACAACTATGCAGTAAAGTAGATGAGACAGTCAATTCTGAATTTCTGTGTTAAGGTCACGTGTCCTGTGTTTTTATATATAGTTTAAAATATCCTGTGATTAGACATTTTCTTTATCAGTCATTTATTCTGACTAGAAAATGTAAGAAAAGTGAGTAAATTGTCCATTTTCATTAATATATGAAACCATTTTAAACTATGTTGAAACCAGAAAATGAGCAGTATTGTTGCTTAAAAAAAAGACTCAAACTGTGTTTTTATAAGGAAAAATTTGCAATTAGTTTTCTGATGATGGATTTATATCAGTTAATCGACTGTGAATTGAGTGGGAATAAAGTTTGTCATGCACAGTGAACGTCTGAATATAAAATGACACATCTTTCTTATCATTTCGACATGAATTCATGTACTGAATGTATATTTTCATATTGTAAAAACCAAAAATGTTACAAATGAATGAGCGAGTGTCTGAATCTATAAATGCCCTTGCTGTGTGTTTCAAGGATGCGGCAGACCTCTAAAGTCAGTTGCTTTTCGTGTACAGCAGGAGGTGCTGGCTGACTACACTCTGTGCTCTCATCTTCCTCTAATCCTGTAGCGGCTCTGTCGGTGGCAGATAGTCACGGTCTGCGAGTAAGACTATCAAGGAGGAGAGGGAAACCAGGATTGAGAAAGAAGATGGGAGGATACACAGGGAACGGCAAGGCAAATGGTGCTTTAGTAAGGTGTTAGGATGAAAAGTGGGGGTATAGGTGGGTAAAAGTGTACACAGATGTGTGTGTGGGCTTGAGTGTGTGTGTGTGAGTGTGCTAAAGCTGCTTGGGTGATGCTTAAGGACACGGTTTAGTTTAGCAGAACCACTTTTTTTTTTTCCCTCAATGGCTGCTCTTCTTTCTGTGCTCTTCTTCTGTCTTCCCTGACTGGCTGCAGACCAAACCTTGTTCTAGTATTACCTCTCTCATCCCCCCTATGTCCACGGTCTCTCCCTCTTTCATCCTTCCCTCTCCTGCTCTCTGTTTTCTTCTTTTCACTCTGTGAAATACTTCCTTACCCTCTTCTCTCCCTAAAGCCTTTGTCTCTTGGAGTTGCAGGTGAAATTAGAGGGTATAATTACCTACAATCAGCAGAATCTGGTCCACAGCAACACACCCCTTCCTTTGCCCTTCCACCATCCAACCCCCCTCCCTCTCACAAGTCCCCACCATGGCCGGGGGCAGAGGAACACCAGCAGTCTCAGGGAAAAACCTCCCTTCATTCTGCCATCTACATGGGGTCACTTTCATCTTCTGATCGCGAGGAAAGAACAAACTGACACATGGGAAAAGAGGCACTAAAGAGGATAAAAAGCAGATGAGCTGATCTTAGAGGGACTCTATAGGGAATGGGGGAGTGCATGAGGGTCAAATGTGTGCAAGAAAAGGAAGTGAGTGAGGGACGAGGAGGAGGAGCAGGAGTGACACGAAGGAGGACAAACGAATCAGTCACGCGCAAACATATAGCCACATTTGGACACATGCACGTGCACACGCTGCACATCACACACTGAACCAATCTGCCATGGATAAGAAGATTATGCCTCCGAGTTTCCTGGAATGTTCTCTGCTGTACCCCCTCAACTAACCCCCCCCCCACCCATCCCCCACCCACCCACACAAAACGCTGTCTGTCTCTGCTTGTGTTTCTCCTCTCCAGGCTGTGGCGTGGAATCAGGCTTGGATGCCGTGATCTTCCACAGCTCGAGTTATATAAGCACGGCCCCATCCTCTCCTGTGTCCCCAAAGCTGCCTACTGAGTGCATCATTCCAGGCCCCGTCACTCAAAAGCTGTTTCCCCTGGTCTGACGTTGCCCAGTCTGCGAGAGAGCCTGCCCCATTGTCCTCGTACAGCATCTTAGCACAATCAGCCTTTGTTAACTGTAAATAATACAGTTCTTTACCTTTTGTCTATTTCTTTTCTTTTCCTACAATTTCATTTAGAACAAAGAGACTTCTTGTTTTTCTGGTCTGCGCTGCATCGCCCTCCAAGACAGAGAAGGGACAATAAACTTTAATCATTTGGAGAACACCTTGCTCGAAAATATGAGGGTGTTTTTCATCTCAGAACTTTATGTTTCCTCTTTTGAAATCAATCCATCTTTCAGCCCATTCTTTTTCTACCCACTCGCAAGTCACTCCGCCACTCACGACGCTTTTTCTTCTGCTCTTCAGTGTGTTTGCTGTCAGTAACCATTAATCGCCATTAACATAGTAAGGATATTAATATTGTTTCTGGGAAGAGAATGAATGTAAGGAGTTGCTGGGACACATTACAGTGGTCACTGTATGGTTGATTTACATTTTTCATCTTGTTCAGACTTTGTATATTGGTAGAAACGCTTGACTTAATCTGCATAAAAGTTCTACATTTATTTAATTATAAAACATTGTTAATGCTATCAACACAAGGTTCAGGTACCCCACAGGTAGTGTAGTGGAAGTGAAGGTAACATTGTCTGGTCTGGTGCCAAAATGAACAGTGATTAAGGCTGATTTGCATATTGAAACAAGAAGAAAAACAAGAATCTTGCTCTTGCTAATGACAAATCTATGGATGGAATTTGTTGTCATGCTGGATCTGGCCATTCTTCACATATTCAGGTTTGATAGATAGCTGTAAGATTTACTTTCTGGCTCTGAGTTGATGTTAATTAGTATTCTCTTTGACTACATTTTTCCAGTTCGAAAAGGAACTCTTGGATGCAACATAATTGGACATGACTCAAAACCTTTGAAGTAAAATTGCCTGGGTGAAGTCGACTATTGTAAACTGGATTAAGAATCAAGGGGGTAAGAAGTAATCAGTTTATCATTATTTATCAATTTTCACCCTCTTACGTCTTTCAGACTTCCACTTTCCTCCTCTCTGCTTGCATGTCTCTGCACCTCTTACTCCCCCTCACGTCTTCACCAATCCTTTCTGTTCTAGCATGAGGCTATCATGATCTATGGCACGGCACTTTTTCTCCAGCACACTGTTAACTGTACACAACCAGAACCATTTATATACTGTACATTTATAGCTGTAATGAAATGAGACATACACAGTGGGTGATGCATGGACAGATGGAGAGAGGAAGAAAGAGACTTTAAGCTAGCGAGAGGAGAAAACAGACTGTTAGTGGAGTGTGACAAATGATTCCTTAAGCCATGACACACTAGATGGGTTGCAGTCCAAAAACAAGGGCAGTAATTAGATGAGGAAGCCCTGTCCTGTCAGAGCAGAATCATAGGCAACATGAGCCAGTAAAAATGTAGAACTAAATGTAAACAATAAAAAAAGGCAATATCTGAGGGTACCACAAGATGGTACACTTATTTATAACACCTAAACCAATTTACTGTCAATTTTTATGGAGACTGAATTTCTTCCTTTAGGTCTATAAAGTCCAATGTTCAGCAAGTGTTGAGTGTAATGCATTTTATGGCTCCTCTTCCCAGAAGTCTATGACTTGAGATTCATCTCAGTTTCTAAAGCTTATTGCCAAAAGCTTATGAGGTCTATTTTAGAGGCAGATTCAGTGAGCTATTAAACCCTCATATGACTAGGATGTAATTTTTAACTGTTCAGTTTTAAGGCAAGAGCTATCAAATTTGCTGTACCTAGAATAAAAGCCTCTAGTTCACAGAGAGCAGTCACAAACAACCTTATGTACTTTGAGTTTCAAGGTGTCAGATGTCAGTAGTTTTAATGGCACATACTGCATATGCTGCATAAATAAAGACTATTAAAGGTTCAAGTCAAGTCAATCCATTATCACACAAATAATTATGTAAATACTGTAGTTCTTTTTGTTCCAGAGGTGTGAACAAACAACTAATTTATGATTTACTTTGGAGGATTTGTTACATGAATTATAAAACATTATCCTGTAATCCCTTAATTTCCCCTCTAGCGCCATCATCTAGTCAGAAATTCATTTTGCCAATTTATTTATTTATGTCCAAATACCTCTAAAACTCCCTGTCTGCCTCAGTTACTCAGGTACATTTTCTTTAGTGTGGATTTGAAAATGCTAAACCAAAACGGTGGACATGGTTAACATTATACCTCCTAAACAGCATCACCTTAGCAGTGTCACCGCTAATGTGATCATTTAGCTGCGTCTAAGTTCAGCCACACAGAACAACTACAAGGATTAATTCTCTTTAAATTTGTTCCACTCCCTACTTTGAATCCTCTAACTGCTGTTTTCAAAAAACGTATCTGCTGATTGTACATGTAAATGACACCTTAAAATAACGTCTCACAAATTACAATTACAGAACAACTCAAGCAAACAGAGCGCATATTTCCACACAGTGCACTTTACTCATTTCACATCGTCACTGTGGTCTCTTCTGATAAACTGTCATAAACATCCACTTGGTCTGCACGCGCTTGTGCACAAGACCACATCGGCACTCTAAATGCACTCGCCACACATCCACTTGTGTGACTGAGACAAATAAGCATCTGTGAGGATATCTCTGCATGTCCGACGGTGAGAGTAAAAGGTACCATATTAATATTTTAATTGCATGCAGTGTCGGGGCGTCTGTTGAGAGACAGGCTTAATGTGGTGACAGATGAGGGTTAGGGGTAAACAAGGATTTGGCTGTCCTCCACATGAATTGAGAGGACAGAGTTGGTGGATTAAACGGCAGTTTTGGCTGTAGGGAACCTAGCCTGTGGCAGCGTGGATGCATATGGATGTTGGCTTATTACCAGGGGCACAAGTATTAGACATTATATACTAATGCATTATCTTACCCCAAATGTTATATTCCAGCCAAACAAATACATAAATATTGTGTGATTAACTCAAGATGATAAGTGGGAAAATTAATTTGCAGCCAGCCATTTAGCACCAGTAGGCTACAGGACAGGTGCTAATTAAGCTGCATTTTAAACAATTTGGAACATTGTGGTGGGTCAGTTACTTACTCTGTTGCCTCACAGCATGAAGGTGCTGTTTCCCTCACAGGCGTGAATGCAACTGTGATCGTGTTAATCTGTGTAAGCCTTGTGATGAACTGCCAACTTGCCCAATACATGCTGGGATAAGCTCTTGCCTATGTGCGGTAAAGGCAAAGCATGCCTTGAGCTCTTTTTTAACACTAAATGTTCTTACGGTTTATGAAAGACAAAAACAATAATCAATCACTGGTTTGATTAAATATATTCTAGCTTCTCTTCTTTGGCCCTTTTCTGGCTTTACCTCTGTCCCTCTGCAGACCAGCAACTGATTCATCCAAAATATTATCCCTCAGTTTGACTTACAGTTTATTACATAACGGTGATTGTCACAGGCCACTGCCAAACACACACACACACACACACACACACACACACACACACACACACGCACACACACACACACACACACACACACACACACACACACACACAGGCAAGTTCAAATTGGGCCCTGGCTTACACCTCAGTACACCTAAAGTCGGATTTAAAGTTGGCTCACATGAGATAAACAGCTTGCTCTGACCACTAAATTAAACTTGCCTCACACAACTTCTCGGCAGTGCGAATCTCTGAACACAGCACTCACAGTGGAACATGGATGCTTGACAAAAATTGCGTACAAAATAAAACCTGGCACTTGATCAAAAATCTGGCTAACAAATCTCAAACCATACAGACTTAAGACAAACTTTGCTTAACGTTAACGTTTCATGGGAGAGTGTCAGAGAAGACAGTGGTTTACTTTCCTCATCCATTGTGGTACTTTTTAGGTTTCTTCTTGCATGTCATTTAATTGCGTTTCACAGGTGGCACAGTGCTTGTTCACTGACCTGTTAGGAGGATCTGACAGAGCTAAAAGGAAACTTTTTTTTTACCACGGTCTGGATCTGTGTGTGAGTACGTGTGCTTGTCTTTTGTGTCACAGCAGGTAATGAATTATCATATGCCAGCCAATTTGTGTTTGAACGTGCATGTATCTGTGTTACTGCTACTGCATGAAAAATCAATGGACCCAACTGAGCCCCAACAAAGAGAAGACTGATTGCATCTATTGCACAGTGGCTATAATCAGCCAAAGACAGACATACAGTAAATTGCTGACAAACTGCTGTTTACTTACAACTCTCGTTACAACTCCATTGCCGACATGGACTCTGGCAATAAATACTGTCAGGAGTCTGACATAAATGACTTTGTCTTTTTGTTTTCAGCTGCCATCAGCATTCCCATGTCATAAGAACCCTTTTTTTACATCAGAAAAAACAAACGTAGGAGCCTGTGGCATTGTTTCTGACTGGGCCATATGCAGTGCATGACTTTTTGTAAATTGATAATAACAAAGATATGCATGGTCTGCTCACAATAGCAAAAGCAAGCCCCCAGCAAGAAACTTGACTGAAATATCCATTAATCCACTGCAGTTTCCCACTGGTTCAAAGGCTGTCTTGCAGCGAAGCTCTACAACATCAAAGGGCTCTCTCTTATGAAGGGTAGCAGTGAAATGTGGAACTCTTAGTTGAGAGATCTACCACGCTGCAGAGGACTGTTTGGGAAAGGGATGCCATTAAGACCGGTTTGATTGAACTGACCTGCAGATTGACGAGTTGCTACTGATAAGGAGAAACAGATAGATGCTTTTAGCCCTCCGCTCGGCATTAAACATTTCATAAAATCGACATTCAGGATAAAGGATGGGATGAATTACACATTTGCAAGCGTCTATGTGAAGTTAAAGTGCACATGTTTAAGGGACATTTTACCAGTTTACCTTATGGAAAGCTTTTGCACATTGCACAGTAATTTGCATAATGTTGTTGTCTTTCCCCATTTTGTATTTCCACTTTTTTTTAATCTTCAAATGTTATTTAACGACTCTAGGTTTCTGTTATGCCAATTAGTTTTAGTTATTTTGTTTCTGAGAAATTATGTTTTGTTCAACAGCTTGATATGGCTTGCACAATACCCATTATCCTCAGAAGCTGTTTCTGCAGAGAAAGGTTTTATCAGGGGTGTGAATCACAGCTGTACCTATTGAATTAATTCTAAATGGACTCAGAATCTGAGAGGAAATTTATTTAGACCTGCCAAAGCAGAACTTGGGGGAAACAAGTTAGAACATACTCAAACTCACGTTTTATGTCACATAGCGAGTTTGTTTGCAACATGTTGCATTTTTTCATGTTCAACAATTACAGAGCGACATTATTTAGTTCAGTATTTCTGGCAACTTGTAAAGGAAATTCAAGACAATAAAGCTATCTACTATTGCTGGACAGGTAACAGTAAGGTAAGTAAACTGCCTATAAAGCTCAGAAGAGCTGCAGATTCTGTCGATTATTCTCTAGCTTTAGATGATTTTCACATTGTCTTCACGTTTTCATGCATCAGCATCAGCACCTACTACCTAGGCCTTGAAATCACTACTGCAATACATTTATATTATGTTCTCAATACAGAATATTCTTAACTGAAAAGAACAACACCCTCGCATTCCTTACACTCCATCCTAGGGACATCAGAGTTACCAAATAATTACAGGCTTTAAGTGGATTTGTTCAATGGCTGCTGTGGCCACCTGAGAGCAATGCCAGATGAGAAAGACAGCAGGAAATACTCTATGGTGACAGTAAACTGAAAGTCATGGCAGCAGAATCAGTGAAACAACACTAAGCTAGTAGCTTTGCTCAGTTCATGCCTCGATGGGTAGCATTAACTTTTAAACTGAACTAAAGGAAATGAAGGGAAATGCATCAGTGTGATTCCCTGACTCTAAACAAAGGTGGAAAATAACAGAAACAAATCACAGAATCTACTCAGTGGTGAGAGCAGGTGGGGTGGTTTTGATGCCAGAAGTTAGTTTTGAGTCTTCTAGAGGTGTTATGATCTTATTTCAGCACAACATCTTGATGGGAGGTGCTCACCTGATAACCCCTAAAGACATGCCAGCTTTTACCCACTACTTTTGCTCTCTAAGATGAAATCTGCATTTCTGCTTCAGACTCTCACTGTGAGATGAAATAATATTAGTGACATCAGTTGCATTTTTAAATGTTACGTTTGATGTTCTTTCTCAGCTCTCTTTTGTGTCAGTAAAATAAGACCAAATCAGATTTCTGAAACCATTGAGATGAACTGAATGAATGTGTCCTGCCCGGAATCCTGAATGAGCTATTCTTATAATCTGAAGTAAGTGTCAAGTAGTGGGTCTGATGGAACACTTGAGAAATCTTCAGAACACAAAATCAATATTTATATTTAATACAGAGCCAATCTCAAAACCCACTTATGTGACCTCATTTCTTCCTCCTGCTTAGCTTTGACTCTCCGTGGACCCTCTGTAAATGTGCAAGAATACATCATTAAAAAATGGCAGGATTACAATGTAGCTGTGCAGACTGTACACACACGCACACACTCTTTGATTTTTATACGTCTGCACTGTTGTTTACTGGGAACATTCTTGGAGGGATGATGAGATTTTGGTTCTGGTGTAATAAATCAGGAATCATTATTTGAAGCCAAACATTTCACTTCCATTCCTAATCCATGAATTATAGGTCATCCTAATCTGACATAGGCCTATTCCTGTTTTTATTCAGTTTTATAGAAATGAGGGATGAAGATTTTGGAGCAGACCGAAAGAGATTGAGGATTGAACAGCAGAGATCATCCTGGCTTGCATTAATCAGACTAAAACATTACTGCTGCATTTGACTCTGTAGCTAAGCTTTAAACTTAACAGATGAAAGCGACGGGAAGTTTAGAGGCAGTTTCGCAACAAAGCTAAGCGACAGACAACCTTAAGTACAACGTTTTTATACAACATTTTTAGATTTTTGGGTTTGCTGATCATAGTCATCCATGGTAAGACAATATTTTCTTTAAAGACAATGGTCAAATAAAAATGAATGAAGAGTGTTTTGTCTTCCTCCAAATGAGCGGATCCATCAGTCACCACAGCAGTAGCTGCCAGAGGTGGAAAGTATCACACAGAAGAGAATAAAGCGTGTAGGATGACGGGCTTTAATAACAATAACACAGAGGACTTCAAAAATCTGCGTTCTTTAAGAAATCTATACACACTGTGTATGGGCTGGGGTGTTTGGGTTTAATCCTGCAGATTTACCTGCTGAGATCTTACCTCAGGCAATGTTAAAAAATAAGACACTGAGAAAAGCCAGAGTATAAATTCAGAAATTTAAGAAAAGTTACTGCAATGCAAAGAAAAGTTTTTTAGAAACTAAAGTATATAAACATTTTGATATGTGGATCTTCATCTGTTAGTGCCTCGTTCAGTGTTAGTTAGTTTGTCGAGTCTGTTTCTCACCCATGGGTCATGGACATTGCAAATATTATTTCTGTATGCATAAAGCAGGCCTCAGATTCCACATGGTCGCATAATGGAAAGGGGATTAACAAAGAATACCTCCTGTCATCTGTGGACAGCATGGTGAGCTGAGAGGGGACTGAAGGAGAGGGAGATGGTGATAAAGAGAGGAGGAAGAAAGAGACAGAACTGGGCCAATTGTTTTGATGTGCTTAACTCTTTCTGACTGTGTGTGTGTGTGTGTGTGTGTGTGTGTGTTTTTTATAAGTATTTTGTAAGTATGTTTACATGAAGATGACTGCATGTCAAACTCTGACTATTCAATACTTAACATTGTATTTAAGGCCTATGCAGCAACCATACTGCTAACCCTGTTACCAAAAAAGTTAACAAACACAGAATAACCTGATGAAGTAAATAATTTAAAACCCACGTTTGATTTGTTGTGCTAAATTGGAGGGAATTCCCTCCAAGCCATCCTAAGATATCACATGCACAAGAATTGGATGCCTGTACGGATGAACAACCCGAGAACATAAAACTCATTAAAATCTGTTTATGGAAATGTTTAACAGCTACAATTACAGTAAACAATGTACTGAAATGTAGCAGTTAGCTGAGTAATGTGTTGGGCTAAAAAGTATTTGTTAGGTAACTTGCAATGCACCAAAACCTGGGAATTACGTTAAAGAAGATGATAATGATAGGCGTGATAATACCTTTGACTTCCATCTAAACTGATACACATTCAGGAAATCTACCAGCCACTGTTTCTAATTAAACACCAGAATTAAATCAATTTCTGTGCCTTAATGAGAAAACGAGGAAACATGAATGTGACAAAAAATATGTTTATTTGCCATTTTACTAAAATTGTTTGATTCATGCAATATATTGTTCCTTCATGGATAAGGTAAAAAATGAAAATTAAGTTAGGTGTGCATGAATTGAATTCAAGCTAGACAAAAGACTATCTTTTATAGGGTGATAAACTGAACACAGAGTCCTGACATAATGAGTGTTTAGCTGGTAGTTAGGCTGTGTTCATACAGGTGATAGCTCTTAGAAGGAAATGAAACATGGTTTTAGTCCTAATGAGTCCACTAAAAAAATTTCATTAAAATGATGGAAACATTTCTTAACCTTGAGACTGTATAATGTCCCAAGAAACCCCACTTAGCTTTCTTGTGGTGTAACTTGGCATGTACTTGTGGCTGGAGAAAACTAAAAGGAGAACAACCTTTGGCAATGTGTGTAAAGTGATGTCCATTAGGAGATTGATTCTTTACCCGGAGTAAGAAGACGAGTGTGTGGCTGAGGATGGATGACGAATGTGGGGGAAACCAGTCATTAGAAAAGGGGGAAAATATCTTTTCTGTTTACTTGTCAATATAAACTGAATTCTCTCATCTGTGGTTGCCTCCCCAGCGTGCCCTCATTCCAATGCCCCCCCCCCCCCCCCCCCCCGATGTCACCTGTCAATCAAGCCCTGACAGATAGTGACCTTGCTCGGGATTGTTACCGATTTGAATTGACCTTGCGTTTTTAAGCTGCTTCCGCTGCTAGTTTTCCCCACAACTGGCTTGTAAAAGACATCTGAAATAATATTAGACTAATTTGCTCTCGAATAAGTTCATTTATATGCAGTTATACTACAGATATAAGGTGCATGATGATGAGCTTTTCATATAATGGCTTGGATTTACCCACTAATTCTAATAACACATCCACGTAACATATGGTTAAAATGGTGCAGTCTGTTCATCACATTTAACACAAATTAATGTAAATGTTCAAGAGCGACTTCATTGTATCTTCCTCTAAACATACTGTTTGCCTTAATTCAGGCTGTCTTTGTTTTGCAGACTGAAAACAGTAAGCATAAACCTTGCCTTTGTTGCAGCTCAACAAGATGAGAAATGCTTGACTGCAGGGCACTGTCACTTACCAGCACCCGCTTTTCCGTGCAAAAGTATGTCAACATGATTTTTGGTCTCTACTGATACTTGTGGAAGTTTGTTTTGCTCCAAATTATTGGAAAATCACTTATGTCAGCCTTTGAAAATGTAGCTGAATGTAAGTAGAACAAATGAGGGAGCCGCATGTGTAGGATATTGGTTGTTTTTTTGGATGGGGAGAGCCGAGGGAGGGGGGGGGGGGGGGTGATACGAGTGCATGTGTGTGTTGGCATTGTTAGCTGTCTAACTCAATCTGTCCAAGCTCATGTTTCTGTCGGGGTTAGCATAAGCCAGCGGTGAGCTATGTCAGACACTAAATGCCAATTTCAGGGAACAAAGTCACTTTTTTTTTTGGCTTCCATTTCTTTCTTCCTCGCAAAGGCACATGACATGACATCTGTGGACGTTACTGCTCTATGAGGGGATGTCGTGGCGAGAGATGAAGAGGAATACTGACTGGAAACACACAATCAGAGCAGGGAAGAATACCAAATATGCTATTGTGCGTGTGGATGTGTGGATGCATGTGACAGGAAGGGAGCAGCACATGGGTGATGCTGTTTCTCTCAAGGAGACAGTGAACTGTCACAATCTGCACCTTAAGCACTCTCTCTCTCTCTCTCTCCCCCTCTGACTCGCTCTGTTTTAGGAGGGCAGTCAAAAAGAGGTTTTATTAGAAGGGTGCTGCTGTAAAATAAAACTGTTACCCGTCTCTCTCACACATTTTCCGTCCTTTCCCCAGTCAAGCTCATGTTCACACATCACAGCTTCTATACCTCCCTCCCTGCCTTCTGTCTCCCTCGCTTTTTTTTCTCTCTCTCTCTCTCTCTCTCTCTCTCTGTCTCTCTCTCTCTCTCTCATGAATGTCACCTCTACTGATGGTGGCTGCTGGAATCCACACACACATACCCCTCACAACCACTCGCCGACTTTGGATGGGAGGGGGAGAGAGAGAGGGAGGGGGGCAGGAGGGAGTTCGGTGAGGGCTGTGGGAAAGGAGCGTGCCAACGGAGGCAGAAGAGGAATCTCTGTCTGTCTGTGTCCATGTCTCCGCTCTGTTACCGGCTTCATTCCCACAAAGATCGCCAGTGTCCCGCCTGCTGTTCTACCTCGGGATTTAAGTCAGCTGGATTACCGCTCGGACTCTCAGCTCATTATTCCATGCTGCCACATTTAAATGGGAGGCAAAGTTGGACCTCCATGGACTGCACAAATGGTGACAAACAGTTTGATTTTTCTTGTGCTTTTAAGAGCTCTCTAGCATTCAAAATGATTTCATTTTTGTTCAGTAAAAGTGTTTTTATATGTAAAATAAATTGAGATCTTCCTGTTTCATATCATCTGTTTAAAGTAGGTTAGGCATTTTGCAATATAATATTTCGAACTTGGCTCTTGAGGCACTGTTTGAGGTGAAAGATGAGCGGGGAGGAGGGGTAGAAACATCTCCATCTTCCTCTTTTTAAAAATCAGTCATTTTATGCTTTATTTTTTCTGTTATTTTAAAAATGTGACTGTAGCACTCTTCCATGTGCTCTCTTAGTGTCAGATCTTGATTTTTGTCAGAGTGGATGCTTTACGGTGGACTGCAGGTGAACTTGCATCTCTTCTAGTACCTCCCTCTCCAAGGGAACCCTCCAACTAAACTCTTCCCTGTTAACCCAATTAGACGCCTGATCTCCCCTGTGGGGGCTTCTCTAAAACGTCCGTCCTACTCTAGTTTCCTGAGGAAAGCAAAAGTCGAACCAGCAAAAGGGGGTACTTCAAAGGAAGACACCCCCCTCCCAAAGGTGAGAGGGGGGGAAGATGGCAGCTCTCGCCAGCTCACTCATTAGACAGAAACGGGCAGTCAAGGACGACCAAACCAACCGACCGGTAGCCAACAAGCGAAAGCCCTGTCCTAAGAGCAACAAGTCCTTGTGCCAGAAACAGATCCTGGTTCTGATCTCCAAAGTACGACTGTGTGGGGGTCGAAAAGGTCGAAACGACAAAAGACCGGGTAAGTCATTGGTATTATTTTCATCTTTCTCTCTGCTTGGTCCTTTTCTCACTCATATGTTGCAAGGGTTGGCTGAAAGCTTAACAAAAGTATGTTCCCTTTTTATAAAATAACCCCTAAAAAAATTAGCAAATGAGTTTTACATTTTTACATTTAATGAAATACGTAATTAATATGTATTTCACAATTCAACAGCACAATTTTTTCAGGTTTTGAAATTTGAGGTATTTTAATTGAGCGCATTTGAGTCAATTTATGTCCTTAAAGTGTGAATTTTCTCTATCCAGTAACAAAAACCTTTTTCGTTCCCTTCGATGTGCAAAAAAAAGTGACATTTGAAACCTTAGATTCTGAAGTTCATTTACAGTAAAAAGTTATCAGTTTAACTTACTGTCATGGCTCATAAAACCTTATAAAAGCCTTCATATTAGTATTTGTTTTCAGGGCAGCTGCCTCTTCACCTGTTCACACACTGACTAATGCCACCCAACCATGCAAAGTAAAACAAAAATAAGTTGTTGAATAAATGCTGAACTCAGTTGAAATTACTTTCTATCTACCTAATGGAGCATTTACATTAGCAAACATGTAATTATGTATAAAACTAAATATAAAGATATCTACAGGAACAATAAGTTATGTAATTATGTATAAAACCATCACTGTAGTTCTAAGTGCTTAGTGCTCCACCCATATTATACACTGTAGAAGACAGGCCAGTAAACAGTACAGTGTCCGGTTCACATGTGTAGGTAAGTAAGTTACATCTTACAGTTGTGAGGTCTTGACTTCCACAGCTGCAACACATCCAAATCTGAGTGAAACATTTCCTATGCTGGGTAACTCTGCCAGGTTCTCTGATGTCGTTTCTCTTTGAAAGCAGAGCTTCAACACTCTTGTCAATGAAAAATTATGTTTTGTACTGCCAGCTTCACCTTCTCTCTTATCAAAACTTGTCAAATGAAAGGTAAAAAAAAGGTGCCACAACACAAATAGTAGATTTAAAAGTGCACAGTCGCTCTTGACGTTGAGCTTGCAGGTGCAGTGACACTGGTTACACATTATTAATGATGTGATACAGTGTCTTTGCATGTTAAACATTTAATGAAAGGGAAGGTTTTTGGAGTTCCTGATATGTATATTTTTTATAAATACAAGTGTATTTATGTAATTGCATTAATTCAGGGACAGAACAATGTGATTTCATCATTTATGTTTGCAGTGTTTTGGTGTGATTGGCAAACTGCTAAATTATTCAACTCCTAACTGAAAAATATTTTGCACAATTACTAAGTGTAGTATGCTTTAGTTAAATTATGTATATTGCTGAAACATTGCTGAACTGCATCTGAGCAGAATGAACGTGAGAATGATGAGCGATGAGCAGAGCTTCATTTCATTCTTCACAACTCTGGTAATATGTGTCTACTAAGCTTCAAACAGCATTGTGATTCTAAATCCATCTAATGGTCTAGAGACTGGTGTTTCTGCTATACAGCTGAATAATAATTATGGTAAACTTAATTTGGTCTGAAGTTGTTTAGGTCTCGACAGCTTGTTTAGTGGCATATGTGTTAATTATGTGTGATGGAAAATACTTGAATGTAAATGTGTTTAACTTCCTCTGTCATTAGAAAAGGAATAGATTCCTGCCAATCATCTCCATCTCAGAGGTACAAAACCCTCCATCTGTGTTGCTAACACAACACCATGATTTTCACTTAGCAAATGTGACAAAACTATGAAAACATAAAAGGTGTACTGGAATCATTATGTTGTATCTGTTCCGTGTAGCCAGGTCAATAATCCTTTTTTTTTTTATGAATCTGGCTGCAAGTTGTTTACATAATAATGGCAGATGTTTGCCTGGCATTGCAATGACAAAGGGGTTGATTGTGGACATGAATAAAAATGGTCTTTGCCCCTGTACAGTTTATCATTATGTATAATGTATCCAGTATTTGCTTAGGGCTTTGGACCAGTGTGGTGGATTGTAGTCCATGTGGTGGACGAAGTATTGACATCTTTAACTTAACTGTAGGCCTAAAGTGTACTTGAGGTCCTCTGTTACAGTTCTGCATTGAAAATGTTAATATTAGTATATAGATTTGATCTTAAACATTATATTATTAGACTTAAAATTAAGCTACTTAAGTGTCCCTTACTTATGCACTGTTAAATCTTATATGATGAGATTAATATAACATAATAACTCATGTGTTAATTAGAGGTAGGAATCACCAGAGACGATACGATTTTATCAAAATACTTAACTCACGATACGATATTATTGTGATTTTAAATGTTTTGCAATATAGTAAGTATTGCGATATGATATATTGTGATTATCATGTTTTTTTCAACTGCAAATTATGTCATTTAATCTAATAAAAAAGTCCTCAGTCTTTCACTTCAATCATTTTTATTGCTGATAAACTGTCTGTATTACAGTTTACTCCAACTTAAATGAATACAGTTAAATATGTGGACTAATGTGCAGTTACAGTTATTTTGAACATTAAAAAGTTTGATTTATATTTTTAATTTGCATATACAATATATTGATAATTGGTGTCCCTGTATCTGTAATATCACCACTCAAAAATACTGCAATACTATACTGTATCGATTTTTCCCCCACGTCTAGTATTAATGTAAAAGCTGAATTTGACTGTTCTGTTTAGGTGAAACTTTGGAACTATTTTGTTTCCAACCACAACTAATATATTTGTTTTCATTATAGGTTAATCTTCTGATTATTTTTGTCCATTAACTGATGTTAATAATTGTACAACAGCACACCCAGACCGATGCTGTCTGCACAGTTTACTCACACACAGTTAATTATTTCAGACAAGTTGTGTTATCTGCGATGGACTGGCGATCTGTCCGGGCTGTACCCCGCCTCTCGCCCGAAGGCAGCTGGGATAGGCTCCAGCACCCCCCGCGACCCGAATTCGGATTAAGCGGTAGATAATGGATGGATGGGAGTTGTGTTATTATTATTTCCATAGCACATTTTGTACATCTGTCTGTTGTTGACTCAAGTTAGTAACTGGATATATATGTGCCTATCGTGCCCAATGCCAAGGCTGCCAGGCACATGCAGTGTTGTGTGCTCTCTATTTAATTGCATTTTTAATAAGCATTGTACATTGTATGATAATCATCAACTTTTATACCATGGTGAAACAAGGATACAGCTGATACCCTAGCAGCAACATAAACAATCTTGGTAACTGCATCTGCATGCTAAAATATTTTACCAGTAAAATAAGCAGTCCCTCTATTTTGGTGTGTGCTTCAAGAAGTTTAAATACACACTCAGGCAAATTAGTTTGTCGCTGTTCAAGCAGAGGTCAACAGTGGGCACAACATGTCGGGTCAAAATATTTGTTTTTTCTGGATGTGGTATGTGGATTGATGATGTCAACGTGGACATCCGTGCAGTGCACCACACATACGACAATGAACAGGCTTTCTTTTCTGTGTAAATGTGAACACGGTCTAAGGGCTCCAATACACTACATTCAGAAGGAGTTGCTGTTCTCTCCATTACTATAGTGTGCGATGTGGACTTGTCTCCAGCAGCACACAGAAATGCTGCTGTAGAAAAAGAAAGAAGGCAAAGCCAAACGTGATGGTTATCTTTTAAATCTTGTGCAGTTGCTGTATATGAAAGTTCGACAGCACTTGTACTGGGTTCTAATTGCTTTTATGTTCTTTTGTGCCTGTTATCGGTGTATTTTGGAAGGAGACAGAAAAGCGAAATGGTCGGTTTAGAGATCCTTCACACCAGTGAGCCAGCCATCAGCAAGGAGCTGTGCAGAGTCAGTGCATACACAAGCTGGGAATTTTTTTATTTTGAAACATCTGTGGACATCCGCAATTACAAAACTTTAGAGGTTTGTGTGGGTTTGCATAGCCTGCAGCGAGAGGCATGCGGCAGTCTTAAGATTGTCACTGCAGTCAGTCTAGTGACGCCACTCGCTAAATGGGTAAACATGGTTTGAGAGTTATACTAAGTATTAAGTGAATAGCTAAAGCGATTTAATGATCAGTGCCAGCGTTGTGTGCTATCAAGCAAAACTGGATTAGTAACACACACGTGTTTAGCCATTCTTACCCAGTTGTAGATTCTCCACAAGGAGGTGCTAACTGGTTAGGGGGTTATTCACAGCTGTTACTTACAGCTGCAGATGTAGACCTGCAAATATCACCCCCAACAGGCTAGTAAAGTAATAACATTAATAACAAAATGTAACATTTTGAGATAGTAACCCTATATACGGTACGCATTTTATACTAGAAAAAGTTGTGTGTTTTTGAAAAAGGAATGACACTTTTATGACCCTCTTTATGCAACACAACTGCATATCTTTTGTAACATACAGATTAAAGTTTGCTATGTCCTTGATTTTAATACCTTATTATTGAGAACTAACATTCCCACATTTACTCCACACAGCACAGTCATCACAGGATTCTGTGGATTCTCTACCAGCTGGGTTTTTGAGGAGTTTTTTCAAAGCTGTCATATTAGCATCACAGCTGCACACATAAGCTACAGTATATTCACTGCTGCCATAAAGCAACGGCCAACTCAAAATGATAGGATGGACATAAACCCTGCTGGTTATACATGTGACTGGCACAGATCTCATTCTGTATGAGATCCATGACAAACAACAGCATGTGCTTGATTTTACCTGTCTTTCTACTCTTGATCACCCTCTTCCAGTCCCTTACTATGAAAGAGTTATTTTCTAGAACTGGTCCAACCAATGTAAACCTCTCTCACTGCAAACAGTGTCAGTGATTTCTGCTGTAGCCCTCTTTTGAGATAAACTCAGATCATTAGTAGTGATTAATCAATAATCACACTATTGTTCAAGGTGGAATCTGCAATACAAATTGAATGATCTGTTCCTATATGTCACCTTTACCCATACCCGTCTTTACTCTACGTTAGACGAAAGGAGCACACAACCACTATCCAGTAAAATACAGATATGCATTAAAAATAGCAATACTATTAGCTGAGTTATTAGAAACTAATCCATGCAAATATAGTGCAAGCCTAGACAGCTTGTAGCACTGAGAGAGCTGTTTGGCATGGGATGGACTGTACTCTAGTATGTTGTAAGAGTAAGCATCCGCAAGACGAGTCAACAGTTGGAGCACAAATGTAGGCCCCGGCTGGCGGGCAGCAGACCGGGTTACAAGGAGAGATCCAGCAGGGGATAGCATTAAGCTGACCCTGAGAGATCAGGGCTGCAAATTCGCTTACTCAACAACACCTGATCAGACAATGCAGTGTTAGGTAGCTTCTCATCAGAACTTTACTGACTGTGACAGGGGTCAGAGAGAGAGAGAGAGAGACGGCGAGAAAGAGATAGAGAGGTAGAGCGAGTCTGCAGAGGCAAACACCAGCTTAAAGAGAATAGTCGTTACTGACGTCAAAGAAGATTGTTTCAAAAGGTGGTGGATGATTGGGGGTGGACACAGATAAAGAGGTAATCAAAAATACAGGAAATAAAGTAGGAAGAGATAACAGTGGAGATTATAGGGAAGGTGGGTGGAATTGAAAAGAGCTGTGAATCAACCTGTCATAGACGCAGCATGCGGAGCGGATGATGAGATGGGAAACCAAGGGGCTGGATATTTAGTGTCACTGTGAAACCGCTTCTTTTAGACACCAAGTTCTTCTCTTGTTTAATAATCTGTCTAAAGTAGGTTGACTTTAATTGAAAGTTGAGGATTCTTCTTCTATTTAAGGGATGCTTATATCATACTAATTTGTTAAGTCAGATATCATATGAGTCTTTGAGCATAAAAAAGTCCTTGTGGTGGACATCTACAGATCCATTTAATACTGGTTTAGCGTAAGTAGGTAAAGGCGTCTTAAAGAAGGGACCACATGTCAACAATAGATCACGACTGATTTGATTTTTTTACTAAGTCTAGAAGCGCCATGGCATCATTTCATTTCATCCACATTCATAAGTGAGGGAAGCATCATGATACTTGTTACGTCTGGAGTCTGGAAGAACACAGATTTTTTTCAGCGCCACATTGTAACCCGGTGTTCCTTAATACATTTGTGATCTGATGTCAGTCGTGTGGGCTTTTGCTCATTTCTCCAGGCCTCAGTGTCAAATCAGACCCAACTCCACTATTGAGTTTCTAAATAATATGACCTCCAAATTTTGATTCTCATTTACTTAGTTACTTTGAAACAAAGGAATTTGTCAGGAATTAATTTTGTTTACTATTATTGTTTAAGTGGCATGCACTACTTTCTACACTAGTGGTATACCACACATTTTATCACAATTATAAAACTTTCTTGAAATTACATGAATGATCACATCTTGTACAATAACTTCACACTGTGACTGTTTTGAACTATATGATGTATGATGCAATTATACACTAGCATCTTTATTCTAAACTTCTGTGCTGTTGCAAATGTTAGCAATTTTTTTTTTCTCATCCAGCTTTAATCTAAGTTTCAGACATTTCCAATCAACAACAGGTTTCTGTTTGTCTGCATCTAGACAAGACAAACAAAAGATTAGTGCTTGATTGCTGTTGAGGTCAATCACCCCCAACGTCTGGGGATTTCCAGCCTTGAACAACACTCGTTTCATCAGAGGGATCTAAAATATCTGGAACCAAATGGCGTTGAAGAGGATTGGGATGCAGCAGAATGTGCGTAGAAGTAGGTAATCTAGTTCACTGCTAAGACTTTTGTCCAAGATTTGTCAGATTAAACCACAATCAAATAGCAAAGTTTTAGCCTCTAATCTTTAGGGTTTTTATGTAATGCAAAAGTCCATTAGAGATTAGGGAATTTATTTATATTTGTATCTAAACATTGTGTCTCTGGATTGAAGAAGCTCCTTAGATGCTAAGTAAAGTCAGAATAGAGTTTAAGAAATTCAGCTGTAGAGAGTGTTGACAGTGGCCTTAAATCTTATTCAAAGTTAAGCGGCAGAGGAACGTGTGCACAAAGAACACCCTTTTGTTTCCTGTCATCGTGAAGATACCACCCTAACCACCTACACATACCTGCTAAATTGAATCTGTGGGCGCTTTGATTAAAGCTGGCAAGGACAGATTGAATTTACGTCTAACAAGAGAGAGACAGCAAGGATGGAGGACATCTACCTACAGGGGTAATGATGAGAAGACAAGGCGAGGGAGAGAGCATGTGAGAGGAAGTGGAACATGGGGTAGATATAGGACAAACGTATGCCTGTGTGTGCACATTCATTAAGTAATTTGGTGGAGAGCAGAAAGTCTTATTTTACATAATATTTAAATTCTTTTTTCTAGCCAAAGCTACTTACTGGAAAATGTAATTAGATTATTTATTTACTCAACAGCACTGTGCACACTATCTACAGTTTATCTTTATCTTTCTTGCAGTGCTTTATTTAAACACCTGCATACATAAGTATAGCGGTATGAGTATGACAGCTAAACTTCTCACACAAAATCTACTGTACAATGGAGTCTCCCCTTTTGTCCCACGCTGCTCTTAAGGATTTCCTCCATTTTCTCATCATGTTCTTCTTTTTTTGTGTGTGTGAAAAGCACAATGTGTGAGGACTGCATCAAAGTGTTGCAGCAAGCAAATCAATGCAAGTTCAAATGCTGAATCCTTTGTTGTCCGTCAGTATGCTGTTTAGCTTCGTTGTTTGTTTACTTGGGTGATCATCACTCGATCTGACAGAGGTCCAGCCCCCCCGTGGGAGTGCGGAGACATGTTTGTGTTTGTTTGTTCTGCATATATTGAAGTGCCTATTTGTGTCCTTGCTGGAGGGTCAGTGGGAAAAAAGGATAGGTGAGGTGCGTTGGGGGATTGTTGGTCTTGCTTTCGTGCCTCTGTGTTTTAAGCCAGTGTTATGTCACATAAGTGGATGTGAACCTCAAATAAAGTAAATAAAATTAGATGCTATGGTGTTGTGGATGATGCCGTGAGGCCACGACGTGCTGCTGCACCACATCACAATGTTAATAAAGCACATATGTTGAATACTAAATGTGTATGACGTGCTCTTGTCAGCACCATTAGAAAGCAGTGATAACTGTTTTCTCACTCATGTGAACGGCTGCCACTGTCACACGAAATGATTTATGAAGCCTTGAATTTAAATGAAGAGGCCACTCTTTGACCTGCGCGTGAGGTGATACACCTCATTCATTCCTCTTCCTTCTTTGACCCCGCCACCATCGTGCTATCCCTCCGCGACATTCTTTTTCAACCTGTCTCCCCCTATCTCCTCTCCCACCCTCTTACGCTTGTCACACTCTGTATGTTTGTATCGCTACTTGCCCTTTTCGTTTGCTCTTGCTTGCCTTCCCTCTTTTATTTCTGGAAAACCCCAAAGCACTCAATAGTTAGGCCTCCATGCTGTTAACTAGCTTATATGACTTCATTCCTGCTCTCCTGTTCTCCCCTTCTATCCTCTCACAAGGTTGATAATTACTAGCAGCACTGTAGAGCTCATGGCCCAGTTTAGAAAAGAAAAAAAAAAAGAGGAACCATGTTCTCCTTTTATCAGAAGCAGAATTGAGCACTACACAAGAGACTGGTTCCCACTACTGGCATGTATGCAGCACACATGAACTGTATGGATACATATACAAAGAGGGAGAGGGAGACATGTAGAGAGAGCAACTGAAAAACCCAAGAGAGGAGGATGAGAAGGGGAGTCAGGGAGTCCTAAAAATGTAAGCCAAGGAAAGCCCCTGTTGTCTGGTTCGATCAGAGCAGAAGGAGAAATGCCCTTGGCTGCTCATTCATGCAGGCCCCCGGTAATTACCTCCACCCTTATCAAGAGGAGCCTGAGAGGGAGATCAGCAACAGACATACTGAGCTCAAATCAAGCTAGATAAATACATTAGCGTAATGATAACCAACACCGAGCCATACACCACACTGATAAGCTGTAAACCTCTGCTTATTTTTCAGAGCAATTACATTGCAGCAAAGGCTTTTAAGTGTCCTCGATGGCAACCGTGATTACCTTGGGTTCCTATGTGCACTGACCTCATTTCTACAGACTCACGCATAATTGCTGTATGAACGGTTCTTACTGCAGGACCAGGCTCCAGCTTCCCCCAGAAGATTTTCAAAGTGATTATCAGTGCTGAATGTAAACTGATGAGGGGCATCCCTGTGTCGACGAAGCAGTGGTTCCTGCTAGGATCACTGACAAACCTAAACTAATAAACAAAATGCTCCCCTGACTTGGACCACTTATGTCTGAGTGTTTCATATACATTTACCTACATGCATTTTTATTCCCGCAACATCTGCCCTCTCTGCACACTTGCTTTTCCACTTGTCGACTGCAAGTCACATTCGTTCATGTGTGCAGAGGTCACTTGCTGACACCTACGCACTGATTTGCACACAGGGAGCTCTCTTTGACCCACACTCCACTGACCTGGTTCAGCAAATGTTTTCTGTCACTCAAGCCCACACATGTCGCAGCAGTGATGAATGTAGTCACACACTGCCTCTCCGCGGGATATACCCTGTGCAGTGGGGGCCGCAGGTTGCTTTCTGGCATATTTCCGACACTTCTGTAAGGCACGTGTGTCGGTGTCCTCACCCTGATAGATAATGCGCAGTCCCTGCTGCTCTTTTAACTTCAGGGTAGGGATGCACCCCACACTAAATAACATATATGGTAGGATTAATAATGATTATGACAAGTCTCAATTAGCACCAGAAAGCGCTAATCCATTTACTATATGGTCATGGTAGAAATCTGAGCAACTACTAAAGTATCTGAAGTGAAGATAAACTTTCATCCATTCAAGAATATTTTTCCACCACACTTTTACTGTAAACCTATTTATTTTTTGGTCATGAGCCCCTGGATCCATTTACTTTTCTTCCAGTGTAATGCAAAAAATAAATAAATAAATAAATTGAGCCACTCAGACAATGTCAATTGTTGTGTCACGTACATTTCAAATCATCAATCTGAAATATTAAACATATTTAATAGAATAAATGCAGCACAGTACAAGGTGTAATATTGGAAATTTGGAAATATGCTGTATGCTAAGTACGGTGCTTTAGTAAAAGTAAGTACATTGGTATTTTCCACCACTGCATTATACAATGCTTCTCCTCAACTACTTTATTTGTTTGGGTTAATCTTTTAAGACTGCGATTGCTTTTGGCCGCCGGCCACACAAAATACACACTTGCTGTTTGAATACAAGCATGCCCTAACATCCCCATATCAGCAAACATGACCTTTGAGTCAGTAGTTTTCTGAGTTATCATCTTCTCTGTTTACCCCTGTGGAGCAGTACAGGCTGCATGTGCACACTATGCAACCACATGACACAAACACAGGCATTTTGCTCATGTAAACAACTCCGTGTCCAACCAGAGGTAGACTGGCATCACAGTGTGTCATTATGTGTCACTGTATATGGAGAGAGAATAACGAGTGCTCGTTTTAATGCGGCTTGGGTACACAATCCATGAAGTATTAAGTAGCACTGCCCCAATTTTACACATTATATTTTTTAACACAAAGAGCTGCATAACATCTTCTGTGGCTGGAGTTTAGAAAAATATATAGTGTTATCTCACCTTGGGCTTAAGACTTACTGAAAGCCTGTGTTGCGAATTCAAAGTGTGTTTGAAAGGAGACAAGGATGGTTTCCTGATTCTCTCTAGTTGCTTTGTGGGAAACGTAGTTTCTGGATATTGAGCAATACTAAATAGGGTCCCCTGTCCAAGTGCAGAACAAAATCTGCCGAGTACAGCTATAATGAGATTCAATGGGTCTAGTTCACTGTTGACAACTTTTTGGAGAAACATTCTGCAGCATTAATAGCAATAGTAGGAAAAAACACGTGTGTCTGGTGTTTTTCTGTGTGTGTGTGTGTGTGTGTGTAAACACATTATGCAAACACAGTTGCAGTCAAGGCAGTGAGAGAGGAGCAGTTTGCAGAATACACATTTGGGTTGTAGTGCATATCTGCAATGTGATGACACTGAGCGGAGTCAGTATTATGATTATGCACAGTTTTGTTAATTTCCATGTTTAAAAGTCTTTCAGCTAAAGAAAAGCAAAGATTACAGATCATACTGGGTGCAGAGGCAAATCATGGTTAGATCTTACTTACTAATATCAACAAATGATTTTCACATCACATCACAACTTCCCAGAAAGACAACTGAAACAATCAAGTGAGTGCTGCGCTGATATTAATCTGCAGCTTTTTGTATAAAATATCACAAAATGTCAAAAACACACTTTAATTTCCCAAGTAGTGCAAAAGCTATATTGAGTTTACAATCATGTATGACAAAGGAAATAATCAAATCTTCACATCTGAGAAGCTGTAAACGGCAAATATTAAAATATGAAAAGCTGTTTCCTCTAATCAGCAGCAAAACACGAGTGTGCTTCATGTATGTCCAAATACAATATTTGCATGGTAATACAGTGGCAACAGTCCCACAGGTTTATCATCTGAATCTCTAATGCAGCTGCAGTAAAACACAACTGATATGGTTTTGGCTGAGAGTACGTTTTAATTATACTGGATCAGAATTTATTGTGCATTGATGGAGGATTTTGAAGTAAGAGCCAGCTCTGCTAAGTAAAACATTAGTTTTAGTGACACTGAAATGGAATATGGGATTTTCGACCGCAGCCATATTGCGAGAACAGCCTAAACGTGCTTTTTCTCAAGCACGTACACTCGTCACTCTTGATGACACAACAGTGCCATCTCATTCACTCTGTTCCCCTACTGTCCCTCAGATCATTTCTCTCTTCCTTGTTCCTCCCATTTCACTGTTTCTCTCCCTCTCCTTTGCAACTGCAGGGACAAGTAACGAACGTCTTCCCTGCTCTCATTGGATGATGTATGATCTTATTGGGTTGGATGAACGCGTACATAACTCAAAGGATACGAAATGGAGAACGTGAGAAAAGAGAAGATACTACAGAGCAGAGAAATGTTTTGACAAGCAGTCCTGAAAGAGACGGGCTGGGGAGAGCTACAGATGCGTGCATATAACAACGGGAGTAGGTCACAGTCCCACTGATGTTTCAACCCTGGCACACTTCCTTTGGGAAACAGTACTCCAGATCTCATCCTTGCATCCTCTGCCACTCTCTTTCTCCCTGCACTAGCCTGAAGAAGACAGGCAGATTGCGCAGTGCTGTAGGCCCCTCCCTGGGGAATGTGTGTGAGGGCATGGGTGGAGTTTAGCAGAGGGGGAATCCTCAGATGGCCCTCAGTCCTCTAGTGGCTCTGTCATAAACTGCTCCTTCATCCATGTTTCACCCCCCTTATTAAAGCTGCATTGAAGGAGACTGGTCACTTCACTGGGCCTGACCAAGCCAAGTGACTGAGCTTTCAGTTATAAGTCAAGGTCCCAGTTGCTGCACTACTGAGGCAGCAAGGTGCTGAGCTCAGGAGACAACCTAGATTTCTACTGCACAGAGATTTGTGTAATTGAGAGGGGCACTGATGAGGTCTGAGAGCTGCTGCAAAGATTCTGTCTGTTTCTTAAATGAACACAAAGTAGGCTGCAGGGACTGTTCATGAAACATTGAACCACTCGCTTCGCTTTCCCTGTTATATTTTCTCTCCTCTAGAAAGAAATCTCTACTTCTAACAAGAAATATGCAACAGAAATAGCTGTTATGTTCTCTTTTTTTAGTACAGTAAAAAGTGCAATTGTCCCACTATCATGGTAATTATATCAGAGATTTTATGCAGTTTATGCCTTTGTTAATTATATACATGAAAAAAAACAGCTGAAGATAAAGTGAGATATTACACTGTAATGTTAGAACAGCTGGTATGATCACATTGTAGACATTACACAAACAGTAGATAAAAGCGTACGTGAAGCCTTTGGATATTCCTTTTGTTCTGCGTTTTATTTTTTTATTTACAGCTACAATATGCAGTGTAATCTAATATGAGACTCAAAATCTATCCACTCTGTTCCTCACAAGACAATGTAGCTTACTTACTTAACTGAAAACAGAAACAGTTAGAACTGTTTATGTCCTTCATTCTGTTGTGATTTGGCACTTTATAAATAAAACTGAATTAAATTAAATTCTTGAACACATCCATTAAACACTTACATGCTGGTGGAAAAACTAAGTGAACCCTTTGATTTAATAACTGGTCAAACTTTGGCAACAATAACCTTAAACAAGCACTTCAGATTAAACACGTTTTGGCTCATTCCTCCTCACAGAACTGCTTCAGCTCAGTCACAGTCTTTGGGTGTCTGTCGTGACTCTTGAGCTCAGTCAGCAGCATCTCTATTAGGTTAAGGCGAAATAGAGGGTCTGACTTGATCATTTTTAAAAGGAAGATTTCATTCTCGGATTTACTTCAGTGTTTAGGTTCATTGTCTTGCTGTATCACTCAACTTCTACTGGACTTCAGCTGGTGGACAGCTACCCTAACATCACCTTTGATGTTAGCTCCAACAATTCCTTCAACTGTTCAGTCTGTAACCCTTTCCAGCTTTAAGCAAATCAACAATTCTTGATTGTGAGCAGATGCTTCTTGTAACTGACAGGTTTATAACGCCTCCTTGTGATTCCAGTCTTCACTGAATGTTTAAACAACATATTCATTAGACGAGCACAATGTGTATATAAATGCAGGTAGCTTAAAAAGTTTCGCTCCTCTTTCGTTAGTGTTTTAAACTCTGACATCCTTGAAGAACCTGTTCCTTTTCTAGGTTCCATGAATCAACAAATGAGATTCTGGCTCACGCCTCTAGCTGTGGTACTAATACGATGTTGTTTTCCTGTGCTCCCTTGCAGAGCCACAGCTGAAAGGCATTGTAACCCGGCTATACAGCCAACATGGATACTACTTGCAGATGCAGCCTGACGGCACCTTGGACAGCACACGGGATGAAAGCAGCTCATTTTGTGAGTGTGTGTTTCCGTCTATAGCAAACATCTTTGCTTGTGGTCGCGTTGTGTAATTTTAATCAAATTATTCACAGTCTAGTCTCTAGCAGCACTTAAAGAAAAGCTCATACACTCAGTGGAAGCCAAATCTTCAACCCTGGCAAAGTTAATGCTCTGCTGTACAGCCTCAGCCTACTGTGAGCTAAACAGAACCACAGTGGGTGCACTGAGCTACAGGAGCTTTTGTGCATATGCAGAAATGCCTTGTAAAGGTTGCAATCACACATACCGATTCTGATTGGCTCTGCAACTCAGTATTTGAAGTTTCTAAGTGATTACTGCTGCTGCTGAGATGAGGTGAATGTTCATCATGACCTTTAAGCAATCTAAATTTGTTTTTTTCGACCAGAAACTATGCTGTGTTCTCTTTCCTTTGTTTTTGACCTTCCAGACTTAGACGTAGAGACTGTTGAAATGTGGTATATATTTCATTTGTTTCATTTTTTAAAACAGCCTCCATTAATTTTTCTTGCTGAGTAAAAGTCTTAAAAAGATTCAGAATACTTCAGCCATCCACAAAACTCTATTTATCTGTCCACTTGTCACTGCCTTCGCTCTAAGCGCCATTTGGTGATGCAGAACATTATTATCCACATTTAGAGTCAGTGTAAAACACAGTCAAAGTGACATATTGATGTGTTTACATAAAGATAAGCTCTGAGAGGTCACTGCATTTGAGCGTAACATGTGGCAGTGACAGTGCATCATCCTGCTACAGTGGAGACAGAAAAGCACACTCTGTCCACACTGCAGTTGGATTTCACAGTCTTCTCTGACTTTGTCTTTTGTCTCTCCCTTTGTCATGTCTCTCCCTCCTACTTTATTCCCCTATTAAGCACAGTTCAACTTAATTCCAGTGGGACTGCGGATTGTGGCCATCCAGGGGGCAAAGACAGGGCTATACCTTGCAATGAATAGTGAAGGCTACCTCTACACCTCGGTAAGCATGTGTATATGGAAGAAGCTAATCACTTTTTGAACACATAGCTGAACTACATATTATATAGGAATATGTTGCTGTGAGAGTATCTTAAATGTGAAAGCTCTTGTTTTGAATGCTATACCACATGCCACATTACCGCCATGCCTAGATATTAAAGGGGAGGGAAAATACCAAGCAGGGCTTTTTCAGCTGTGTTCATTTTGGATGTTGAGTTGTAAGTTTTGGGACATGTGTGATATGGTGTGATAGACTACTAAGTGTGACAAACTACAAACAGTACTCAATCGGTTTAGTATCAGCTATATAGTATTTATTACTACATAATTGTATTAATGCTAAAGAGACAAAGACTGGAGTGAAAGATAGGGTGACAACTTGACAGTGAGGAAGAAATTGAGGTATTGAGGGTATAAAGCATTAATATGCCTTTTATGTTGGCATATATTGTCACAGCTGATTCTACATTTCAGGAGCTAACATAACATAAGTAAGAAATATTCTCTCCCTCCTTTTGCTGCCTCAGGGCCTTTCTCTAGATGTCTGTCCAGTATCATCCTGTTATAACATCTAACAAAATAAGTCACATACAGTATACTAAAGATATATTGTCAATTCTAACATCTCAGTGGTTGTTGCCCCCTTGAACACCTCACAAGTAAGAGTTTGGTGAATAGGACTTAGAGTGCAATCACCACACAGAGAAACGTTAAAGAAATGTAGGATAAATATATGGCAGTCATTCATGCGTGAGGCCCTTTGTCTTCAAGAATACTTGCACGTTTCCTGGACAGTGCTACTTTGAGTGAGCAGTCTAATCAGTACCTTGGACAGCGCACATGGCAGTTTCAGTGGTGGAAACTGGAAACTCTGATCAGAACCTTGGACAGCGCTTGTAACATTAATATGGTTATATTGTCAAAACACCTCACCCATCTCAACTTTCAGTGAATCCCTTAGCATGAGGAGTTCAATCAGCACCTTGGTCAGAGTTAGTGCCAGTTTTAATAGCATGCTGTATAGTTTGATCAGAATCCTGGACAGTGTTCTTAACACAATCTTATGCCTTCACTTTTTACATAGAAAAAAGTAATTTAGGGACTCAATGATACTGAATCCAATTCAAAACTCATGCTGATTTAATCTTTTTTTCAATGTAGTTTTCATTTCAGTCTGAGCAGTAACCAAACAAAGTTTTGGTTAGACCTAAAGTCTGTGTGAAGGTACTCCAGTGGTACAGGTCATAAGTGAACATGGTGTAGCACCAATGACAAGCTGAGATGCACAAGCTACTTCTCACATTGTCAGTAATGTGTTAGCTATAGCTATATAAACAAAAAAAATGACATTCCCCCCTTCCTGTAAGTATTCTCCCACAAATATCACATATGAAAGTTGTTTCGCTGACTTTGTTACTCTGCATCCATAAAGCATTTTTATGCATCAGTGTTTAAATTAAAATAATGGATTTTATTACTGCATTTTCTGGAGCGTTATCAGCAATGTGAGACTCCTCTTTAAATATACTACATGGTGCTTAAAGTAAAGGATTCATAAATATGCCGTATATATTTCTCTTTAGTTGTTATTTATGTCCGGGCTAAAACAGAACGTTCATAAAATATGTGAAAACATGGGCGGTTTTATGCATATGAGATTCAAAGAAGAGAGTATCACCTCTGCATGTGAGAGTTAAATCGTGAATCACTGCAAATGCACCATTTCCTATTATCTTCTAAGCCCCTGATCAGCATGCATTAGACTTTGGTGCCTTGGCTCTGCGAACAAAAAGGAGAAGGGATTTCCTCAGCAGCAGTCAGTAGCTGCACTGCATCCCACACTGACCTCTTTCAGAGAATTTCCCCCCTCTCTCTCTCTCTCTCTCTCTCTCTCTCCCTCTCTCTCTCTCTCTCTCTCTCTCTCTCTCAATCTCACACACACACACACACACACACACACACACACACACACACACACACACACACACACACACACACACACACACAGTTACAGAGTTCATAAAGACGCTGAATAACAGAACAGCTGTTTACTTGTGTAATATCATGCATGTTTGATTTCATGAGCCCGTACTATTCTCTAGTGTGTGTCTGATGTACTAAGGTGTTGCAGTAGGAGGTAGAGCAGGTGGCGTGATATGGTCCTTTAAACATCTTTGTGTTCTGAGACTGTGCTCATATTTGTTTTTACATTTGAAAGTATGCCAAGAGAGAGTACAACACAAATGAGGAATGTGTTCATTTATGATAAATAAGCTCACTGTCACTGTTAAAGAAGCCAAAATGACTGACAGGCTGACTAGTCGCTTCCTTTCAGCTATTTTTTAACTTCTTCATTATTTTGCCTCCTCTTCTGCATGCGAGTAATTATTACACTGTTTTCCTCTAAATAACTTGAATTCTTCTCTTGTTTGCCACATTTGCTCATGTAGTTATCAGGTTGTTGGACCAGGCTCTTTAACAAGCAGAAAGTCCATTGGTGCCTTATCTCAGACACAGATTTCAGCCTCACTACATTTAGGTGACAACAGGAAATGGTTGATCCTGATACAAAAATAGAGCTTGGCTCATTCCTGCCCCATTTTATATTCTATGTGCTCTGGAAAACTCTTCATAGATATAGAAAGAGAGTGCAAGCAAGGGAGAGAAAACCCTGACAGACTTAAGCATTTTAAAAGAGCAATTTTTGACCAAATGAAGATTTCACCATTTTAAAAACACATCCAAAGATCCAGTGTTTTTTTAATGAGAATATAAAAAGCTGGGGTGCTTTTAGTAAGTGTTAATGAGTGAAGTTTGGATTTTCAAGGTAAAAACATATGAGAAATGGTTTATTATTTAAAGCAGAACCTTTTTAAAAAGTTTAATGTGTAAAAAATTTGACTTTTAAGGTAACTTGTCCATGATGTTAGCATGCAGTTTTAAATCTAAGTCAAAATTAGCATGTGTAATGGTCATTTGTAATTTGTAAATTTCTTATCAGCAAAATAAACGCAGACACTTATCTAACACTAATTTCTCTTCGTCTTCGTTAATAGCACAGAGTAGGGTATAAAAGTTTTAGGTTACTGGTGCTGTACGTCATGTTCGCCAGATAAATGATAAATGTAGGCAGAGGTGAGTCATATCAGCTGTCTCTTGCGTAAGTAACTTGATTACAGGCCAAAATTCAATCTGCCTGTTTAAGTAGCTTGGGGGAAAAAATGGTGCGTCAGATTTAATAGGCATGAGATACATATTTAAACAACAGGACACAATCATGTTCAGCGTATGGTTTAATGCTTTGAAGATATTTAAAGGACAACAGCACAATAGATCTTTTTTGTATGTGATCTGTGTAGGCCTGTGACATTGAGTGAGACACACAAACTGATGAGGAGAGGAGATAAAGAAAGAGAAAGAGCATGAGACCTATTGATGAAAAGCTCTGTGCCCTCTCTATTCTTTTCATGGCAGGATTGCATTGAGATGCAGGACAAGACCAGCAGCTAGATAGCATCACTTTTTATCACAGGAGGAAATGTGGACATTAGAAAAAGTAGTGGAGAAAATAATTGGCCGGAGCTAGAGAAAAGAGAATTGCAGAAATGAAATGATGAAGAGATACATTTTGCCAAGCAGCCAATTAAGAGCACTTAGGGAAGGCAAAACCTATTCTTTCTGATAAACTATCTATCTTTTATTCGTCCTCTCCTTCCAAAATTGTCTGTGGGTTATATTAGAATGCCCCCCTTGTAATTTGCAGAGATATAAAATGACTAAGGTGGTGATGATGGTACACAACCAACTACTATTCTCTGTGTGCCAAATGATTAAAAGCAGAGGGATTTTTGATAAATGCAGCAGGCAGTGTGGAGCCAGTCACCTCTGAGGGTCGAAGAGGGGAATGTCAGGCACCACTCCTCTCTCAGCTGCATTATATTGACTGGGGCCTTCCAGCTATCAATCAGCCCTGCAGAGTCATGAATCCCCACACATTATAATCCAATCTGCTCTCATCATGCAACAGTCATGCTTCACTGGGCTATCATAAAGCATCACAGACAGACCATACATGTGTGGTGTTAGACCGTATTAACTGCCAGTCTCATCCTCTGTAAAGCCCCTTTAATAAGCCTGTCTATGCCCTACTGGCTTACGTAACGCGGTGTGTCATGGTGCATCTACATCTGGCTCAACGACAACATCAGCAACATGCTCCTCTGGTGGCTTCTTACACTGCAAAAACACACACACAGATTGTGTGTGCATGCATGTCTGACACAGGATTGTTGTGACAGAGCTAAACATTTACATTTCAATGCATCGCTGCAGCAGTGATGTAGTGCTATGGGAACATGGTAGGATTATTGCAACTGGGTAGATTTCACTGCTTCCCATAGATTACCCAGGGAGCAGATGGAACAGCCAATAAATGAAAGCCTGCATGACACTGTGACCTCTGCTGTCCAAATAAGGGACTGCAAAAATGCTAAATGCTATGTCCTGAAATCCACAAGTAGAGCTTTCAGAGGTATTAGCTCTGATTTCATGCTTGTGCATACATGGCACAATTAAAGTAAACAAGAGATTAAATATTATTCATGGGTTCACCATCTGTTTGGTCATAACTTTAATTCATGTTGGAGAACTCTGTTTCACATGTGGCAGGATGTGTATTATTACTTCACTGTTTGGTGATGCAGTAAGTGCAGACCCAGTGTATGGTGGCATGGAGAGTTAGGTCAAGGAGATGTAATCAGACACAAGGGATGAAGGGGGAGGTGGTGTGTATATGGGCGGGGGAAGGCTGAGATGATGCCCTGCATCGTAAAAAGGTTCTTCCCATCCTAGGGATGCTAAGCACGGACACTACGTATTACCTTTATCTGTTTTCATTTAAATTAATCTTGAAGTTGAAACACATAGAAGGGAAGCTACCCAAATCTCTCAGTAAGTCACAGAGGACAAAAATAGGTTTTTATTTAATTTATACTGCGAGCGTGCACCATTTAAGTGAAAGATATTCTGCTGGAACTCCTATGTAACACTCAACATATTTCAGCAATTATCCAGGGCATGTAAATGTGGTGGTTTGTATGATGCCTTCAATAGCTACACCCTCACATGGTCTCTGGAGTTCTGCAGAGGTCTGGAGGTTACATCAAGGTCAGTTTTAGAGATGGGGATAAATACAGAAACATATTTGTATCACGCCTGGACAAGAACTTTGGCTTCTGTGGTAGTTTCTCATGAAAACTCACTTTATTATGAGGACATTTATTTCTTTGTCTTTTTTCCCAGACCTCTACTTGAATGAAATACCCAACATATGGATTTTGACATTAGGCTAATTTCAGGGGACTATGATTATAAAGGATAATTATAGGATGACTTGAAAGAGGGGTTATCACTGGTGTCATTTCAGAGGTTGGGCTGAAGTGTGTTAGATTCTCTTTCCGGAGGGACGTAAGTGCTGGTGACTAATTTCATAGTCTGCCTAGTGTTTTGGTCTTGGCAGAGATGCAAAGAAGCAGGTCTCTCACTTTCTCTCTACCTAATCTCCTTGATTACCCAGCAACCCCTCTGTCCTCTCTAAGCAATCTTCTGCTCTCTTTCCGGTCTCTCCTACCTTTCCCTTTTGTCTCACACTCTTTCCAACCCTCCTGCTCTCTGGTCTGATTAATAATGAATGAAGCGGATCATCTATCGATCCCATCTTCTTTGTGTTAGCACAGCAGAAGATATTAAACCTGTCAGAGCATCTTAAAATAGCTCTGCAATGGCAATGAAAGTGGGAGAGTTTGTAAAGTTAAGGGTTAGGGTTTTGTTTTTTTGTTTTTTTGTGATGGAAAGACAGAGGTGAGCATAAACCATGCCGGCAAATAGCAGCGGATGCAGAAAGGTCAAAAAAGTCCTGAGCTGCCATCTCAACTAAAGGATGAGTAAAGTAGAAAGGTGATGATCTGTGCTAAGTGTTAAACTGGAGGTCTCTTATGGTCACAATTTACTTTTGGCTTTTTATTGAAGCTCGTCTATGCCAAGCCGTGATCCTTTGGCCCTCTTCTGTCCTCCTGAGTCTCAGTGAAATTCTCCACTCAGCCATTTCTGCCCTGCTGCTCTCACTTAATCAATCCAGCAGATTGGCTTTGCTCTCTGACAGGGGAAGGACCCTGTCAAGACCCTGGTGGAAACTAAGAGAGATGTATATATCTGTCGCTATTGCTTAATATCACCAGTCAACATTAAGCAGGGTTCAGCAGTCCTTATGTTGAGGACAGAGAGGGAGGGGAAGGTGCTGTGGGAACATGATCATTTACTGAACTGTTGGATTTGGTCCAAGTTTTTCTAATTTGATGTAGTGTCTATTCAGATTAAGCTAGTAATGGAGATTTGACACTACTGAGAAAGGTCTATCTATATTAAAGGATTATGTCTCTTTTGGGTTTTTTTTATTTTAGACAAAGAAAGCAGCTCTTCTGAACTTAGGATGCTTAAGAAGACGTTATTGCAATTTGATGTCAGACATAATTTCAGGTTATGGTATTTTATTAGGGTTGTGTGTTATGACCAAACTTTCATGTCCACATATAAATGAATAGGCACTTATTCATATTTGATTATTTCTTTACATGTATTATTTGATCATTTATTTAGATGCTTTGTGCAAACTTTAAGTTGTAACATGACATGACATATGACCTGTATAAAAACAAAAGTGGCAGCATCAACCATTATCTCTTTTAAATGTCATAATGCTTTGTCATGTGGTGCGCCATAGGCAAAAGCCACTTAATATGTCTGAGTCTGGGGTTTGTTTTGAGCACTAAACTGTACTACTGTGGGTTTCATCCACAGACTCTACATACAGTACTGTCTGACAAGCAGTAAAAGAGTAGTGTGTTTCAGTCTTTTGTGGGGACCAGTCTATAGAATAATTTATCTTTGTCTTGTCAGATTTTTCACACGCAAACAATGGGACAGAAGTAGCCCCAACAGGCAAACCTGTCTCCTAAAAATTACATTCTTATACAACTAAACAGCAAACACAATTTCCTTTTTTGTGGTGAATACAGTCTGACTGTATGTTGCACTGTGTTTATTAATGAAATGCGAGTTGCAGTGCATGGCAAGCATCTTTCAAAGCTCAATTAACATATTGTTAATGAAGCCAGACCATAATTTTTTTTAACTTTAGCCTAAACAAACTATAAACCGAATGAATGTTTTTTTATTGCTCGGTTCTATGTATTTTTTATAGTGTATGTTCCACTCGAGTTCATATTCAAAAACTGATAAAAGGTCTTTTCATGACATTTACAAATTATTTTTCTTCTCATGCTTCATTTGGTAATATGAATGTACTTTTCCCCCTCTGCACCTTTCCTATTTATTTCCAGGAGCACTTCACTCCAGAGTGTCGGTTCAAGGAGAGTGTGTTTGAGAACTACTATGTTACATACTCCTCCATGCTTTATCGCCAGACCCAGTCTGGCCGTTCCTGGTATATCGGTATCAATCGTGATGGCCAGGTCATGAAGGGCAACCGGGTAAAGAAGACCAAAGGAGCCGCACACTTTCTACCTAAAGTTATAGAAGGTTTGTGTCTTTTATGTCACTTTATATCCAAACCAGTTTCTTTTAGTTATTAATCACCTCCTTAATTATTAACCAACAGCTTCTATCTTTGTCACATAGTTGCAATGTATAAGGAGCCATCACTACATGAGCTCGCCAGCGAACCAGTGAGTCCTCCTCGGAAGACTGTGAAGACGTCAGATTCGCCGTCCCTAAAAAATGGACGGAAAGAAGCTCCCAAGGCCGATGCTTCATAGCACAGGAGACTGAGGGTGGGACAAAGGGCAGCAGTGACACTGGGAACACAGTCACCCATAATGCAATAAGGGTGACTAAGGGAGGGCCCTCAGCGGCCACCAGAAGTGTTCTACAATATGCTGAGGGATATAGGGTCAGCAGTCCATCAGCAGCCAAGGCCTCAGAGAGAAGTCCCCCCTCACTTGTCACCACAGAAAGAAAGCCCAGGGCCCGATCCAGAACTTCTACCACCTCCCCCTAACTGTTCTTCCCTGCCCCCTGTGATTTCCTAATACACAGTCTCCTTCATTTATCTGTCATACTAAAGCATCTTTGTCCCACTGACAGTTTCATCTTTTTCTACATGCCTACTCACGGCTGCTCTATTGTACTTTATATTCTCCACTCTCGCATTTCCAACACTGACTCAGCACCATAATCCTCACCCATGGGCCCTCTCTTGAGCTCTAAAGTTGGTGACAGTGTGGCTCAGACAGCTTTCCCTCCGCCATCTGCCGAACAGCTAAGCTAATCACCAAGGTCAAGTAAAGCCCAAAGTGAGACGAAACAGCTCAGAGAGGAAAGATATCTGTGGATGCCTGGGTCAGGTCAGGTCATCAGTAAAAGTTGAGAATGTATGAAACTGTGTGGGCAAAAACAGAGTAGTGCATGACACCAAAATTAATAGCAATTACTTTTCTTTTTTTGAGTTTCAATATATCACACTTATAAGAATTGAGATTTCTGACCACCCAAATGGAAAAAAATGATTTAAAGTGTCTAGTAATAATTAAAATGCTAAAAATAGCAATATTAATAAATAACACAGAAATAAAAGAATAGGTGGTGTAAAACAAAAGAAATCTTATAAAGCTCAGAAAAAAGCCACTGCTTGAAAAAGTTAAACATAAAATAACTATTCCTACTGGGAAGACCAGCCATAAGATAGATCTTAAATTACTAGAAGTGACTGAGGAAGAGAGTGAGTGTCGCCGTCCTTTTTATTGCTATTGCACTTTTTATTGCACTAGTTTATTAACGGCTACAAACGAACAACTGGTTGATGTTTTATATACAGGACGACTCAGAACTCAGTCACCTGAAAAGGGGCTGTTGTGTGCATTTCACTCAGCATCTGCTGTCTGCATAAAGTCAGATTTGAAGCAAACATCAAAGCCAGAGGAGCCTCTGAGCTGGAGCACTTGTTATTCTGAGGATGTCTGGCAGCTTATCCACTCACTAGCTTTATCAAATCACCTTGGAAAACTCGCCCTAAAAAATTTTTCCGAGTAAATGTCTTGGTGTGTTTGTTGCTTTAACTCCAATGTGTGGATATTTATGGTATGTATGGATGTACTATAAGAGTCTATGTGTGAATGAGAACCCATGCAGAGGTTAGCTAGTGATGCTACCATGTCCTTTAGGAAACAACATTGTGTCACTGTGATATATCTTTATCTGTGAATAGGTGATAGTTGTGTAACATTTCAGTTTAACGCATCAGAGAAATGTTAAAACACCATCAAAAGCATTTCATTAATATTTTATTTAGATGCAAGCAGCTAATGTTTTGATTCATATTAGATTTTTTATTCAGGGAGCTAAATGGGAGCTGTCATGTTATTTCAGTGTTGTCTTGTTTTTGGGTTCTGTCCGCTCTGGAAAGCTGGAGAGGATGAAAAATGTCACCACAATGTTGAGTCAAAGTGAATGTGCATGGGTGTCACCAACAGACAACAGACTCATCTGTGTGAAGAGCAAGGTTGAGAGATGTGAAAGGCAAATTTAAAGTTCATTAAAGCAGGTAAAAGTCAAGTCCATTGCATTGTGGAGGGTATGTGAGATTAATGGTTACCTAATGTGAAGACTGGTGACAGAATGTGAAACAGAGGACTCTGGAATGTGTTGTGTTGAGGGTAACAGTAAGTCTGACATTGTGTGTTGAACTGTAAAGAGGTCAGCATATGGAAGCAGTCATTTAGAAAGACTGAAGGATTAGCAGGTGTATTCTTGAGGAATGCTGATAAGGAATTTCTGCAGTAAAGTAAAGCAACATTTTTGGCAGAGTTTTATCCAGCATGTGGAAATGATAATGAATGTAAGACAAAGAGGCATGTAAGGCACTGCATGCTATTTATGACAGGAGGTCTATGGAGGAAATTAGTTGGAGGGCTTTGCATTTTTTTCCATTAAGTCGTCTAATTTTCTCAGCCTTTCCGGGGGTGGAGTGGATATCATTCAGTTCAAATTGGGATATTTTGTCCTTGTAGCAGATTTTGCATTGTAGTCGTTCAAATCTCTATTTTTGATGAGCCAATGCTCCCCCTCCCTAGTGGATTTGGTACAGTCTATTTATGTATTACCAAAAATGGATGAAATCAAAGTGTGGGCACAGGAGGTACTACACAAAAATATAAAAAGCTGTGTTTAATGTCTCAGAGCTAAAGAATGCCACTGTAAGTTGTGCGATGGTGATACTGCAAGTAGACAGACAAGAACAGTAAATGTTAAGTAGCCTGACGTGGAATGTGAAATGAAGAGAAAAAGTAGAAACTTAGTAAGACTGAGAGATTTTTATAATGAACGTGAAGTATAAGATGTAGAGACAAGAAGTGTGATGTAGATAGCAGAACGCAGCTGCAAAGAGAAACTAGATATGTTTGTGAATAGAAATGTTAGGGGAGAAAATGGCCGTTGGAGGTCGATGGAGAAGGCTGGTCACAGAGCAAACGAGATGATAAGAGGATCTTTCTTAAAATAGTGCAGACAGTGTTCTGTTTGGCTATTGAGAATACATGTGTGGGAAATCAGATTTCGCAAAGCTAACAGCAAGGCAGTAACATTGGAAATAGAAATACTGTCAGAGTTTGCGTGCCCACATATGAGAAGATTTAAAGTCATAATCCCCTTCCTACACCCATCTCCTTAACCACATCCTACAGTATGTACAGCCTCTTAACTTTCTTTTCAAGTCCCCGGATTGCCTGCTTAGATGTACACTAACAGCTAGTGTTTATGGTCTGTCTGAGCGTGTGCGTGTGTATCTGTGTTTAAGAATAAGGTAAGACAAGACAGAGAGGCAAGGAGAAAAAGAAAGGGCATGAGATTGGAATTGATCGATAGACTCAATAAAACACAGGCACGCAAAAATTTCCCCAAGGTCTGCCAGAGACAGGGAAATCCATTTGTTCGTAAAGAACTCACAGGGCTGTTATTTGATTTTATACCTGTAAACTCAACAAAGAAGCCAGAGGGAAGAGTTTTTCCCATTTCCTCTGGCATTTGATGCCATGTCTGACAAATTGTCTCCTCTTATTTAAAACTATGTGACTACTACAGCAAAATAATGTTTATCTTTAAGATACATATACACATCTCATAAACCTCCTGCTCAATGTTAAGACTCCTAGAAGAGTAATTCACTGGAAAAGCACTTTACGAGCACTGGGCATTCCTTAAGGCAGTAACAGAGTTCACTCACTGTCTTGGGGGATTAGGACAAACAACCAGAGTATCCACTAAATTTATCTGAGGCTGTGGGGAATATTAAACTGTCCTCACCAGTATTTGGGAATCGCAGTGGAGCATTCAATCATTTACTGCACTGTACAACAGCTACCAACAGGAAATGTTTTTGGAACAAATGTTGGTAACATTTGATTTATTATAAATACTAATATTATGTATTATAAAGACATTTTAATTACACAGAGTGCAGTATAACAATACTATGTTTACTATGAGACCATTCTGAGCTTTTAATTTTACAATTTTACAAAGTGTGTCTGTAGAATTTTGTTACTATTCTTTTTAATCAAGGTGGAAATTTTAAAATGGTTTTCCATTACTTTTGTAAACTATATAGAAAAAAATCCACAGAATTTCATTCCAGCTGGAGTCTAGCAGCATGTCACTGTCCAAAACAGTTCATGTCTGTGCTATGTTCTCAGTGTTCTCATATGCTGCAGTCATTGCAGTCAGTGTCAGAGCATCGTCACAAATACTGCTGCTCAAAATATGCATGCTGAAAATGTAACAACAGTCAAAACAGTCAAGCTATAGGGGAGAAAATCTGTGTATAATGGCTCCCTCTAATGGAAGGAGGTGGACTGGTAATGAGGGGCACAAAGAAACACAGTATGGTTTTAAAGGCGTAATTTTTAACTCTTAATTTTAGTTAATTTACTGCTTTATGTGCAACACTGAGATTTGACTGGTGCTCTCCTATTGAATTGTGTCATTGGTTACAGCTAAAATGTCACTGTTAGTTGCTGATGGTAAAAAAACACAATAGATTTACCCAGTATCTGGGGTCAGTAAGTATCAAAACAAATTTTTTTAACTGTTTGTGGCAATAGTATTAAACAACCCATCAGAAATAAAATATAATAATAATTACTTCAATGACAAAATGCACGCATGCTATGCTCACTCAGTATTTAAATATTAAAAGCATGACACTTCAAAAAGGCTGCAACACTGTTTGAATATTTTTACAACCCACTAGATATTTATTTTCTGGAGTTTTTTTTGTGCATTTCTCTCAATTTCTATATAACATGCTCAAAGGAAATCTGTCTAGATGGAGTTCTACCACTTTACATGTAAAATAGTATCTGATGAACTATGTCAGGTGTGTTTTTTTAAATGTACTAAATTAGTGTTGATGTTTTTTTTAATGCCGTTCAGTTGTCCTACCTGATGTTCTATCTGATAGAATACTTGTTTCTGTCCAAATGTTTGATGTGTTTTTGTCTTTAGTTGGCACTGTATCCACGCTGATTTATCCCTTGAGTGAACTTCACCTAAACTGATTCCTACTGTGTAACTGAGGTGTGCATTCGTGAAAGATGAAGTGTATTCCAGGTCCAGCAGGTTAACAACCCCTAAAGCCAACGTGTCCTGGCACATCCAGTAATGACCTTGGTGGTCTTAAGCATTATTGTCACGCAAGTCTTCCAGAAAGTTCCCAAAACCTCTCTCTCCTGCTCCTACAGACTTTGGTTTCTTTCAAGCCAATCTTCTTGTCTTCCGAAAAACTAATTTAAAAAAAATGAAAAGAACAACAAAAAAGCCATAAATAAAAATGGGCCTTGGCACTGATTACCCACAGAGAGAAGGCCTGAATCCTCAGGCGACTCCCGAGTGTTACCAGGGATTTAGCCATGTGTTGGACTCCTTACAATAAGAGCCAAAGGAAGCAGCAGAAACATACTGCCTTTTTTACCAAGCGGCAAAGCAGGAAAAGAAGACCAGCAATATGCAATGAAAGCTACCAGCTTGCTCTCCAGGAGGGGAAACAAATCCAACAGGCTAACAAACTTACAATCAGGATTTGTGGGCTACAAAGGCAATCAGTGGTCTGCAATAATAACTGCTAATTGTCTAGAGTGACATGGGATTTTTTTTGTTTTGTTTTTGCAAAGCATGCATATGTCACTGTTGTTTGACTTATTAGGGATGATCCCCTCTCAGTATCAACAAACACAAGCCCTGGATTCAACCTCTCTCCATGTTTGTCATCAGACCTGTGTACATTTCTACAATTACTCCTACATGAATTGAAAGGAGTCTTATTCTGGAATATTATTCAATAAAATAACATATATTTGTATGATTGTAAGATGTGCTCTTTGGTGTTTTCCCTTTGCATTTTAAAACCCTTTAAAATGCTGTATAACAGTCTTCTTCAGTCAAGATCATCATATTTTGTTCTTCATCCTCCTGTTTTTATAGTAATCTAATAAGATCTATGAATCTAAAATTATCAGAGTTAGATGTGCCGATGGTTGGTCGAGCACTCCCATGTAAGTCCAATACTGATGTCAAATTATGTTATAATTAACACAGAGTGGACAGTAGGCAGGGATCCTCGGTGAGCTGAGACTTAGTTTACAAGTGTACGTCGTCACACGTAACTTGTTACTGTACACGCGATAAAAGTTAGTAAAAAGTCAATGAAAACAAAACACAAACTCTCAGAATAATAAACATCACACCTCATGCATTTTAATAGCGGACTACGCTCTAATTTCCTGTTAAGGACTTTAAAGATACAAGGGAAAAGTATGGTACATTTTGTACTGCACATAATATTGTTCTTTTACCAACTTCTACCATTTTTCTTTAAATGATAAACGTAAAGATTGTGATGTATTTCATGCAAATTGACATTAATTGTGGTGACACATCATTACAGGACTAAATCCAATGGTACAGCTGCCGTGAATTCTAAAATTACAGAAAGATGTCAGACAGGTGAAGATACTACGTGAAGTTTATGGTGGATGCCATCATGGGTGGTGGTGCTGTAGTGCAGTGCATTTCATTTTAAGTCTTTCTTATTATTCTTATTACCTTTTTGTTATTATTTTCAGCAATGGATGGTCACTCTGCTGAATATTTCTAGCAGCAGGAGAATGTATTAGTTATAGATTCTGAGTTGCTGTATGAACTCCATAAGAACTGCTTGATGAGTTTAGTCCAGGAAAACTGAAGTGTGACTTTACTGCATCGTTTACAGTACACTCATTTCATTTTCATTTAGTTACTTGGACAATGTCACACTCTTCTTTAAAGTGCTTAACTTATAAATGCTCTAAAAGAAATGGTAGTCACTGCGTTTTGTAGCGTGTAAACCTGATAATGGTATGTTTCTACAGACTCTTTAATGTCTATGATTGCAGAGGCCTGTGTAAACCTGCACAGTGGCCTGCAAGAGTCTATGTAAAACTGATTGTTTCCCAGCAACAGCACATCTATATGTAAATTGTACATGTAATCCATAAGACCACAAATAATAACAGTTGACTTATTTGTATATGCACTGTTTCACTTATAAACACCCACTTCTGTCAATTAAGGATTATCAGCACAGGAATAAATCAGCTGCAGTGGGACATCAAAGGTAACTCGCTCTAAGCACATCAAAATGAAGTTTTTGGCGAGTTTCTCCGAAAACGCTGCATTTCACATTCAAAGAAAACCACCTTTATCAAAGCTGAGTCACACTATGGGAGTGCGGCACAGTAACGCCAACAAACAAACCGTCAGAAATGAGCATACAACCTGTAGAGTTTCTGATAAAACATTAGCATGCAGGGGCAGAGCAAGCGGGTGGGAGCTGAGGCAGTTCCTCGTTCTCACCCTGTCAGTCGAGGAGGGATACCTGGGCAAATATATTTTACACCTACAGATGAACTGGGGCAGGCCAAGGCAACAGCCTTCACTACTCAGTCAGTAACTCTTTGTTTCATAATGGGCTTGTCTACTATCACATACACATATTCATAACACAGTTTTTCTTATCAAAACTAATTGCACTGGCCATAACCTTATTGATTTTGTCATTAAACTTTAAAAAGCGGGCTCATATCTGGCTCATGAGCCTTCACAATTGCTTTCACTCCTCTTCGCCTCACCATTCTAGCTGTCAAACATGATTTTAATGCTGTAATAATTCTAATAAAAATCTCTGAACGTGAGCACAGACAGGTCATTTGTCAGATGATTCCTGCTAACGGCATAATTTACGTTTTGCATCATACACAGTCAACGTGAGGCTGTGTGAAGCTGCGGAGCTGACAAACAAAATTCAAAAAGCTCAGACACGATATTTATCTGGTCAGAGATTAACACACTGACATCTGTCTGATCTACTAAAGAGTTATCAGGTTTTTTTTTCACAGAACCATGATTAGTTAACCAAATCGTATCTGATGGATGAATAGCTGTAATTACTTCTCACATCTCAGCAGCCGATTAGACATTAGACATACAATCTCTCAGTGATAACTGTGGTAAATGGATGATGTCTCATGTCCCACAGACTGGTATAATTAAGCTACAAGCCCTTCTCAAACTGTTGAGTAGCATTTGATCAGGCAGATTATTATGTGCTCTCCGCTGTCACTGACTTTCACAACGCGTTCCCCTTTGAGACGTGACCTCAGTCAGGGTCAGACAGCCCGCTTGATCCTTCTTGTGCTTTACTGGGGCATCTCAAATCTCATGGAAGCATGACTTGTGCATTTATATAAGATTACTCTCAGTAAACCCGCACAGAGTGGCGCAGTCTGCACTCAGACTGAATGGAGCTTTATGTTTCTTAATGTAGCAAATAAGGATTGAGGCATTAAACCAAATATAGTCCTCAGCAAAGCTGGAGGAACCAATTACCCTCAGTGTGCCCGTGTTTCCATTCTAAGCATCTACATGCTTAATTTAAACAAACGAGGATAAATCACTACCTTGCAGGTTTTATGTGAATGTGCTGGATTTAAAGCACTGCAAGTCTTCTAATTACAAAAAAGTTCAACTGGTCCTTCATTGACTGACACCAGCAGCAGATGGATAATGATTAACAGAGTCAACAGATGGGGGTGCATAGGTGAGGATAATTTAATTTCAGTATCATATAATTTTTACTTTAAAGAAAATTGCAGTAAATTAGTGGGAAAAAAATGCTTAAATATGAAGCAAAATAATTGACGATAATGAACATAATCCACTTACTTCATTATTCTCAGTGTCCAATTCTCAACTGTTTGCCATCAAGAGGGATATATTTACTAAAATACGCAATGCTCATATATTAAAATGAGACTGGCTTTTTTTTGTTTAAATGTTCAGTTAGTTAGTAGTTAGCAAGTTAAAATACTGGCAAGTAAAGTTCACACTTCTGCTATAAAAAAATGAGGTCAGCATTTAATATAGCTTAAAACTGTCCTTCGACATGGTTATTTTAGTCATTCTTTGAAGGATGACTAAAGATTGTGCTGCTGTTACAGACAGAGCAGAGTCTAAAATGGCTGTCTGAAGGCTTTGTGTAGAATCCACAGTTTCCACCAGGTGGCAGCATTTGACTTCAAAGTTATGTTTGTTTCATCGAGTCTTACTGCATGTTACTTGATACATGTTGTTGTATATTTTGCTCCACAGACTCATGAAACAACATGCTCAGTCAGGATAAAAGGATTTCCATGAGTCATAACTGTGATTGTTCTGAAAAAAAAAAAAAAAACAGTTTGATATCACATTGCTAGTCAGAGGTTTATGATTTAAATAAGACATCTTTTTTCTCTGATGCAAAAACCACAAATTAAATAATAATTATTAGTTCTAAAAACTGTATTTAGTTCAAACTAGTTCCATTAATTAATCAATTATTATGATCAAGTAAAATAATGTAGAGAATAAAAGTTTTGGTACTTCTAACACAATTCACAACAATTCTAATACTGCTGTACTTTTTGACTGCAGGACTTTCACTTGTAACAGAGTATTTGTACACTGCAGCACTGCTGGAACAATTTATAATAATATTATTAGTATAAATCATTTTATGCAGTTACTCACTCACACATATATAATCCAGCCTTAATTCTTTGGTAACAGATTACGAATACTCCTCCTTTATGGAGTTCAAGCCGGTTCTAGTACAGACCAAACAATCAAACGCCAACTGTCTGTGGCATTGGCTTTGGATTAACCTAAGAGCAGTGCAAACAGACTGTTGAAGAGAAACTGTGACAGCTGACCCTTGTTGGACACGCCCTGTGATCGCAGGATAATAACTAAAATTGTTCCATTCTGTGTCATCTGTCCTATGAGATGAGTCACTGACTGGTCAAGAAACATGTAACAAGTAAATAATATTTACTCCTTAGTTCCTGTGTTTTACCTGTATGATGACTCAGAGAGTGACTGTCTGTATCAATCTGAAAAGTCTAAGTGTTGAGAAACTATCACAGCACTTTTGAAGCCTGGTTCTCACTGTGTTTAGATACTATCGAACAGTTCAGTAAAAGTGTGAAAAAAATCCACACGCCTGTGCTTGTTGGACTTGTCTGTGCATGAAAATAGTATTTTTGATCGTATATTTTATGTTTTTAAACGGCTTTGATAGAAGCAAGTGCCAAATGAAACCAGTCTGACTAGCTGAGTATTCACTCACTGGAACTTTGAAGCTACTGTTGCCAGACCAAAACATACCAGCACAACACAGATTAAAGCAAAAGCAAAAGTGCTTTTTTTACATCTTACATTCGCCATTGAACCAGAGTAGCATTTAAAATTCTCACACTAGGATACATATTAATGTATAAAAACTCTAACAGAAGACAACTGATCTAAAAAAGCTGTTAGCTGTAGGCCTTTTAGATGAGTGCCGATGATAATAAAGCCTCAGGATTTCCCAGTCTCATGTCGTCATAGTGAACTGTCATGTGAAAACTGTACTCCCTCAGGCCATATCTCTCCTGAAAATACAACTCTCAGTCTGAGCTTCCGGGATTACGTCTCCTCAGCAGGAAGGTGTTTATTTTGACCAACAATCATACTACCTATGACATGGGAACATGTAAAGTTGCCAGGATGCCCACATACCTAACTAATATACTGTAGAGTAGTGGTAACAAAATTACACAATAATTATATTCAGAAAATATTATTGTATTATATTTTTTTTCAGCCATACAGTGCAGCCTAACACTCACAGTCTTAGGTATCAGCTAGCTCACACGGCTAAACCAGATTTAGCAGTAAAACCTGACTCATACTCTGTCTTCCAGGTAACTCTGATTACAGGTGACAGTTTCACTGAAAGTCAACAGTAGCATGTACAGTACAGTAAAAAGTCTAGACACGCCTTTTTATTATTATTATTTTTATTATTTTCTACATTGTAGATTAATACAGGAGATATCAAAACTATGATGTGTTTATTATATAGAATTGCTGAAGTAAAAAAAATATTTTCCTTTAACAACAACTTTACACATTTCTGAGGGTGTCCTAACATATGCTGAGCACTTATTGGCTGCTTTTCTAACTCATCCTAAACCATCTTAAGTTGGTTTAATTGTTGATTGTGGAGGGCAGGTCATTTAATCAGCACTGCATTACATTTTGGTCAAATAGGCCTCACACAGTCCAGAGGTGTGTACTGTCTTAATGACTAATTATTATGGTGCCACTATCACTGTTAGGAAAACCAGTTGGAAAACCAATATTTGCAGAATGCTGTGGTTATGATTGTGTGCCTTGATTTCTGAATAAATAACCCACTGTCACCTCCTCTTCCCTGCTTCAAGGTCTGAACCACTCATGCATATAGGTTAAGTAGTATTTCTACTTCCTACACAATTCCATATATTTCATTGTTTTTGTCTCCTAAGCAAGAACCTATAATGTAAAAACTGTTAGAGACAAAGAAAAAACACTGAATGAGAAGTATTCTGAAACTGTATTTATCAATAATTTGATTATTATATATTGTTAATAAGAAAAACTCTCAATGCATATTAATGGGTTAAACCTTGACCTATTATTATGGGTTAACATTTAGCTTCTGTGCCTTAGAGCCTGCGAGCCACACCTTCTCCTGCGTGTTGATTTACCTGGTTTCAAAGTGTACGTCCTCCATGTCAGACTGGAGTTCCACTGAATTGTGCTGACATTTTGTGTTGCAGAAAAAGCACATGCTTCTGTCAGTGTAGTGTACTGTAGGTAACATCTCATGTATGCAACTGTCAAACACAAACACACACACAATTAGCATTGGGTTGTATCTAAAGTAAAACATGCAAACACACTGTTTGATATTTGCAGTGAATATGTAAATTTAATGTCCATGCATGTAAAAACCACTGGTTTTACTTTTTGGACACAACACTTAATTTTTTTTTAGATAATGATTGATTGGTTTATTGATTATAATTATACATTTAAAATGCTTTATTGAATCTTCCTCATTTTGGCAGTTTACGTACATTTGAAAACTCACTTATTTAATAATAAAAAGTATTTCAAATGAGTCTAACACACACACACACACATTCACAAAAATTGTCTACCACTAAACAATTCCTAGCATGTTCTTCATCTTGACGAGTTAGCCTTAGTCAGGGCTCAGAATTTACGGAAACCAAATGGTAATTGCTGGTGTCTTCTCCTTGTAAGTCACTTTGGATAAAAGCGTCTCCCAAGTAAAGTAAAGTAACACTTATGTGTTTACTTATGTGTTTACTTACAGTAAATATTTAAAATAATTTAATGCTGAAATATATTATGTTTACTGTTTTTCATTTTAATAGGACAGAACTGTATTTCGACTCAACTTCCACCTCTGCAGCTTCCCATTTTGGAACATTTTTTACTGTAGTGAGCTCCTCTGTGCTTCTGTGAAGTTTGGAGACAACAGGTTGCTTGCTATCTATACATATATATAGATCTATATATATATATATATAGATCTATATATATGCAGTATATACAGCATAAACAGTATATATATATATATGTATATAAATAGTTTACAAATGTAAAATATCATAGCATTTCAAAAGCCTTCTTGTTTGGAATTTTCTACTATCGTAAGGCATTTCCACTTGTACAATACGTTAAAACAATATAATAATAATAATAATAATAATAATAATAATAATAATAATAATAATAATAATAATAATAATAATAATTGATACTAAGGCTTGAGATGCAAAATATTTTCAGTTTGTATTGTATCATCATAATATAATAACAGGCTACACATCAAATCATTATAAACCAAATTAAGTTTTATTTTCTAATAGGTGAAATAGTGAAACAAAGTGAAACTGTTGTTTCACTAAATGGACAAATATCAGTGTGTGGTGTGTTGTGTTTATTGTTTATGGTATCAGGTGTGAAGCCGGACGACACCTGGCCATGTATGTACATGCAGGTTATCTGTGTCGCCGGGGTCTGTTTCAGGAAACACTTACATCATGAAACTTCAGGTGTTCGCCGGTGTACGGCTGATGTGTCGAAACTGCGTGCGCATCCCCGCCCACCTGCAGTAGAAACCGCCTAAAAAAGCGCGTCCCCGTTATTCACTCCTCATTCAAGGTGCGGCTGAGCAACAGGTGCGTGACGGAGAGAACTTATAAATGAAATATTCTCTGCTAACTTACTGTCAGAAAGCTAAGGAATAACTACACAGACCGTAACAGAGGAGGTTACTTTCACAGCAACACAAAAACTTATTTAAAAAAAAGTAATCCGGTTGAGCGGAGTCGGGGATTTGTTACCTTCACAGCAGGTGGACGTCGTCTTTGTTCGCTCGAAGTCAACGAAGGTAGAAATGGCCAACGCTGGTATGCAGATTTTGGGCTTCGCTCTGTCCATCCTGGGCATAATTGGACTACTAGCTGGCACCATTATGCCCCAGTGGAAGATGTCCGCTTATGTTGGGGACAACATCATCACAGCGGTGTCCCTGTACGAAGGTCTGTGGATGTCGTGTGCGTTCCAGAGCACAGGCCAGATGCAGTGCAAAGTCTACGACTCAATCCTGCAGCTCAACAGTAAGTCACAACTATTTGATGCCAACCAAGCTCGCGTCTTTGGAAACAAGTGAAATATTTTTTGAAGAGTTGGCCTTTTGAAACCCCTTAAAGAGCTCTTAAATGTTAGTAGCCTTTCTTTAACTACTTTTTTTTTTTTTCACCTTATCATTATGGGTTTAAGTGTGGTACCGGAAATGACTAAACAAATATGGGCCTTAGCTTGTCTTTAAAACGAAACCGTTTTAGTTTAAAGTTAATATAATAAACTTCTATTATTATTTCATGTACATATTTAAAAAGGTAACAGTAGAAGGAAATGATGTAACACTTAGGCACTGACATGCACCTGTTGAAAAAGTCCTTTTTCCCTTATTGCATCTGAGCTGTGTTTTATAACTCTTGAGATCTAACTAGATTCCAGTGGTTAACCTGTTCTGTCACTTATTAACTCCCCCTTTATTCACCCAGAATGCTGTCTTAACTTTCTTCAAACCACACCACCGTGCTTCACCTGTGCTTTGCAGTATAGCGACAAAAGATCATTCAAACAGCTGAATGTTTGAAATTCTTGCCCCTTTTCCAGTGGATAAGGACAGTGTGAATCACTTCTACCTCTAGACAATCATTTATTCATTAGCTGTTGTCCAGTACAGCCACTGTTGCTTTATGCATTTTGAGAGATATCTGCATACATAATGTCTTATAATAGTCATTACTTAAGTGTGTTCAGGTGCAACACTGATTATAAAAAAGGTTAAACAATTTAAATAGAGAGGCTCTGCTTCCGGGCTTTGGTTTGTGGCAGTAAGTTCAGGGAAGTAGAATTAAAATGAACAACTATAGGCCTCGAGCAAAACTGAACATCCCAAAAAAATGAAGAAGTGGGAACACGTCCTTTTTACGTCTAAAAATGAGAACTCTGTTTTTTAATATTCATAAAGCATTATAAAGCGGTGGCTTAACTGTAGAATGACTGTTAAGATTCTTTATTGTACCTGATCGTTTCAGTTCTTCCAGTTGATGGGCTGCCCTCAGGCGTTAACTGCCTGTACTGTTGTGCATACAGACCCCTCCCTGTGTTCACCTTTATTTTCGTTAGCACTTGCATCTTCAGTTACTCGATGATTAAAAGTTCACGAAGTGAGCATCCTCTCCAAAAAAAACCTATGCGATAGCTTCTATTTATTTTCTATTTTATTTCATTATCAAAACATTTGATATAATATCTTTCAGCACAATGCGTCTTATCGCCTGTTCAAACATGAACACAAACCGGCTTTGATAATTAAAGTAGTGGTTAGATACAGAGCAAGCGAACAAACATTATTCAGAAGTAACTGCTACCACAAACCTGATGATTGGTAACGATTCACACTAAAACAGAAAAGCGACGGCTAGATTTTGACTTATTGGATGAAGCCCTGTTAGTTTTCCATATTTTACGAGGGGCCTATGTCTTTATGGACCACAGAAACTACAAAATGTCCACCTGTTGGTAAGCGGCCTGTGAGAGTCTGAAATTAGGAGTGTCTCCCTCATAATGAAACTTGAAACCTTGTTAGACCAGTTTTCTGACTAGCACCCATGCAAACCCACACACCCTCCCACCCCCACCCCACCTCCCAACTAGCCTTCCGGTTAGAGCCAGTTTCTGTTGAGCGTTGTTATAGGGAGCGGCAGAGACACAAGAGACGGAGGCCACTGTGCTCATGCACACAGGGTTTCTTTTTCCCCTAGATGATGACTCTTACACACATGAAAGCAAATCATTTTATTACAACAACTTACTGTTTATTTCTAGTCCTGCCACAGCATTACTCCCCAATCCTATGCACCAATAGTTTAGTATTAGTATTATTTATTTCTCAGTCACAATAACTGATTAACCTGTCCTATCCTCTCTCATTATCCAGGTGCCCTCCAAGCAACCCGCGCCCTCATGGTTGTGAGTATTATTGTAGTCGTTGCTGGCGTGGGTGTTGCCTGCATGGGAATGAAGTGCACCACCTGTGGCGGAGATGACAAAGTGCGAAAGTCTCGCATTGCCATGACTGGTGGCATTATAATCCTGATTGGATGTAAGAAACCATTTTGTTTTGTTATTTTATTTTTATTTTGTATTTCTTGTACTCTACAGTTCCACTCACGTTGTCTTTTACTCTCCCCTCAGCGCTGTGTTCCGTCATTGCTTGCGCGTGGTATGCTAACGACATCATCCGGGCCTTCTACAACCCTTTAACCCCTGTTAACACAAAGTAAGTACACAACAAAGTGCTTTGTAAACATTAGTATTGAGAACTAGGGCAGGCACAATCCAATGGCAAGCTGAACCCTGCATGCTTTGCATGTGGCCCAACACTTGTGTAGTTATGAGTTTTTGTTAGTTTGTCCTCTACAAGCAGCTGTTTACACTTTTGACTGACTATAAATCTCCTTCTCAAGGTACGAGTTTGGGGCTGCAATCTTCGTTGCCTGGGCTGGAGCATTCCTGACTTTAGTTGGGGGTGGCATGCTGGCAGCATCTTGCCCAAGAGGCAAATCGCAATCGCAACCAAGGTATCCCATCTCCAGACCCCCCAGCAACAAGGAATATGTTTGAAGAAGTCGAAGCGGACGGGACTCGGTGTGAGAAGCTGAAGGAACTCTTTGACATTCATGCCAGTTCAACTCAGAGAAACCTTGAAAAGATGTATCACAGGAGACGATCAGTACCTGTTTTTATTTCATGTTTTAGTTTTTGCAGGGGATACCCTGTGATGTTACTGTAATATTTTAACAAAGGCATTAAAGTTTTTAATGATGCCTGTTTACTAAGAACATATTGGCCTTGCCTTTGTCTGGAACTGCAGTGTGTGCTCTGTGGTTTGTAAACTATTTGAGATGCCATCCTTTTGGCTAACATCTGTAAAAAGACAAAGTTAACACCCATAATATTGTACAAGTTTGTGTAGAATAAATTTTTATACGCTGCATGCCACAGTGTATACAGAGCGTTACAATGTGCATGTGTTTGGTGAAAACTGTTTGAATCCGCTGACCAGAAATCCGATATAATATGATCGTGTCTGTGGATTTGTGCCCTATTTATGAACAAGACAAATCATTCATTACCAGTGTAGATTATATGGACTTGTTCTGGAACATAATTTTAATAAATGAACATTGACCACAAACTGATTCTTTTAACTCAGATTGCCAATGTCCTGCTGACATATATACAGATATTGTGACCTATCTGTTTGACTTGTGTAATGATCGTTTGTGTGACTATACTTTACTTATGCTTGTTTTTGTTTTTTTAAGTCAATAGTTGTTGCTGCACTTGTTTTTAATGTTTTAGATTTTAATTTGCAAACTTGGATGTACATATAATAAAACTCAAAAATTTTCAGTTTCTTGCTTTTTGATGTATCTTAATGTAAAAAGTTTTAAATGGATTTGCTAGATTTGCTAAATAGTTGAAATACTGACTGTACTTCAGATTTATAGTACTGTAATTAAACTTTTACAGTCAGAGGAAAAAGGGGCTGTAAAAGGAAGTGCTGACATGAAGTAGTATATGTATATTATTCTTCAAACTGTGGGTGTAACACATTTGAATTTTACCAGCTTTGTCCTGGTCAGAGTGTTGGAGAAGACAAATCATATAGCTGAGATGGAAACGTGAATATGATCACACTTCCCACTAACATGCAGTACATCAATGCCGTTTAGAAATGTTACTGACTGGAACTTGAAAGCACCAAAGCCACACTCCTCTCTGGCTGGGAGCCATCTTACACCTTACACAGCCTCATACTAGATAATTATATAAAAGTTGCTTTGGTTTTACTGCCACCTTGTGGTGGAAACAGACGACTGCTTTAAATTTGGGAAGAAAATGTATGATTATACTGGACACTACATATTTTCATATTGTGTATGGACAGCTTTTACCACTTTCACACTATAGGAGGAAAGAGTTGAATTAATGTTTTATTACTGTGGAGCATTTTCACCTGAAATCATCCCCATTCTCCTGTTTATAGTCTTAAGTTTTTTAGATATCTTCCGATTTATTAGGCCGGGAGCTGTCTTGCTCTGGTTCTTTTTTCCTCTGTTCTCATTCTCCCAGCCGTTCTTTAATCATTATTCTTCCCTTCCCTCAGGCAAGATCATAAAAGTAATAATGGTAATGACTGATTTCACTTCTAAGTGGCTAAAGCATACGACCTCAGTCAGTCTTTGTCCTGTACAGAAAGAGAACTATTAGTGTGAAATAAGACTTATTCTACACCGTGGTAAGAATATGACTTTTGGAAAACGTCTACGGGGAAAGTTCTTTATATATTAGTCAAAGTTTTCTGTAGTTGCCTGTACCTGCATGGATAGACAATTATGACCTCAATATATTTACTGACTGTTCTAATATCCTCCTGAAAGATGGGCTGCTAATGACATGCAGCTAACTGTAAATAACTGTAAATTGTGTAAAGTGTAAATTAATGTAACAGTATGTTTGATCTATTTTATATCACCTGTCTGAGCATGACAAAACAAAAACGATACTGCCTAGAAACTTGCAGTTTTATTCTTCTCCTACCATTGAGGTAGGTGAAAACAGTACAGGTTGCCATTGTCAGATTACTGCATGGCTATAAAAGGTTATTTGATCAAAGGTCACAAAATGCAAAGAGCACAGGGATTACACTCTTTGCTAGCCAGCCAGCAATGAGTTTGTGTGACCCTTGATCTAATCAAACTAGTTGTACAGTTTGTAACAACACAACACTATCAGTCATTTTAAAGAATTATAATCAGACACAGAAACAGAAACAGGGTCAACTGGTTTGTTAAGCAAACTAGAACCTTATTATTGCTCTCTAAAATGTTCTTTATAAGGCTCAAAGTTATGGTAGTGTGATGACTGGAAATGAAACACAATTTGGCTACAAAATGTGAAGTTGAAGTTTCTGCAGCAGCAGCCGCCTCTTGAAGAAAGCTAGTTTTTAAATAAAAAAAACAGCTGTCTGTGTACATGCATATAAGGAAAACCAAGCTATTAATGAAATATTGGGAAAGATGACTCGGGAGGAAGACTCCTTTAATTCTACACCAGATCAAAAAATTAAAAATTACAAACCTTTTAATACTCAGATTGTTGCACATAAAATCAGAAAAATCACATAACTGCATATATCTCTGAAAAGAGTAAAATGACCAGTCACCACTGTAGAGAAACGATACAGCTCTACATTCTTTGTTTTTATTCAATCGATTTTGGACAGTCCACCTATGGCACATTTAGAGCCATACAAACATACACTAGTTCTCTTGACAACACGGAATGAACTTTAACAGGCCTCACGCACCAACATTTACATTATTGTTAAAGCTGGTCAAACGAGCACAGAATGTGTGGATTCATTACATTTATCACTATGTAGAAACCGTTCTAAGAATTCTTCATGTCTGTAACACGTGGTAGGAAAGTTTTTAGTTTCAGCAACTCAAAAAAAGGAAAAAGGGTAACTTAAAACATTTAAGCATTCAGCCACTCAGCCCTTGAGAACTTAACCTTCGGCTGATTCCCCACCAGTTCATGACAACATGACTCAGTTAAACAGGCCGATCTCCACATAGGCTGATGATGAAATGAGTAGAGAACTTCTACTTATTTAACTCTGCTCTCAAAGTTCCAATGTATCTTATGGCTTAATACAAATGCTTGATTTTCTGGACGGTAAAACGCTTGTTAATATTTTGAATTCTGATACTGATATTTCACCGGCTGTTTAATATTTAAAAGAAAAATACTAAAAGAAAATACTATAGTGCCAACTAGCAAGAATTTTATTTACACATGTATAAAGATGCAAATTTGTAAATGGGTTATTTCAGGGTTTATTTATCAACCAAATCATTTATCTGCCTCAATGAGAGGGTGACACTGCACCACCACCACCCACATCACTACCTTTTAAGTCTGTATACAGGAGGGCCGAAGGAGTTTGACTGGCTTAGAACAAATCACTGGTGAGGCACTGAGTTTGGCTTGAGAGGTGCTATGAGTACAAACAAGTCATAAAAAGAGAATAAAACTACTGTTGTTTGGACTGTTATTTAGCATCCTTCACCGTCTGTCTCCACTTCCAGAGCTCAGCAACAACCTAAAACAAAAAAAAAAAACATAAACTTGACGGCCCAAAGTCAAATAAAATAATAATTGTTTCTTTTAGGATTTGATGCTTTACATAAACAATGTATTTCCATCAACATTAGATCTCACTGTGTGTGACAGACAATAGTGCCCCTAGTGGTACAATAATAAAATATAAAAAAAGTTCAACTCAAGACTGGATCGTTTCAGCCGTGACTGGCATTATTTTCACTACCCAAGATGCCATTATCACATAAAGGGTCTACACAATATGGCCATTAAAGACAAAAAAGAAACCTGTGACCAAATTAGATTGTTTCACTCACTGTCACACAATATAGATCTGTATCAGATGTGGCAAATTCTCAGAATACATTTTTTGGTTCATTTTCTTTGTTCCTGACAGCATCTTAAATGTAATACACTACCTTATCATCTGAGACTCTGTAACTATGCTTCACAAAGTTCTCAAACTTGGGCTGGACTTTAGGTAACACCACTCCCTGTAGAAAAGAAAAGAAAAAACGTTATTTAAAACAGCAGAAATAATAATACAACAAATGAAGAACCATCAGAGACACTAACCTTATTCATTACTTCCATCATTTTGGCTTTGATCTCAGGAATTGTCAAGATTGCTTTGGGAGTCGGGGGGGTTTTAGGCGACTTGTCACCCTTACCTTTAGGGGTCTTATCCTATTATGAAGCAAAAGCTTATAGATTAGCTAACAGAAGAGTCTGAGCATTTACATTTATTATGTAGAATACACACAGGCGTTCATGCAAACGAACACACCTGTTTTGGAGCTGGAGTACCAGGTTTAGAACTCTTGCCATTCTGTGCGGAGGCTTGTTTGGAAGGTGTCAGCTGGGCTTGTTTTTTGGAAGGCGTTGGTTTGGCCTGTGAAAAACATGCAACCGGTGTTGAGAAATCAAGCTCCAGTTCATTCAGTGGGAGCTGCCCAAACTCTGTAACAGATACTTCACCTTAACAGGCGATTCTTCCTCCTCGCTCTCCTCATCATCGTCATCCTCGTCGTCATCATCATCGTCCCTGGAGAGGGAAAAGAACAGCTGCACTGAAATGTCTGATCAATTTCTGAATAGTAAGCAATAATAATCTAACCGTGATTCTGTGTTTTTATGGGCATCTGAATATTACAAAAAAAATGTGAACCTGTCATTTAACTTCCACTAATGGAAGCAAACCCTTCACTGGTTCGACTGATGATGCCACACCCACTGTCAACCAGGTGTTCTGAACTTAGCATTGAGCTTTTGTTATAACCCTGAAACCCAAAACGTACTCATCATCCTCATCGTCCTCTTCGTCATCATCCTCCTCAATGTCCATTTTCATCTTTTTCTGAAAAAACAAAACAATGTGGGTTATGTTCACTTCACTTTTGACAAAGTGAAGGCAAAACAGAAAACGATGTAAAACAAACCTGAGACTTGACGGCAGGAGAGGAAGCAGGTCTTTTGTTTGAAGTCTGGATGGCCTCCTCCTCTTCTTCGTCCTCTTCATCATCATCTTCATCAAAAGACTGATCAGCATCCATCACTTTAAGAGAAATTCAATAAAGTAAGGCAAGAATCTTCCAAACACTTCACATGCAATGATATGAAAACGTTTGGTTGTGCACCTTCCTTACTCCACTCTCACTGGACAGGACAGGACAGGCAGAGCAAGCATTTTCCTGACCCCAATCAAACATCTTTACGTTCTTGTAACAAATACTCACTGACGAGGTGTTGTCCACTGATATGGATCGGACCAGAACCTGCTTTCAGACGGAAAACTGCTGGAGGTGTGATCGTGAAACCACCAAGACAAACCTGCAACAAACAGTCAAATAAATAAAAACCTCCATAATGTTTAATATTCGTTTATGTGGTTACTTTTAGAGACTTTTATTAGTAGCTGCAATATACATGTAAGAGATGGAGCAAAATAATCCCCATTACTGCATTTTTGCATAAGAAAACACACAGATTCAGATTTACTCACACTTGGGAGGGTAGAGGGCTTGAGTGAAACCAGGGCTGCCTTGATTTTCTGACCCTCTGTGTCCTGTCCTTCCACCTCCACCATTTGAAGTTCATCTTTTGTCTTGGGGTCCACACAGGCCTGGAGAGGGCAAAGCAACAGGCAACTGTAACTCTCTGTTGGAGTGCATGTACAACTGGTTCATGATAGATGTGATTTTAGCAGGACTTTGATTGGAAAATAGAACTAACTTCATCTGCTGATAGTCAGTGAAGCAGTCACTGTATGTAACTGTTTAACCATGGTAAAGTGGTGTTTTGTTTATACATCATAAACTGGAGATATGTTAAGAAAAAAAAGTAAATAGGTGAAGCCACACAGGAACAACCCTGGCCGGCTTCCACCATTCATAACTATTACCACAAACCATCTATCTAACTACTCTGATGTGAGGCCTGAGGGGAAACATGGAACTATATAATATAACTTTTGACATGTCACCGCGCTTCAACTTGTGATCATTATAACATAATGTAGTTAATAATCTTTATTATATTTTCATTTCATCATTTGTGCTCATCGTTCTAGAGCACAAAGTAATATTATCAAATGTTTTATTCTCTATTTTGAGGGTCCAAACCCTCAAAATATTCAGTTTAGTATAACATGAAGCCAAGTCCAACAGATGCCCTACTCCACCAACTTTTTAAACCTGAAAAATAAACTGTTACGGGTCCACAAGTCATTTTTATGACATGACACAATCGTTCTGAACACACACACACTGGATGATGGGGCACCTACCATCCTTAGATCTAGCTGATGCTCAAAGTCATCATCCTCTGGATTGAACACCACCTCCTTCCCAGCTTCCAGCACACACCCTGATTTAAAAAAAAAAGAACAAGAAGAAAGCTTTTAAATGACAAACAACTAGCACAAAGTAGCCCAGAAGCAGCACTACTGAAACTAACAGAAAGTGACTCTGCTGCCTGTGAGCACGAAGTGCTATACTATAAATGCACACAAGAGGGAGCCACAATAACTCATGAATAGCTCCACATGGCCTCAGGGCAGGAAATCTCGTCCATTTCTAGAGAATCTGGTAAACTACTTAATTGAAAACGATGATACAAACAAAGAAATATACCGTTTAAGTTCTGAGGTGCTCTATTACAATGTGTGTAATGTTTAAATAAAATGTATATATTCACTTCACCAAAACGTCTTTAAGGGATATTTGTTTCACAGAGTGATGAATGTATTAAATTACTGTCTGGAAAACAACTATCAGAGTTTGAAGTCATCTCCAATTGAGTTATTTCTGGGATTTAAAAAAAGAACCAATTTATAGAAGGAAAAACACAGTGAAGAAACTAATGACTTAGGTGATGGGTCGGAGATGAGATTTCGCGATGATAAAGTGCAAATTTAAACGTCATTTAACACAGTCTGAAAAAAATTATCTTGGTGTTTCGTGACTTTCACTCTGGGACAGAGAATGAGGAGGTAAGATGGTCTACATCAGTGATGCAGTCCGCATGGGTCTGAACCCACGTTGGGGCGTTTTATCTGCATCGAGTTAAAAAAAAAAGTCGGGTCAAACTTCAGCTAGACATTTGCAGTTATGTAAAATGACAAGTAAATTAAAGCACACAGCAATTTGAAAGTCTGCTGGAAAGAAAAGGCGTAATTTTCAGCATTGTTCGGAAAACACGGGCGCCGCCATGTTGGTATTCAAACACGTGTGAAGCTCTGCAGCCGCCTTGTTCACCAGGAATCATTCAACCTCCTGCTCAGAACAATTCATACAGCAACACTTAACACTTTTACTGAATTAATATAACAATAGCAACATTAACTTTCAATTTGAACGAGCAACTACAACCACACCGACGTTATTTCGGCTCCCCTGTCTTGATATCTGCTGTGATAGCAGTGATCAAACATGAGGACACGTACAGTTTCACACATAGTTTACAGTTACACATTAAATGAAGACGTTATCTCACCATAAAGAAATGTCTGCGGTGCCACTGTTTCCTCGTCTAGTCCGTTCATTTTTGCTATTAAAAGGCTGTTACGATGCTGTTAGTGCGGTGCGAACTAAACCCAAGTACTACTACTCACCACTACCAACTACTAACGTGTTCCTCCGCCTCCTCACTTCTTCTCCGTTTCTGTTGAACGGACATTTACGGGGGAAACAGCGCCACCTACAGTGCGACGGTGGTTGAAGCTCACTGCGCAGTGATAATTAGGAGGATTTTTACTGATTGTCGGTGCTTCTTCTTCTTCTTTATTGGGGTTTAACCACAGTTTATCCAACCTGTTGCATTACTGCCTCCTTCTGGATCTCTTTTTCCATCATCATCATCCCCTTACAGAGGCTTTACAGTTTAAAAAAAATATATATATTTTTTTTCTTCCCTGTGACTGAGTTTAACTGACATAAAATATCTTTGTCTAAATAATAACTTAAATATCTTATCTAAGTTTGGTTGTCCAGTTCTCTGCAATTCAGTAAATAATGATCTCCTTACATGACCATACTTCCCACACTCCATAATCACGTGCTCTGTCGTTTCCTTAGCATTACACCAGTTACACCGGTCATCTGGATGATTTCCAACACTAGAACTATTTCTTCTTTCCTAGTGCATCCTCTTCTTCTTGTAACCTTTACTGTTATATAGATATCTTCCTTTTGTCTCGCTGTCCCATTCTAGTTGCCAGTGTTTCATTGTTTTTTTCCATACTATGCTTTTCCCTTCAGATTTTGACAATCCTACCATCACATCCACATATTTACTTCTTGTTGCTTCCTTTGCTTTTTTTGTCATTTGACTGTGAGTGCAGTATGGTCCTCCTGTAATAAAGCAAAGCAAAGCAACCTATGTAGCAGTTTTGAACAGCAACAGTATTTATTTTGGTAGGATTTTAGTTTACTTCTGTGATGTTCCAATTGTGTGAAATCCTGAAAAAATACTCCACTTCAAATGATAAGTACACGGCTTAAATTTACTTAAAAAGAACTCATCTCTAAGAAAACAGTGTATTTTAAACAACATTAAATTTGATGCTGCAGATAACATAAATGTACAGTCGAGTCCAAATTTGTTTAGCAGATATGAAAGATGAAAAGAAACATTTCTATTAATTAATTAAAAAAAAGAATGTGAAAGATCTCATAATAATAAATCATGATGTATTAGTTCATTATATTTTTATCTAACATCTATATTTATTAAACATCTACAGTATATAAACCACCTCCGCAGTACAACATGTCCTGTAAATGTTACACACATTTGCAAGTAAAACACCACTCAGTTAGGAATTTACATACTGTATTTATTCTTATGGCTTTGAACTCATTTCCTGTTTGTGAGATATAACACTCTGAAACAATACCCGAGGCTGTGATGTCACACAGATGTACTGTACGGCGAGGAGCTGATCCACTGATGGCAAAAAAAACAGTGATGAATATTTTAGTGTTTAAACTACTATAGCCTAGTGAGTTTCTTATTATGGCGGTGCTTTCAGACACACCGTGACTCACAGAAAACCGTCTGCAGGCAGCTGTAGGAGTCGCCCCGTTCTGTCTGTACCTGTGTGGCATCACAGATTGGTTTGGATGGAGGAGGCGGTGCCATTATGTTCGCTAACATGAAGACGGAGCTGCCCTCAGTGTCAAAATATAACAAGCTGACATTCAGTGACATTTCCCTGCAAGATAGCTGAAATTTTGTTTAACCTTCTCATATCAGGACCTCCAGCAAACAGCTGACTCTTCTTATGTAATTACACTTGAAGCATCAAGCACAAGAATGCTTGTACAAAAAACACATTTCTCTGTCACTTTTATCATTATCGCCATCTCTGAGGTACATCTTGGTCACCGGTCACTTGTGCAAATATAGATTTATATTTATTTCATTAATCAACTCTTTGTAATAATTTAACATCTTTGTATTGTGGGCACTTCATTGTAGAATCCAAAATCTATGCACACTTTCACAATAATTCTTTTTTACATTTTTGACAACACAAATTTGACCACAAGAAGCAAAACAGCAGGTGAAAATATAAAGAGAATAAACCAATTTTTTTTTCATTCAAACTCATAAGTTTCAACATAGACAGAGAGACAGGCACACACACACACACACACACACACACACACACACACACACACACACACACACACACCATATAAAACCTGTGATTCGTTCGGTTTCAAAACTGAATTTCTACAGCAAGCTTAAGACAGACCATTAACAGTAACCATCATCAGACTGAATCAGCAGACAAGCAACAGTCAGGCTAACACAAAAGTACAGGAATCACTGCAACAGTGAAGCCAACACATAACATTTGAACTATGCCACACGTGTCAAACAATAGCATGACATACATTAACAAGTCCTTATGGCCAAATTCCCATAATAAAACAGAAAATATTTTAGAGATAAGTCAAAAACTCTTGCAAAAGCATGCAATCATATTTTGTCAATGAGGAACATAAAAATAATAAAAATAAAATAAGAAAATAAAAATTAGATAGTTTAACAAATAGTTCTTCAATGGTTGGGAGCAGCCTAGCAATGCAGGAATGTTTTTGTCTTAACGGGTCAGTCTTCAAGACAGCACTGGGAGTGTTTACGTCCAAGTCTGTCACATGAGTCACTTCATGTTATGTGGCGAAACTCCACAGAAAGGCTAAAAGCATTCCAGTCCAGTCCCTTCTTTCAACCATTCGTAAGGGGCTTCTGGCTGTATCCAGACCACATCCGGACAATATGGGTAGAGGAAGAGAGACTGGATGTACTGTACATATGCATCTACACGCACACACACACGCCAAGCCCTCTCTCATCTTTGTCTCCATCGCCTCCACTTGTCCTACATCACATTTTCAAACAGCTGCATGGATCTCATCATAGTTTCATCCTGGGGGGAGAGAAGACAAGTAGTGATGGCAAAGAGAAAAAACAAATTAGTCAGCATGTAGACAGCAGTAAAATTCATTTGTCATTGCTTCATTGTTATATTTTATTAATGAATCAAAACATGAAACTTATTATATACTTTGCTAATGTTAAGTTGATAAATTGATGTAAGACCTACTTACTAACATTTTTTCCTACTGCCTTCACTAAGCAATTAGATCTGGCTTAGACATCATAATCTGATTTAAGTGCATGCTGCACGGATTTAATGAAGATGATGCAGCTCCAAATGATGGAAAGTGGAACTCTGAGTTTAATACAAACTTTTTCGCAGATACTTTTCCCATAACAGAAGCATAAACGTCTATGCTCACATTTTAAATATATATTTTTAATTATAATAAATATATTACATTACATAAGTGCTTCTTCTTAAACCTGAGTTTCTACTTTCAATGTATATTACAGAAGAAATTAAGACAACTATATACTGCATGTACAAATTTTGCACAATACATACCTCCTGGCAGGCTATAACAAACTCCTCTAAAGTCACCACTCCATCTTTGTTTTTATCCATTTTCTGTGAAGAAACGTGAATTTGAATCAGTACCAAAATGTGTTCGGCAGCGTGTTTATTCTTTGCAGTCTGTACTATTTATCAGTTTAAAATGACCTTCTAAAAAGTTTCAATGAGCCACCAGGACTGGGACTGATAATGACAACACTTAAAGAATAAGCCTTATCTTAATACTTGTGTTATAAACAAAATGTCTCAATAAAAGTGGAGAAGTTCATTTTGAGAAACTACTTGAATAAAAATGACAAATGCACGAGTGTATTATTATGTGTAAACTAAATGGGTTGACATTTGATTATTATGTTAATTTTACATACATTATAATACTAACCTGAAAAAAGACATCCACATGCTGCTGAGGGACATCACCCTTTATTGCAGGGTAGGTGAACTTCCCCATCATATCATAAATGGCCCTCACAATCTCAGTCATTTCCTGAAAAAAGAGGTTTATTCACATCATGGTGAGACACAGACTTCAGATGGCACGCTGAACACTGCATCAATTGTTCAAGCACAGCCTCACCTCTCGGTTTATGTAGCCATCTCTGTTAATGTCATACAGGTGAAATGTCCACTCCAGCTTTTCCCTCAGAGTGCCGCGCAGTAAAATAGACAACCCCATTACAAAGTCCTGGCAGCAATAGAACAGGATAAATTCAGATTCTGAAAGCCTCATATCACATAGAAGTAAAGAAATATGTGATATTAAATGCAATTAGAAATGATTTTTTTACCTTAAACTTAATGGAGCCGTTGTTTGTGGTGTCAAATGCATTGAAAAGATAATGTGCGTACATGCTTGCGTCTGCAACACAAAAATATATGTGATTGATTGGTGAAAAGCTTCACCAATCAATGAAGATTCATAAATACTGCACTTTACCTCCATGAGGAAAGAACTGTGCATAAATGTGTTTAAATGTTTCCTCATTTACCACACCGCTTGGACATTCCTGTAGAAAAAATAAGACGAATTAAGGTTACAATGATAAAAAAAAAGAAAAAGCTGAGAAAACTCTTCAGTAACTTCAGTAACACCAGCAACACGTGTCAGAAAAGGTTCATGGTTCCCACATGGGAACCACAAAGGAGACCAATTGCTTTAGCCGTCCATTATTTCCAAAATTATTTTCAAATTTTGACTTATCACATCACAGTTTTCCACTTCGCCCCAGGCTTTCTTAAAAGAGCCCAGAGAAGGCAGCAATGTTTTTGAATCTTATTTTTGTCTTTGATTGATTGTACCACAAATTCTACCTCTCATTTGGTGGTGCAGGTGTTGCTGAGCCTATGTGCTGCCTCAGGGTCTTTTTAATGATATTATTAGTATTGCAGGTGATCCTCCTAAATCATTTGCAATTTCACACTGATAAACATTATTCTTATGTTATTAAACTCATTTTGGTGAACTTTGACCTATCCTGACTTCTGAAAGTCTCAGCTTCTCTGGGATTCTCTTTTTATACCCAATCATGATACTGATGTGTTGTTTACATAATTACTTGTGAGATGTTCCACCAGGTCTTTTATACTTTATACCTGAGAAAACTACTACAATACCCCCATCAGCCTTTGCTGTGGGCTAAGATGGTGATCTTGACATTAGCCATGATTATCATTTTGCCATTGTTAGCATGTTAGCACATGCACTTTAGCACTTAGCTCACAGAACTGCTGTGTCTGAGAACAACCTCACAGAGTCACTATGACTCTAGTGTTATACAGATATAAATTATATGATGCCTAGTCATGGCTAAGAGTAAACAGGAAGAGACTAGAGAGTTTGGATTACATTCTTAAAACCACGGTAAAGGATCTGTAGCTCCTGCTTGGTGAAGTTAGTTTGGGCTTCCAATTGCTCAAGACCCTCTGGTCTGTGACACACCATCGTCATCTCAAGTTCATCATCGGTTTTATCTGCAGGGAAGAGTTGGAAAGAGATGACAAAAGATTTGTTACTCAGAATCATGTCAAAACCTCCACAATCCTTGTATAACATGAAAGCTGTAATTCACAGGAAAGAGACAACTCAGCAAAGCATGAGAACGTCGCGTCGGCAGGAAACATCAAGAATCTGATTAGACAGCAGAAAAGAGTGAGGCAGCAGTAAAATAAGACAGAAAAAGAATCACAAAGCAAGAAAAGGCAAGAAAAGGCAAGAAAAAAGATGTATTTGAGACGAACTGTACTTGACAAATACATTTTCCCTTAGGAGCTGAGGGGTTTTATTAATGGCAACATGGTGGTTCTGCCCTGGGCAAGGGTTTGTCACCACGACTGTCTCCAGCTGCAGCAATACTAACATCCCAGCAACGTGCTGTGGACACAATCTACACACCAGTGCATTCACAAACGTGAAAAAATATCCACGAGAAAACAGCCACGTAAGTGTGTTTGTAGTGTTCACTGCAGCGGTGGATAGAAAAAAATGAAGGAAATGAAATGTGAAGTCTGAATTCTTAGTGCTCTCTGTGCTTTGTTGTATTGCTTTTACATCCCAGCGGCGCTCTGAAATATGAGCAGTACATTTTGCTTTGCTTTTTATTTGGAGATCAAGTGATATTACATGATATTATATGCTTTATCCTTGGATCATTTTAAGTCCTACTAAATTCCACGATGAAAGCTGACCAGCAATACACAAATGACTTGACAAATGCTCATGTGTGCACACACATAAGTCCAAACAAGCTCTGTGTAGATGTGTCAGCATCAACTGGCTCAGTAAGTCTTAAAAAAAAAAGGAGATTAAAATGAATTCACTCTAATACTCCTGCTTGCTGGATAGCGGCGATGACTCATTTTGAGCTAATTCATAAGTGATGTCAAGATTAATCCTCAACACTGAAAGTGGGTCTTGATCCTAATTTGATTTCCCGCCGGTAATCCAGTTTTTAGCAGCTCCCAGGAGCATATTCAGTGATAGGTTCTAACAGTATGCTCTATTTAGCTGCATTTGTGTAATTGCTTCTACATTAATATTTGAATCACCTTCATTTGGATTGTGTTTGTTATGGATTATGTTTTAGATTCAGTTCATGCAAAATGGTTTTAAGCTGCACATGGGATCAAACATGCTCTCAATGCTACATATGTAGGTTACATACAGTAACTGTGAAGCTAACCTGTATAGATTTCTGCTTATTTAGAATTAATATATCATAATAAAATGAGATTTTCTAAACATGCATGGAAAACTATAGGCAAATGCAGCAATGCATTCTAACATTAGCACATTGTGAGAGAGACACATTGCTTTTTATCACTTCTTTTTATGTCCTATATCCTAAACGCTCACCAACTGTGGAATATTTCAAACATTTACTGTCAGTTGTCATCTGATCATGTGTAGTCATACATATCTTCCCCTGAGCGCCGGTCGAAATCTCCCTGACTGTTGTTGTCATGGAGATGCACAGCCATAATAAATGTGAGCAGCAGTGCGTATAAACTGGATGAACTGATAAAAAAAAAAAACAAGGTGTCAAACTAAAGTTGCGCATTTCTTTTCTTGAGAAATAAAATGACAAAAAACAACAAGGGTGCTGTTTTCTGTCAGGAGGCATTTGCTCGCCTGAAAATGTGACAGTGTGATCAGAAGCAGATGAAATAAAATGAAGGTGAGAAAAGGAAGCAGGGAGAGGTGCTGATTAGAGGAAAGATGAGAAAGGGAGAATTAGGAAGAGAGAAAGAAGGAGACGGCAGACTGTGAAGAAAAAAAAAAGGTGAGCAGAGAACAACACCCAGCAGAATAGGATTACACACATATGTTTGTAATTCACAAAAAAGAAAAATGTGATTTAGTGAAGACACAGTGCTATTCATCTCAGAAAAAATTTAAATATTGATTTTGAATTTGTTTTTTTCTTCTGCTAACTAGGTATTCATAAAGGTTACTGAGAACATAAATCACAGCAGACAAGGTTATTTAAATAAAACTAAAACATTTACTCTCAGGGAGAGAAATGCTGCAGACTCTCTACCAACATGTCCAGTACTGATGCTTTCATTCGAAGCAGGAGCCTTTATATAGATGAGGCAACAGTTGCCACGCACGCAGACATTCGGCAAGTACTGGGAAGACAGTGTTACACGATGAAATAGATGCGTGTGTCAGGCAACGACAGGATGACAGCTCTATCATTCTGTTGATACCAGCTGCATTGCATGTGCACTGTTGGGTTAAAATGTTTCAGCAGAAAGCCTCCTGCATCACCCAGCTGTAATATCTGTGTTGATGTCAGAGCGGTGCAAAGTATTTGTCCCTCTCTTACATTAATGGTAATAAATTGATATTTTTGGAAAGACTTAAATCTTCTTAGATTTAAAGAAGAAGATTGCTCTCACTCTCATTGTACAGTGTGAAGCTCCAGCCTGCAGTCGATTAGCTTAATGAAGTGTAAAGACTGGAAACAGGGGGAAACAGCTGACCTGACTCTCTCTAAAGGTAACACAATTCACCTACAGCCGCGTTTGAAGCTCGCTCAGAATTAGGTTATATTGTGTTTGTTTAATCCAGTGACTTCCTGGAGTGTCTGCAAACTCCATGAGTCGAGTCAGGTACAACCCCCCCCCCCATAAAGCCAGGGGTCACTTTATTTCTCTAAACGATGAATTATTGAAGGTTGTTGTGCTCTTATTTTCCTTCACACTCCTTCACACACTTGTGTCTTATGCAGAGATTTTTTTCAGTGCACCTTTACAAACTTGTGTTGTGATTCCTGCCAAACTACACCCAACAGATGCATCCGCCACTCTGGCGGTACGTAAAACATCTCTACCTGTTGATTTATTTTTATTTGTGCTTTGACATATGCATCTGCCCCGTTTGTTGTGCTTCTGATATATTTATTTTCCTTCCTGCAGATCAATAAACTCTTATCTATTGTGTCTTATCTTTTCCCATATACCCTCGGCACAGCTGACAACACAAGACATACTTTAATGGAGCTGAAAATACAGGGTGACCCTTGCGCATTTAAAAGGCTTTTATCAAACGAGAACGACTAATAACAAATACAAAGCATCACCTGATCTTGTAAGGTTTCTGTCTACTGTCAGAGAGTGATGTCTTTGTTTGCTGGCTCATCTATTTTATTTCTGTCTCACTCTGATATGTATTCATCATTCATCCTGAGTATTGTTCACAGTTTCCACTTATGCCCCTACAACCCAGTCTCCATGACAACAGGCTTCTCAAGCATAAGGCCAGGGAGAGGTATGATATGTGAGCTGCGTGTTAATTCACACGCTCTTGCCTGAACCCTCATTTGCACCCCGTTCCTCTTTCATTTACTCACTCAGTCACTCGCTCTCTCTCACCCACACATGCACACAACACACATAATGACAGAGTCAGGGCAGTGATTTTGCTCTCTGGTTATTTTCAAGGACATCCTTCTTGATAAGGGTTAACGGTAATGCGGTGTAATCTCTACATCATAACCACAGTACATATGTTGTACCTCTCACCTCAGCAGCAGTAGAGGACCGATGTGGTCTGATGAGGTCTTGATCCCACATTATTTTGCCAGTTCCTTAAGTTAACAATTTTATTTAAAAACACAAATGCTGCATACGTTATGTTCATGTACAAATGAACATAAATGCTTGCGACTAATATACGCAACATGCCATTTTGTATGTATGTAACATTTGGTAAATTCATAGCTTTTTGCTCCTTTCTTGCTGTTTTGTGACTGACTTCCTAGTTCAACAATGTCACTTTACAGGAAAAAAAATACTGTTAATATTTTAAATAAATGTGCATGTGTTGAGCACAGAGAAACTGACAAAACACAGACGTATTATGAATCACAAATGTGTTCTTTCTTTCTCTTATCATCATTTGTCTCTGCTCTCACTCACTTTAGTCTAGATTTGTGTTGATCTTTTGTCTTCTCTTCATCTATTTCTGACTAATGTTGACGTACCTCTGGATGGTCTCCTCTGCTTGGTTTGCATGGTCAAAGTGCCCACCACTGCGCCCATGTTGACACCGTGGAAACCAGCAGCCAAACAACCCAGGGAGTAATAGTCCTGTATTTATTTCACGGTTTTGTCACCCTGTCGACTTGTCTTTATCTGCCTCCGCAGCTCGGTTTCTTAAAGGGGCTTTGCCCCTGCTATGCCTTCTCACTGGTTTCAGATCTGTCACTGAGGGACGTCTCTCTCCTTTGAGCTGATTCCTTGTAGATTTCTGTTCTCTTTCACACACACACATGAGCTGCTGCTGCCTTTCTATGCCACTCCCTCCGTTCTCTGCCTCAGTCTACTCATCTGTCAGCCTTTCTCCCCCCGTTTCTAGTTCCCTGCCTCCTCATGCCCTCATGTTACTGTGGAGTAACTGATGCAGTACTCTGTAATAGTACTATTGACAAGGGACTGGTAGCAGATGAAGGTAAAGCTCACACCTCCTTAATTCACATGCAGAGAATAACATGTAATCCATTTATTCTTTTCTTCTCTTAATCATGAATTATTTATCCCTTTACTGCGCCTAAACCAACACACACACACACACACACACACACACACACACACACACACACACACACACACACACACACACACAGCTGAACACATGGTCTACGATGTGTCCTGTCCAGTATCACTTCAAATTAGTGCTCTACTCTCTGAAGCATGGTTTGTATTTTAATGAGAATGTAGATGTATGTTAGCTGTGTGTGTGTGTGTGTGTGTGTGTTATCCCACCAGAGTAACAAACAAGAATATTAGAGTGTTTAATTGTGTCAATGAATATTCATAGGACAGCTTCAATTAAAGAAATTAGACTTTGCGCATTAGTGGAGATAAAGTAGTGGAAGTGAATAATGTTTATTTCTCTATAAGTGCTGGACATTAAAAAACAGACAGAATTGATGTATCCCTAAGTGTTCATAACTGTTTTCTGCTTAAACTATCACTCACTGTAAAATAGCTAATGAGTAATATTACTGCACTCGTCTTAGGATTTGATTTGTTATTAGACATATAGGTGCAGTGATTCAATGTAGGATTCAGCTTTGGTTTAGGTGCATGTAAAGACAGGGAGGGAAACAGAAACTTACAGTGTCTTTTTATATATTTCAGTGGCTCCAGACAAGAAATGTAAATGCTCACACTACCACACTCTTACTCTGTGTGTATGTGACAGGTTCAGAAAACCTCTCCTGGTTTAAAAAATTCATGTACTGCCATTTTTTCAGTGCAGGTTCCTGTATCTTGAATTTTGCGTTGCACCTTTTCTGTGCGAGCTGCAAAACGACAAAAAAAGTGAAAGTCCAATGAACCGTCATCTGTTTGGGAGTCGAAACTCTGTAGTTATTATGATTATATGTTATATATAATATGATAGATATTCTGATTTATTTCCTCATGGCTACACAAACCTTGAAAAACTTGGCCTTATGCAGAGGACTGCAAAACACTATGCAGGTCACTGTTAGTCAAATGATGTTGTGTGTGTATGTGTTGGTTGGAGTGGTGTCGTGATTCCTCAGGTGTAGCTGAGGTAAGAACTTAACATGCACTGATTAATAAAATATAAAGTCATACATAATTCTGATAAATATACACTTCTTTCACGCTAGGTGTCCTACCTTTCTCCCCAATTTCCTCTTTCCAGATTAAATAAAGAAGCTCCTTCCTGGATCATTTAAGAGACACATCTCTTACAAAAATGTTTTTTCAAGTATACCATTATACAGTATACTTCATTTATACAAACATATACTTCAGTTTATTTTTTGTGTACTTATCACAGATATACTAGACAAAATTAAATTTAAGTATAATTGGAGCATACTGACAAGAATACAGAAATACCCAGCATGCAGCAGTTTAACTTTGTAAACCAACAACTAACAAACAATTGATTTTATAAATTAAGAATTTGTCACAAACTTTCATTTGATAAACTAAAATGTGGGCCAATTTAGTCCCAAGACATATTGGAAATGTATACGTATACTACATGTTACCATTAGTAAACTTACTACAAGAAGCATACTCATGAGGTAAACTTGAACATTACTTAAGTTTTGAAGAAATTATTGTTGAGTATACTTTTTTTCATAAGTGATACCACACAGTGATTTTACTGCATTTTCTATCAATTATTCATTATTTTTACTTCCTAGAAAATCTGCAATGACTCACATATACGCACACATAAATAAAACTTCGACATGATATCACAGATGCCTAAAGAGTCTTCACACACAAATACAAACACTTACAGATAAAGAATTAAGTATTGAGATAACTGTAAGTAATCCCTATGACAGATGTTTGCCATCTGGAACTGCCTCTCTTCATCATATCACCCTGACAAGCACCAAGGACACAGCACTGCCGTCTCTCTCCATAATCTCTTCATTATCTTTTCTCTAGTTCATGAGCTCCATATGTCAGCTCACCACAACCTCTGGAAAAGTAAAGATTAACACAAAATAAGTCATCTTTGTTACTGACAACAGATACCACCTTTCATCGTACCATAGGTTGCTCACTTTATCATATACAGTATGTACTGTTCTATACGCATGTGTCATTTCATATTTATAATATGAGCATGAAATTCATATCTTAAATTATGTATAGATGCATGACTTCAAGACTCTCCTTTTCGCTGGCGTGTTTATTTTTATTTCTGGATTTCTTCCATCCTTCTTTTTCCCACCACAATCATCTTTTATTAGCTTTTGTAGACTATGATAAGCATTCACAAAAGGCCATTTAATTCATGCGCCACATAATTCCATGGTAAACTGAAGACACCTGAGACTGTGTACTGTTAAATGCATATTCACATAACTGAAAATATTGGAAGAAGCCTCTCTGGCATGAGATGGTAGTTTCAGAGTGAGCAAGTAGTTCTCTAGACTTGTTATATCTCTCTGCTTCTCTCTTCATCTTATCATTCATCTGTCATTGACATACTCCATTTTAGAACTAGGTGTGCTGCAAGAGGTCACTGAGGCAAAGGAAATAGGGCTGCATGATGAATCAACGTGTCAGGATGGTGACAGCCTCTAAAACTAGTTTAGAATGTGTCCATAAAAGTATTGTTGTCCCTATAGAGAAACTGTTAATAAGAATAAGAATAAGAATTGGGTTTTTAACTAAAAAAATACATTTAATTGTTTATAACTAATATTAAATATAATTTTAATCCTAAATTCTTTAGTCATATATGTTGTAACATATATTAGAACTTTATTCTTTTAAATGACATTTTACATACATTGGGAAGTCTGGAGTAAACATATAGTACATTGTTCAGTCACACAAATGGTGCACATTTGACAATAGAGCAGTGTCCACAAAACAAAACAAAAACAAAAACAAATGTTCTGATATAATATACACATCTGGCTCTCTAAAAGGGAATAAACAACTTTTGCGTAGGCAAGATAAGTCTAACTGACATATCAGCACAGTCCCAAATACACAAATATAAATTGTTTTTACCAATATAATTATGACTGCATCTTTATGCTTGCTTTGTCTCGTCCGATCTGCACATGTAGACAATGGATTTGTAAGATCCCACAGCATCGTGTTCATAGGTTGTAGTGTTAGTCTTTGAACAACAGGTGGCAGCAGAGTACAGTACAGTCATTCCTGATACAAACACATTTTCTAGCAAACACATTTTGCCTCTGATCAAACCCAACATATGCAACATCAACAAGGTATAACAACATATTAATATGTAATCAAAGCCTGTAGTACACTACTACACCACTAAACATCACGGAGTCATCACCACACCGTTTATTACTTCAAATATCAGTAGAAGATTCTGTACGTAAATATCAAACAGTAAAACAAAGAAGCTGGAGAGAATTTATCTGGAGAAAGAAATACAGAGAGTAGGCAAGAGATAAAAATAAATCTAGAAGAAGGCGGTTACATAAAACTGTAGTGAGGTGATGTAAAAAATTAAAAGCAGAGACACAGACTGTCAGCTTCAATCCACTGCTTTTACAGTCACAGAAAAAGAGATAGAGAATGAGAGGCGTAAGAAAGGCGAGAGTTTTGAAGGACAGTTTACAAATGCAGGGAACTGCTGGCTAATCTTGCTTTAGGTTTGGAGAATAAAACGACTGTATATGTATGTAAGAAGAGCGAGAGCCACATATATGAATTCTTCTGTGCAGCGCTGGATGGTGTGACTCTTGCTGCAAGGTTGCACACTTAGGAGACACATGTGACTTGTAATAGTGAGAGACAGGTGCAGCATGAGGCCAGAGGAGTATGTATCTGCATCACCTACACTCCTGCTGTTTCCAACCTGACTCTACACAAACGCTGTGGACACAACCTGCAAAACTACAAAAATACTAAACAATTTGTTTTTGGCATGATTATTCAAAGCCAGACGGACTATACAACTTTTCCTGAAAAGTGACCAAAAGTATGTCATAATGCTAAATGTTAGGTGTTCAAACTGGCTTCTTTTGTTTTATGTAAAATTTATTTGCGGAAGTGGAAGAATGTCACATGCAACATATGAAAATGTGAATACGTGTGTTGGGCATAAGTGCTGATGTAACATGGCCAGCGGCTGATTCAGAGTAACTGGCATCTTAGCCAATGCTAGCTACGCTAATTACAAAACCAGGCTAGGTATTTTAGCGGCTCAGTAGAGTATTAGTATGTCATTACCAGAATACTCCACTCAAATAGGTTGGTATTCAGTTTATGCACAATAAATACAAGTCTTTTGAGTTAGAGTTACAAAGCTTAATTGTAAATAAATATGTATTACATATTACTGCTAGCCCTCCAATATTAAGGCTGTAAATTGGAGGAGACTTCAGTGACCCTCCAATTTCCCCTAAATGTTCCAATGTACAATTCAAGTACATCTTAACTCCACTAGTTATCAGTCACATCTCCAAATTAAACCAGGAGCTTGATAGTGTTGTTTGACTGTCATATTAAAAAACAAACAAACAAAAAAAATTTGGAAGAAATTTTCAGTCTTATAAATAGCAAAACTATTCTTACAAGTAAAATAATGTGAAACAAGAGCATCAAGTTCTACTAGAGACCTAAGAATAACAGATTAAAGCCTGAGGCCTATCACCCCATATGTTCCTCCAGTGCTGATGCTCCAGGTTGAACTGTTTAAAGATGCTGCTGAATTTGTAAGTAGAGCATGTTAAAAGTGAAAAGTAAAAAAACAGGTAGAGTTTAACATTTCAAGTCACAATTTATCTTATATAGATATGTATAACAAGCCACATTACCAGAAATACATGCTGGAGATGAGGGACTTCTATTTTTCAGTCTACCTAGCATGCTTGCGTGAGTAAAAGAAAAATGTGATGTGTGTACATATTTTCTTCTTCTGTGCATATATAGCGTGCATGAATTCTGCCACAGCATGTAGACATGATGCTGGGAGACATGACAATGAGTGAATTGAGCTGAGAAAGGTTTAAATATGACACGCAAGTTATAAACTTACATAATAAGTTTTTGTTATTTCAGATGACCATTATAATTAAACAAAAGAGCAATGACATTTATAACCTTGCAGATTTTGCAAACATCTCCTTGTAAAATTAGCCCTCATTTCCTTTATACATGCGGATGTATGAAAACATATATGTTTTACAAATTTGAGTATTCAGGATACAAACATGAACAAAAGAAAGCTGTGCTATCAAAAATCAACATACAAATTTGCAAACTTGTATCATGGACATAAATCCATAGCTTTTTTAATATGTGAACAGACAAACCTCTGAATCAAAAAGTCTGTACAAGGTTCACTTACATTGAGATCATAGACATTAATAATAGAAAGGCGGAGAGTTTGAATAACATTGGGGCTGCAAAACACTGTGCAAATGCAGTTTTTCTGCTGGATGTTTAACTCCAACTCCTCAATAATATATGTGAACACTACTCATATTTATATGGAGCGGCTACTATGGACTGGACATTTATTCTTACACACTGTGAATCCAAAAATCTGTTATTTTGGTTTAGAAATGTAATAAGGAGAATTGATTTCTATATGTCATAAATGACTTATGTTTCTGTTATTTTGTACATAAAGTAAATAAACATTTACAGACAAAATACCAAAAACATGAGTGTAGAGTGATGCGATGTAATGTAACACAACAGCCTTCAAATAAATACATAAATATGTTTGTTTGTGATCTGTATCAGGGATGCTAATTCAACTTTGACTTTCTCCACTTCTTTTAAATGTATGTGTAAAGGCTCAGGCATGTTCACTTTGAGATACCACGTTTAGAAGAGAGAATTGCATTAGAGCACAGACTGCTGTGCTAATTTAGAAAGCTTTTCACATTTCTCTCACATTATCAAGCAACAAACCATAAATTCAGTACTTTGAAAAAAAAAACTCCACTGTGTGTTGAAATGATAGAATCAGTGAACTATTTTCAATAGTGAAACTTAATTAACTCAATGACATTTAATTATGGAATTAAATGAAGATATGGCCTCTTTGATGCCCAACACACAACCATCTTAACCTTAAGTAACCAAAGGTCAGCACCATGAGCTGTATTCAACAAAGCACAAATGTTCAATAGGATTTACTCCATTTCATCAGTTCCCCATCCTCTGAGGCTGCAGAGGGCAAAATAACTAGAACTTGCAAATAATGACGAAAACTATCTTGGAAACAGTATGGCTCTTGTACAGATGTTAATCCCATCATTATTGTACTTTTGTAATTATTCCAAACAAATATCTGGAATTATTCCCATACGTTTTGTTATATAAAAGGATAAATTCTTCACAGTCTCTTGGTTTTTTATGAAAACTACAGATATGTTGCTGTATTGCATGACCTACATTGTCAACCCATGCAGCCATGAGTAGGCTGTATTATTTCTAAAATAGCACAGTAGCTGACTAAGTCACAAGTTTAGAACACGTAGTTTCACTCTCAGCTGGTTGCATTTTATCACTGTGTTCAGATGTAAAAACTGTATCACTTGGTGTCTGAGGATTGAGTCAGACACCAATGCACAGCCACCTAAATCCAACCTCACCAGGGAGGAGAAAAGGGCCCTGTCATCTCTAAGCAGAGATGAGACC
>JAUYWH010000006.1:5746517-5760759 GCA_034779795.1 Ctenopoma multispine
AAGTTCTGTGGATGCAGAACGAAACGTCTCTACTTGGAAGAAAGAAGTCCAGTTGCCATGACTCAATCCTCAGATAACTGTAGTGTAGTAAACTACAAATACTCCAGTAAAGTGCAAGAACCTAAAAACTATTCTAAAGTATCAAACTTGATTAAATGGAGTAAATGTGAGATGTGAGTAAGATACTTTGCACCACAGCGGCATTGAACCTTGTGTATCAGGTAAAGTAATTTGTTGGAATTCACACTCACTCATGCATCCACTTATTGTAACCACATCTGCCTCCTAGGGACTATTAGCAGACATGGCAATGTTAACACACATTTAACCTGGATAAATCAATGATCTAAATCCTCTACTTCTGAGCTCTTCTCTCTATGGCTCTGCTAAGTTATTTAAGGAGTCCCTCGTCACAACCGAGACACTGAGCCTGTGCCACCCACGAACATGAGTCACATTTCAAAAAGCATGTTTCCTTATGTATATTGGCGTTGGATTGTGATTTTACATTTTTGCAAAGTGAGAGAGGGGAGAAGGTTTCGTTTTTTCAAATCATTAAACTTCAGCAGCACAACTCTGTCATTTATGTGATCAACATTTCTAGCAAAGCCAAAGAAGGTGAGAAGAAATAAAAAGCTCAATCACATGAAACACCCGTGTCCATGGTGATTTGAAGATATTAAAAAATTAATTCACACACACACAGACACACACACACGCACACACACGCACACAGTCTTCAGGCTGTTCAGTCCCATCAATATAGAAACAGCTGCTGCGTGCAGGCAGCCACACAGCTGATGACTCTTGCAGCATGAGCAGCAGCACTATGTTGCCCTCCACACTCACATGTTAAGTCTCCCAAATCCCTGCACTGAGCATGTTCACCCATAACCTCTGTGACAGTTAGAGACAGTTTGAGATGCAGACCAACCACAAAAATCCATGAAATGCCCCAAAAGTGATGAAAAAAGACTGAAAAGGGATGCAAAATGACCAAACACAAACGTGAAACAACTGGAAACATGCTCCCTCCATCTGGGGATCATATATAGAGGGACTGGGGGGTCTGCTGTCTGTTTCCAGAGGCTCATTTCTCACAGTCCGTTATTGCATGAAGTAGAAGAGAGGTTTAGTTTATCTGCAACATGCAGCTGTTAGGCCTACAGGTTTTGTACAGATGTGCATGTAGAATGCTATGTTTTTTGTTGTTTGTATGTTAGAGCAGTACAGCCGAGGATAACAGCAGCGTCATTAGTCCATAAAGTCAAGAACAGGTTAGAAAATCGGTTATTACATATGACTGGTATGTCCCCTAAAAATCTAAAAAGCAATTAGCAAATGCTTGTGATTATAACAAAATGTATGTAAAGCAAAAAAACATTTTAGGCATAAATACATTACATTTTTATTACAAATAATAATAAATAATACATTCATATTCCCACTCCTAACAGCAGCAAATTGTATGTTTATTTACATTTAAATCCTCGGATTTATCTTTGACTTTCAGTGTTCACTCCAAAAGATGAAAGAAATCAAATTTGACCCATTCAATATTCAGTGTTTAAAATTCATGGTTAAGTAGAACTCACTGAACTTCTGCTTCAACAACAATGAACACCACAGTGTACCCAGGTATGACCCTGAATGTATTCTAATTACTGACGTAAATAACAAAGGGAAGTGAACGCAATAACATCAGCACATTTGTTCCATATTTTATTCTTGTTGCATTGCAATGTTTAAATCATTCATAATATACAATTGTAGACACGATCCTGCATTATGCAGGGACAATGAAACTTCATGGTAGCCTATTAAGTAATTGTTCAGATGTTTCAGTTTAAGAAAATTCATAAAAATGCATTAAGGAGGTGCTGGGAAAATTGAATCCACAAAGGAGACTGTGATAAAGTAGAATTGAAGGTACTGTAAACATATCACAGCATAATATCTATTATTGAGGTGATACATATGAAACTGCTATTAAAAGCAGAATTACATAGTATACAGTAAATCAGCTATTTCATTTTTTGTGTTGTCTGATCAACTAGGAAACCTCTACAAAAGTCACTCCCAGTGCAGTCTGCAGAAGAAATTTGTTTAATTATCCATGGCAACTGCTGTCCTCTTCAGGTCCACTGGGTACAATTAGAACATGTGACTTAACAAACACCAGCCAACACTTCAACACAAAGACATTGGCAGCATTTACAAACTAGCAATGCAGGCTCAGTGCAGGCTGTAGAGAAAAGGTTTTTTATAAGCTTCACACGTCACCACCCACCTTAACTCCTACTCAGTTGCATAATGTATGAGGCTACTTAAATGCATTTATCACATTCCTGACTAAACTTAAGTAGATAGACAGATTGAAGAATAAACTAGTAAAACCAAGTGAACAAAGATGATGCAAGTATCTTTAGTGAAAACTGACTAGTGACTGAATTAACATCACTTCATTATTTCTGAATTACTAAATCAGAAGCATGTGCAGATTCCTATAACATATTTCCTCAGCTGATGGAGTCATCTCCTTATTTTCTATCATCATTTGTTCCTTGACACATATCTTTTTCCTGATCTGCTTGTTTTTTGTACCGAGGTAAGTCATAGTGGACTGAAACATCTCCACCTTCACTATGCAAAACGTGGACCGATCAGGTCCCTTGCAGAAGTTTCCTTCTGCACAGGTTGTTAAGCATATGTGTCAACAAGACATTTGTCTGAAAACAATGAATATAACGTAGAGAAGGAAAAATACTCATGTGAATTCTGTAAATCATATACAGTATGTTGAACATGGACTGGTTTAGACTGCCATCTGGTGGAGATTCACAATTAACTCAGGTCACAATACTGTTTTGAGAGAAGTTTTTGCATGTGTTAACGCTACAGGTTTAGCCATAAATCTTTATAGCTACTGAAATCTACTGGTATTAGTGCCATCCACATGAAAAGGCAGCGGTTTTACCAAAGCCAGATGGACCCACGAGGGGGCTCTGGAGCATAAATTAGCTGTGTGGCCCTTTGTTTTTGGTCATCTGGTTAAATACAATTTTTTTCCTAGTATGCATACACCATGTCAGTTTTGACACAGCACTCTTCTCTAAATGATAGAAAGCAAACTACCTGTACTCAGTACTCCGAGTCACTTGTCACTATATAAATAAATAAATGTGCAGCTACATTATATGTGAGCTTTGAGTGGGTTTTTCATTAAAGTTGAATTAGAATCCCTTTTAGCCTCCCGTGTTTTGTCACTGACAAGACTCAAAAACTATTTAAATCTGGGCAGTATATACAGTATATATCCACTTCAGTGTGCTCTTTGCTGACTTGCAAAAGTAGAATTACTTTTGTAAGTCATCAAAGTGTAAGAAAATCTTAACCTTCATATAAAATGTCTGTATAGACACAATTTTCTTTTTATTAGATTTGAAATGCATAGAAAATCTTTAGAAACAAATAAATACAAAGTGATATAAATAAAAAAAAAAGTTTTATCATTCTGAATTTAAATGTAAATTTTAACTGTATTTCTAAAATGACTTAAAAAACAATAAAATCTCAAGTGTTGTTCTTCCTGATTCTCATCTTAACGTTATTTTACATGTGTCAGCTCTTGAAACTCAAAGGAGCTGTCTGAGCTTATTCTATTCCCTCTGTCATGACTAAATTCAATTCACTCATTCATTACTTTAATTTAAAATTCAACATGAACCCTAATGCTTTTAAAATTAGTTTATCTACACTTTGTTTTATTGCCCAGGTCCGGTGTGTCTGTGCATGTGTTACTTTCCATAAAGGTCTTTGACAACACACTTCATCTATATTTTTCTCTTGCATGACAATAATCCTGGTAACATGTACGTTGCAAGCTTGTTATTATTTTGCCGCCAGTTAAATCCATTAGTCGAATAGCAGCATTTCACTATGACTCGTCCCAGCTTTCTCCTTTCTTTACTTTCCGAGTGTCTCAGACTGTTGGGAAACTGTTTGCCCCATAGTGAAGGTCAATTGTTTATGCACAGACACACGAGCAAGCTGTTTTTTTCTGTGAGACTGTCCTCGGCAGTGAAGCAGTTCTCCGTAAGCTGTGCGGAAATCTCTGTTGAAGGCTGGATACAGGATGGGGTTAAGGGTTGAGTTAAAATAGCCCAGCCAGAGGACCACAGAGTAAAGCGTGTCAGGGGGGGTTGTCTTTTCTTTTATGCCCATGTAGGTGAAGAAAGTGAAATAGGGGAACCAGCAGATGATGAAAGCCCCAAGTACAGCTGCCAGGGTCACTGTAGCTTTGTGCTCTCCGGCTATGGCTGAAGTTGATGTTGTGCGTGCAAATGATGGAGTGGCAGCGCGAATACGTAGCACCTGAAAATATTAGTTAAGAAAAGGTTACAGAACCAGCGGACACAGAAAGTAAGATCATCACTGCTGTCATGATAAAGGATTTAATTCAGCAATTAATTGTAAAAATTTGACCTTGTGAATCATATTTTAATGTCTATTGCAAATGTTTGTTTCTACTAAATGACTAATAGAAAATCAGTTAATGTGTCTTGATTTCCAGAACAGTAGCCTCAGAAAGATACAAAAAGTGGTGCATGGTTTAAGTTAGGACCTTTTATACACCTCAGCATGTTTTATAGAAACGATAAATAAACACTGACCTGCTCTCGTGCCACTCTGAATATGCAAAGATACATTCCACACATAAGCAGCAGAGGCAGGTAAAATAAGCCAAAGGCATAAATAAGGACATAGTTGTTATTCCATTCAAACTGACAGTAGCTTTCCTTCTTGACTTCATCCCCTATGGCCCAGACAAGGTGCTGCACTCTGTAGTCTGCTGTGTTCCAGCCCAGGTGGACAGGCACAAAGGACACAGCCAGTGACCAGGCCCAGATGGCAATTAGGGCCAGTGTCACCTTTACAGGAGTAACTCGCCGACAGTAGCTAAGCGGAGCTGAAATGGCTAGGAATCGGTCCACACTGATTGCCAGCAGATTCAGGATGGAGCATGTGCACAGCATGATATCCAGTGAGATGTAGATGTTACACACGGTTCCTCCAAGGGGCCATTTCCTGCCACGCAATTCCACAGTGGCAGACAAGGGCAGCACTAGCAAGCCTAGCAGGAGATCTGTCACTGCAAGTGACACCACAAAGCAGTTAGCAATACGCCGCAGTCGACGGCTGTGGCACACAGCCAAGCATACCATCACATTCCCACCAATAGTGAGAATGATGACAGACACCAGGACCAGCCAGCGGAGTACTGTGGAGATCATGGTGCTGGACTCCTCAGGCACAAGTTCACCAAAACAGAGTTGATGTTGGTATCCCTGTAGAGAATGTTTAAACTGGCTCAACTCCAGTTAGCCTTTCCATTAGACTTTTGTGGGGCTTCTGTCTTTGGCAGCAAGGGGTTCAGTGGTAGATCAGATTTTTTTTCCCACTGTGCCAGTGTCATAGACCTCTGAATCAACCACATCCCTGGTGAAGAACAAGAACAACCCTCATTACTTGAAATATTCACATTTCATATTATAGATTTGTTATTTTTGTACTTTTAAAGTAGAGCATGCTCAAAAATTGCCAAAATAAATTGGTAAATTTGATAGTTATGCAGAAAGCATACAGTTTATGAATGTACATAGTGTACAGTGTGTACTGTTGTTTAGGTAGGACGGCCTATGAAGATCCCTAAGAAAAATCTACATTTACATTTAATCTGCATATTATGCACCATGTTGTATATTATGATGTCATTCCAAGACAAGATCTTGACAAAAATCATAAAACTGTCACAGTCTAAGGAAAAATTAAATCAATCCAAGCTCTTAGACCATATATTGAGTAGGTCTTTATCTCCTTCACTCACGGGTTTGCCATCCAAGGGTAGACCAGCGAAAAGTAAACTCTTTGTTTGTTAAATTATTAAACTAGCAATTATTAGCTTTTAATAATATCAACAGATGTTGATAAAAGTGTTGGCCTCAATGATAACATTTCCTGTTTCCGTGGTGACTTTGTTTGTTCAGCACCAACAGCGTTTAAATTGAGTGCTACAGGCTTTACTGGCGATAACGAGTCAGAGATGACTTAATATAAAGCACAAATAAAAGCAAGCATGTTTCTGGTGGGCCACACGACCAAAGTAACAGGTGAAACAACATAGTATAATTTTAAAGTTCACTGGATAAGCTTGCTTATTTTCTAGAAAGTCTAATAAGAAAAGTCACAATAAATCTGAACCAGTTTTCTTCACATAAGGAAAAAGTATATACAGTATACGTATATACATATATACATGTATATTTATTCAAAGCAAGTCACTTTAAAGATGTGCGTAGCAGCTGTAAGGTATAGATTAACACTATCAGACATGCATCTGTATTCTAATTAGATTATATATTTCTGTTTAACAGCTGTCAACAGCATATAAGTATATTCAAACATAATATACTCTGTTTGTCCGACAATCAAAATACTCCATGCGTCATGGAGTAAATTAAGTTTAGCAGGTGACGTAGATAAGTCAGTGTGAGATAACAATGTGTACAATAATATACTGTATATTAGTTATTCAACAACACATGACAAGTAATATCGCTAATAGCAGTGTGGCAATTTACCAGCGTGACATCCGTGGAGGACTTTGAGAATTTGTCTACAATGCGGTTATACTCTTGCCTTGTCCTTTAATGCTGAGCTTCTTGCACTTCTTTTCTGCCACACAGAAGAAAAAAATTGAAAATATCCAATTATCATAAATGTCTAATTTAGAATATTTGAATATACAGTACATACTGTATAACTATACTCGCAAAACAAACAAGCAAACAAACACAAATGGTCTCATTAAAAGCAAGTACATAAACAAACAAACGAACAAAACAAGAAAGCACTATTTAAAATATATTTCCTTATTTTCCATGAAAACCGTCATGCTTTCATTGTGCAAAGACAATCACAACAATTGTTGTAATGATCAATTAGCTTTTTAAAATTTGGTAAACTTGAAAACACAACTTGATTTTGGACTAATGTTATGATAACTCTGATAAGGGCCTCTGTATGTCTATATTCCACACAAAAACTAAAAACTAAAATAGTAACAAAATTAATTTACAACTGAGTGGCATGTAGGCATTTGTCCATATCCTGCTTAAAATGACCGACACTTAAGTAAATCACAAAGCAAAATATCCATACAGTAAATCTATAGAATCCAAAATTTTAAACATTTGTTGAATTTTATCTTTTCCACAGGTTCCACAACACTGAATAATCAATCAATCCATCATCCTAAGTGATTTTCCTCTAAAGGTTCACTGGAGCCTGTCTCTGTTGTCATTGGGCGAGAGGCGGGATACAGCCTGGACAGAACGCCAGTCTGTCACTGGACTGACATAAAGAGAGACAAACATTCACACTCACACATATGGAAAATTTAGAGTTGCTAACTTGCATGTCTTTGGACGGTGGGAGGAAGGCAGGGTACCTGGAGAGAACTAATGCAGACATGGTGAAGAACATGCAATCTGTACACAGAAAAGGCAGCCAGCTGACCCATGGCTTTGAACCCAGGTCCTTTTTGCTTAAAGTGGCAGTGCTAAGCACAACAAGATTTAAACATGTTGGTTGTAAAAAAAATGAATTCAAGCAAATTCAACTACCATGTTAGCTGAGCTATCATGCATATATGTCATTTAAACATAAATATTTTGTGTTTAGCTAACATGATCCAGTCTAACTGAACTGTTGACGAGAACTGTCCTGACTTACCTCACATAATTCGTCTCTGATGCATGTCTGATCCCAACCTTCTTCCCAGATCGTGAATGTTCTCTTGCTCGTCTTATGCGTAAACATATTTCTCTGTCTCCTCCCATTTATTCATTGTTTGCTCTTTTAGCCTAGTCACTGTGGTTTTAGTGTGTATTTCACTTATATCTCCAAAATGCGTAAACACACACTTCTGTGTTTGAAAACACAGACGTGGAGCTAATTGTACTAAACTGATATGCAGTGTAAAGTAATGTGGTTTAGTCAGTGGTGGTTTCCCTTAATAAATGACGTCATCATTTAAAAATTGCATATTATATTTATTGTGGTTATATTTGTGTAATTTAATTAAAACATTTGAACAATAAAATTATTATTATTATAATTATTATTTGATGATCTGAATCATTTAAATGTGATAAATATGCAAAATATGCACAGCACTGTGCATGGTTAGTGTTTTTGAGGGTGGGGAAAGGTGCACCATGTTTTATTCTTATGCTTTATGTTATGCTCTATTCACTTAAATTATTCATAGCAACAATATTTCTAACTAAAACACAGCATTTGTTTATATTTAGAATCTACAACTTAGGATGCTGTATAGTGTAGTTCCTAACCCTAACCCTAACATTAGTTTAGCAGCCTATAGTTTTAAGAAGACGACTTGCTACTAAGTTTAAGCGTTAATGGATGGCTTGTGCTAAGCAACATTAACTTAAATAAACATAAACCCATTTTAGGAACTACATAGATACACAAGCTATAAAACAGCCATGCAATCACAGGACAACCACTGACATTTTAGTAACACATTAACTCAGTGACAAAGTAAGAATGCTAAGAGTCTACAACAGTGCTTACAGCTCCGTGAGGCTAAATGCTGGAAAAATACTGGTTTGAATTAAATGTTAATATCAGCAACAATCCAACATACTGACAATGACAATTATAAGGTAGAAATTAAGAGAGATTATGGTAGCACTATGTATGTATTTGTATTAGCACTAAACAGAAAGTGTTTAAGTCATAAAGCTAAAGTTTAAACAAAGTAAAAAAAATTTTCTTGCCTAATAATGGGACTAAAAGTTATTTAATTAGCACTTTCATCAACCCATTAATCTCCAGAACATTCTTGTCATCCAGAAATGTCAACGAACAACAAACATCATGCTGTGGTATACAACATATGCAAGTGATCAGAGGAACACAGTTTTGATACTAAGGTTTTGAGAAAGCCACTTTTAATGCTACTGTTTGAGCATCTTTAAAACCGCAACATCTGTGTTTCATCTCAACACCAGCGTGCTTCACTTTAATAAGAGACACAAGGAAAATACCACAAAATACAAAAAATCAATAAGTTAAATTCAAAGGAGGTTTTATCTTATTTCAAAGTCAATGTTTAATATGGGAAGTTTATTGGAAATATACATCACCACAAACAAAAGAAATGACGAGGCAACAAATATTGAGTGTACACTTGAATTATGTATCCAAATTTGACATGAATCATCATCATCAACTCTTGTCTTCCACCTGCTGGACATGAGTGGGACGTGAAGAGGGTTCAACTGAATTATTGGAAACAATGTGCAGTAACTTTTTTTTCTTACTGCTTGCATAGTTGTACTTAAATAACATTATATTTGTAGGATAATAAAACTTGTAATACAGGGTTTTTTATTTTTTTACAGAGTGACAAATGTGTTCATATATGTTCTTTAAGAGAGGAAGTTACATTATTCTGACCATATAGAAATATGATGCTTCTCTGCAAATAACAGGAATCAAAATGACCTTCCAGCTGTGTTATCTGTCAATCATCCTCATTCACACTGGTGTGCTAACAAGATGTGAGTGCGCCTGAAGTGATGTTTTTGACTAACAAGCTTTTTCTCACCGTTTCAAGGCCACTGATCTGACCCGCTTTGTGTTGCTGCACTTCCAAACCAAAGCTTCTATCATTAAAGCTGTCTTTGAAATCAGAAAAGACTGTGTGAGTTTAACTTGCTTCAAACAGGCTGTTCCACACTAGTTCTGCAGCTTAAAGGGTCAAAGGACAATTTTCTTAATGGTGTTTCATCTCCGAGTATAAACAAGGATCTGTGCTAAAGATGGTGTGTAACTTGTTTAGTTTGGAAATATGCAGAACATGTACGACATTTACATACCAAAATAAATGTATATTAAAAAAGGGAAAAATGTAGCAATAACAGCTAACTTGAGCACATAACATAACCAGAAGCAGTTAATTTCAGTTCATTGTATAATACCTCTGCAGTCTCCAGACACCAAATTTTAATTAAATATTTTTTGTGGATGCATGAGTAAAACAGACTAAATTACATGACTAACAATTTTTTTTATAAATATGACAGCTGCCCTTATAAACGTAAGCAGAGATGAGTGCTAGTGTCTATGACTTTCTTTTGAATGTGGCTATCACCTCTGTGATATTAACGTTATGTTGACGTTAGCATTTATGTAAAGCTAATGTCATCACCCTAGCATGCTCGCAGTGACATTATTAACATGCTGATGTTAGGTACTGTGGGTATAATGTTTACCATGTAGAAGGTTTACTATTAGTTCAGCATGTTCGTATGCTGACCAAAGTGTTTGACGTGCTGATGGCAGGAAAAGATAAGTTATAACAATTCAACCTGGCAGGGGGAATGAATTTCTGTATAACACTGTATGCCTTTCCATTTTGTGAATGTTGAGATATAGATATGTGTCTATAGCCATGATGAAGCAAAGTATTTGTTGGAGATTTGCTGGAGTGCTTCTGTTGACATCTAGATAACACATTAAAGAAGTGAGGAAATGGGGTTTAGCATGGGCACTCCATACACAGCAAGCTATGACACACTGTGTTCTCAAACCTGTCATGTCAGTCATCGCCAGCAATATAAATTTCCCATGCTGACCCATATCCCCTCGACATGCAATGCAAAAGTCTGACCTAAACAAACCGGGGAAACATAATAAATTACAAAAAGAAGCCAGTAGTTTATTTGTGTTCTACATGTATGAGTATAGAACCACTGTGTGTGATGTGCAGGGTTATTAAGCCAAATGACACCACGTTTAAGGCCAAATAAAAGCCCCAAGCAGTTGCCTGCTCTGCTTTGTGGAAATTCAGTAATTATGCCTTCCTTCCTCTTCCATTGTGGTCCGTCATATTACATATCCCAGGGGAAGCCAGTATCTCCCATCTCAGAATATTACTGCTTCTCCAAATTCCCTCTGGAGGACACTCGACCCTGAGAGGGCGAGTGGGAGTAAATCCCAAATCCCTGCTCTCTTCCACCCCTTGTTGTCCCCAAAGGAACACTGCCAGTGAGTCTTTACATCAAAATGAGTCATTAGTTCCGTCTGCAAATCAAACTGGCAGCAATGCTTCCATATACAGAGGAGAAACAGGGTGGAATCTGTCATTTTTATATTTAGTCGAACTAAAAGAGGAGACTGCATAATAATCACACAAGCTGACATCAACAGACCAATAAAGCCTGAAATGAGAACTTGGACCATCTGCATAATTTTACAACTGGCTGCAAACTTGGCATGGCAATTTTGCCACATTTTGCACGATCTATGGGATCTGCTTGAGGTCACAGCAACAAGTTGCTAATTTAAGCATACTGCTGTTTAAGTGCAGCCTGTAATTCAGTTTTATACTGCCCCTCCAGTACAGACATATAGATATTTTGTTTGTTTATTTTGTTTAGTTTTGTATGTTAATACATATAAGACATTGTTAAATAAATTAAATATGTTTCAGGGTTAGTCTTATACAAGCCCAACTCCAAAACGTTTGGGATGCTGTGTAAAATACACATTTAAAAACAACTTCAATCAGTCACTGGACTCAAGTCAAGTCTTTGGAAATGGGGTTGTATTTAAACCCATTTAAAATGCCTATACACATCCAGACCATATATCCCAAATTATCTTGTTTTTCATATGTAAAAAGGAACAACTGGCAATGATTTGATCTGTTTATATGCTCAAATTGATGCTCTAGTAAATAACTATAATTTCTTTTTGACTCCAGTCTTGACAATTTAAACTCTATAAAAGCTAGATTTAAAAATTCTAAGTTTATTTTGCCTTGGCTTGATGAAGACATTTCTCAGTTTAAGTGACAAGTAATTGGAGCATTAGTGGAAAAATACCAGTTTCCAAACGCTATTGACACTGAAACTGCATTGCTAATATACTCAGATTTAATTAGTGCAACAAGCATTGTCACTTTTTAAAATCGTCAGCTTGTGACGGTTCTATCTCATCTAGTGACAAGTGCTCCATGTTATTAGTCTTAAGTTTTACTGTCAAAATATGTCCAATATTTCCACCCCAATTTCTGCTAATGAAATAGGCGACACTGTGCCACACTTGAAACATTCCTCTTGTTCACTTTATGCTATTCCATCTCAATTTTTACTAGCAGTTTGGGATGTTTTTTCCTCGAGTTTAAACACTGTCTGTCTGTCTGTCTGTCTGTCAGAAAAATACTTTTGAAACAATTTATCCAGGTCTTTGGAAAATCACAGCACAGAAGCTGCCCTTCTCACTTGACAGGGTTTCTTTCACGTAAAAAGAAAAAAAGCCTCTGTTACTACATTGCTGCATAATAAATCAGGGAGATTTATTGTACATGTCCACATTTCAGTTCTACAACACAGGATAACGCTTACAGCAGGTGATAAAGTCAGAAAACAAAATGTGGGTGTCTCTGCTGAAATTCTTCACAAAATTTACAAGCTGTCAAACTTTCAAATGTATTGTTGTAGATAATTGAATAGGTTGTAAGCGTATTTGATCTAACAAAAGGCAACAGTTTACACAACCGGTCTATTCACAAATGAAAACTCTGGATGTCAGGGCAAGGTTAGGAGTTGATAGTACACTTTATTGTGTAAGACTAATTCCTTATGATGACATTTACATTTTACAAAGGAGACCTAAAATAACCAAAGACAGTAATAAAAAAACATTTCAGGGTTCATATCAACACCAGATTTCTGTAGATTTTCATCATTAGTGTCAGATCTGTAAAGATAAATGATTGCAGTAGCAGTTTATAGTTTATTGTGCTGGAAAGAGGAATAACAGGCCAATTTGCACAGAATTTCAGCCTTAATGTCTGTCAGTGCACAGCAGGCTGCCCTCAGAGAAAAATACTGCAGTGGAAATGAGTGTGTCCCCTCTGAAACTGTGTCACATGGGGTAGATACAACATAAAAACATGCATTACATTAAACTTGCCTTTATGTTTGACTTTATCATCTTAATCAATCTTAATGGTAATCTAAAAAAAACCCTTTTCTGACACAGGGTGCTTTAAGAAAATAGTAATATGTTTATTATCCTTGTTGCAATGTGTAATATTATATGCTGTACTGACTTGTCAAATAATTAGCATATGTTTCGCTGGATTAAAAGCATGCATGAATCACTGATGCCACACTCAGCTTAAGGTGGTGCAGAAATGCAAAAAAAAAACCAGTGGCCTTTTTAGAATTGCATATGCATGTGTGTGTGTGTGTGTGTTTGTGGCATACTTTCAGATTGCACACAGCTATGTCAGAATAATGAGTTTTCCATTTACTTTTTATTTAGAATCACCACCAATGTCATTAAATTTCAACCTGTCGGCACATTTAATAACAGTCCATCCAACAGTTGTGATCCCACTCCTTGGTGGAGACTAATATTGCCATCCACAGAGCTGTACTGCTTGGATTAATACGGAAATAGAATTGGAGTTGTGGAAATTAAATAAAGAATAAAGACCAGTAAGGCAGTCTAACATTAGTGGAACTTAAAAACACAATGAATTGTGTTATCTTTGGTGATGTAGCATGACCAGGTAAAAATATTAGTTGCTCCATTATGACTAAACACTCAGCTTTATCTGACCTGTACTTTTATTGTCAATTAGCAAATGCAAATATTAGCATGCTGCATTAATAATAATAAAAATCATAAATACTTTATTCGTCCCCTTGGAGAAATTATTTGTGGACAGGCTGCCCCTGTGAGGGGCCAAGGGTGAGGGTATCAGTGTCTTGTCCAAGGACACCTCAACATGTAGCCTGCTGGAACTGGGGATCAAACTGCTCACCCTTGGGTTTGAAGACGACTGCTCTGCCCATTGAGCTATCATGCCGCCCTTAAGGTGGTGGAAACTGGCTACTATTACATCTACTAATTATTAAAATTTTTGGAATTGTCATAGTGACAAAGATGCACATTTAATTAGTACTAGCATTTAGCTCAAAGCACCACTATGTCTACACACTGTCAGGCGTGTAGAGACACAGACAAAGTGTGTGAACGAAACGCCCTTGTTGCGTGGGGGATTGACCCAGCTGCGGAGTGAGCCACAGCGGATTAGAAGACACACGCGGTTTGCTGTTGTAACGCCCGGAGCGCT
>JAUYWH010000006.1:5761421-5777427 GCA_034779795.1 Ctenopoma multispine
GTGGACTCCCTGTTTATACCTTGTCCTAACCAATCCTACCTCTTCCTCGCGGTCACCTGGCTCGCTCACCTGACACACACAGCCCAACAGAGCTGCCAGCATGGATCTAGACTCTTTACCAGTGAGAAATGTTCAACAAACAACATTATCACATTCACAATATTCAGTAATATTTTTTATTACAAATTCATTCAGTTCAGTGACCTGCAGCCTGAATTTGGTAGAGGCCCCTCATGAGTTTACACCTAAATGTAGATTTCAAGACTCTTCTTGCGGTGTTAGCAAACCATTAGTTACATACACTTACCACCTGTCTGTTTTTAATACTGTATAAAACATGGCCTTAACTCTGTGCCATTTTTCAGTGCAAAGGTAGTGCATATCATTTTTGAGTTTGTGAGCTGGCAGCTGCCTATGACTTTTATATGCAGGGGCTGGTGAGAGTCACTGGACCTCAACCAGACGGACCAGTGAACCAAAATAATGAGCTGAAAGTGGCTGAGGTCCGCAGAGCTGCAGACAGGGGTGTTACTTTTCAGTGGTTGGCAGTGCTAGTAATTCCTTCACTGTACAGGGAGTCTTTTGATTCAAAGTTAATATCAAAAATGCCACATAATGGAGAGTGATGTTTTTCAGCTGGCAGATTTTCTTTTTCTTTTCTTCAGTGATAGAACAGTCATAAAGTGCCCACCAGCACTTGATATGTACTAATGATTGCAGCAGATGCACTGTAGGGTTGCTGGTGACCTTTTTTTTGAAAACTGCAAAACAAGCTACAGAAAAAACCATAAAACAATGAAAATGGCTGTGTTACATACAGTGTACTATAACTAGACGCCCTACATCCAAATTTTGAGAACATACAATTTGTGAGACTGTAACATCAGATAAATGTGATTTTAATAAAATGTAAACAGACAACACTTAGAGGCAAATAACTACTGATGGTGGTGCTTTCTTTAGAGATGCCTCTAAAGATGTCTTAAGTGCACCAGCACCAGCATCACTTCAATGGCTGCCTGCATAACAGTCATGTTGGAATTGATTTGATAATTTTCCACAATTCTGTGCCCAGTTTTATACCCAGGTACCACATTTCAACAGTAACAGCACAATCATATTGTTGCTGTGATTACGCAACTGAGACAAATTGTTCTTCTCTACCACTTTGTGAGTAATACTTGTACTTTTACAGCTGCCAGGAGAGCTGGAGCTAAAAGACCTACCTGTTTAGAAATTTAACACTTAAATCATCACACACAGTCTTCAAAGAGACATTCTTTGATAATGCAGTATGAGTGCAATATGTTGTCTGGCCTGTTCCAGTCATGTTTTATGGGCCCGTTTATCTTTTGCTGTAGGACGCAGTACTGTGCTGTCATTGCAACGTTGATTGGTTCCAGTGATTTAGCATCGTAATCCTAACGTTGTCAAATTTACAGTGTGAAGGGTTTTTTCAAAATAAATGCAGAATATACAATAGCATGCCCCAAAGCCTGTAAAGAAACTTTCACATGTAAAATACTGAATTAATCTTCTATCAATTACATAAAATATTGTTGTGATTTTTATTATTTTGAATACTGGAATGCAAAATATGTTTGTCTATGCTGTGAACTGAATAGATACTAACAGTATCAGACAGGAGCTGTGTGTTTAAACTTTACAACTGGTGTTTTTCACACATTATATGCTGCATGTTTAATGTATGAAATGTTAATATCCTATAATGCTATACCGTGTATAAGGTGCAGCAGAAAATGTGTGAATGGTCATTAAGTGAACATTGCAGTTATTTGTGCATTATTATTGTTTCTACTGGAAATAAAATCACTTATATTGTAGTCGTTAAATGTACTTTGATGTACTGTACTACTTACATGAGGCATAAGATTGCTGAGAGCCCATATTTCCCTCAAGTAACATTGTGGCAAGAATTTCATTTTAGCTTGCTATTATTTCTTCTTAGAGACATTTCAATTAAAACATCTAAGTACTTTCTGCTCAAAGTGTAATATCTCTGCTTACTGCTTAAGCAGGGACTGTTTATGTTTCTTGCTTATAAGCTTTTATCCAAAACTCTTTAGCATTTCCTTTGCACTGATCATTTATGAAAGCTTCAGCTTCATCTGCACAGTTTTGTTTCATAATGTCATAGTTAACGTTTTCTCTCCGTGTGCCTGCGTCTATGAGTGTCTTCATGAGACATGTGCATGTGCACATGAAAATTATGATTGTGACTCATGCTTCATTGCAGCCTTTTGCCATTGTTTTACTCAGAAGCCTTTTATGAAGTTTAGATTGTTTGGGGATTTGGAGACCATCAGCACAATTTGCAAAATTATAATGAATGTGCCTCTGTTTTCTGCACTCTCTAGGACAGTTTGCAGTTTGGAAAGGTTTGGATGCACTGATGCTCTGTGGTTGAAATATTCTGGACATATATCAACATATGTATAGACAAGCACATTATCAGTAAACTCAGATTTATTGTTGCATTTCAAAAGTTTTCCATCCAAAAATGTGTTTTATATTGCACATACAGTATATTCCTTGAAGAAGCAGGTAAGGGGACATTTGAAGGGGAAGTGTCAGTGGGAAACTCACAGTGCATTAATAATAACAGTGCAAAGAGAACAGAAATAAATTGGTTAAGAAGTCTGCGGCTGTGGTTAGCCAAACATCTCAAGCAGGCATGTTGACAATAAAATAACATTAACTTTCAAAAGTGAAATATAAAATTCCTCATAGATGATACTAGGTGAAGGTCACAAAGATAAGAGGCAAATTTGAGTACAAAATCCTTATAAGCTTTGATAATGTGCAGGAGAGTGGAACTCTACTGGGCAAGAACCTAATTCGTAATAATCTCATTCTATGGGTAGGAAAGGAATAATGAGAGTCCTCTGCTAGGGCTTGTGTTGGTCACTTGTAACACAGGCTAATGGCTATTAAACAGCACAAAGGTACTGTTGAGGGTACTACATGTGCTGGATTTTCCTGGGCAGCCATTTGAACAGGGTCTTGCACAGCTTTTTGCTTTTCACCTTTGACTTTGTTAAGTTCTTGATGAGATTTCTGAGCAGGCTGAAATTTAAGGGCTGGGAAAGGTGAATGGAGAATGAATTATTTCCTCTTGCTGAATGATTCAGAACCTCCAAGAAGCGTCTTTCCTGCTGCCTGAAGTCGTACTCCACACTGGACAGACAGTCATGCATCCCAAAATTAAACAAAACAAAATGGATTAAAATCAGCTCAAAAGAATGTGTCAGATCTGCATTGCCATCTTATTTTTCATTTTGGCTTTCACATGCTGCAAATGACAATTAAATGTAAACTATGCTTTGTGTGGCACCCCTTCTGTGGAAAGCTCTGTGCTGTCAGATTTTAAAGTGGTTGTTCAGTCTGGGCAGGAAGACATTCCCAGTCTGGAGTTTTTTTCCCTTTTTTGGTGAAGTACACACAACTAACTTATTTGAATATCTTAATCTTCCACCTTTGGCCTTTAAAGACCAGAGTGCCAACACACACCAGCCAGCAATTCAACTATTCAACTCACATAACATCTTTTTTTGTTATGCAAAAGCGGTTTTGAAAATAAGTAGATCAAGAGGAATGTTTTCACTTTTTCAAGATAAAGGCCGCTTTACATTTTGCTGTGCAGAGGTCTTTTTCCAAAAGATGATGAGAAGGCCTTTGTTTTATTATGTTTTGCCTCCTTTCCACGTACTGTATTTCTGGCACAATTAAAATTGTTATTTTTCTATTGTCCCCAGCTGATGCAACAGCTCAGCTAATGGGTGCAAACTAAGACCAAAGTGGGAAAAGTGGAGCTTACTGCTATTGCATAATGCACATTCATAGACTACACTGTCAAGAAGGTTGTCAAGGTAGTGTGTATGTGTTGAAATATGTCAAAAAATATGTCAAACAATATCTGTTTCTCTACCTAGATGGAAATTAAACTTTCAGCTTTGGACACACAGAGACTTCAAAACTTTTAATTTTCTTAAAATCATTGTCTTCCTTTAAAATTGGATGTTTGAATGATGTTGAACGCCTTACTTTCAGACAAGATTCCTTTAGATAAATCCACTCTCCTGATACAGTTTGTATTATCTACTAACATACTGCATTTTATTTTATTTTACTTATTAAATTAAACAGTGTTACCAGTGACATTAGTGGAGTGATCAGTATAAATCAGTCTACATATATTCATAAAGGCTGCTTGTATGAATTTATACTCTATACATTTTAGAATTTTAGAAGTCAGTCTTAATAGCAGTATGAATACACTGAATCATATGCTGAAATGCTGAAGTGAGTAAGTGATTAAATTTGACAGTTGCTCCAAAAGATGTACAATCTGCTCAGAAAGCAAAATGTAATCTCCCTTTATGTTCTGAGTGAGAAACAAAGGACCAGCACACAGCTTTTCACTTGGTGAGTTGCCCATACAGTAAGTCATTCATTTTCAGTGGAGTGAAGTAAGCAGGGTGGCAGAGAGAAAACTGCTTGGCAGCTGAATTGGCAATCGAACCTTGCTGAATTGTATGTCTGTAATGGTAAATAAAATCTCTATATTGAACTTGTCCTTGAAGAAACCAATACATCCTACCACAGCTGTGCATAGTCTCAATGAAAAGTATATTGTGCTATTTATTTCTGTATGAAGAAAAAAAAAACACTCAATAACAGTTCATATTATCGCCTTTCAAAAACATGTGACATAGGAATGTTTTACAGACTAGTTATGATAAGTTATCAGCTCAAAGGGGAAATGGGAAAACTGGAAACTATTAATCTCACCTGTAGACTATACAAGCAGTCTTCTGGCAGATGGAACAATTTTTGAGGTCCTGTCCCGTTTTGTAGCATCGCCGGCTAGAATAAAATAAAGTAATTTGCATATATTAAAATAGGAGATCATTTCCAACACACACATTTTCTCCACTTATCCTTTTTGTGTGATATTCATTAACTGTGGTTAGCTGTAACGGGATGCATAACATGCATTACGTCAGACATCAGTTGATTATAGGAGTTATTTTGAAACATGACCTCGGAAGCAGTCACAACTTATTAGCGCACTACAGCGAATGAGATTGATTGACAGAGACATATTGCTAGGAGGCTGTTTTAATTCCTGTTATTTGTCCCAGAAGAGTTACGTGGCTAAATAAATCTATCTGAGACGTGCCCTCTTGAAATGCCCAAATAGGTTTCTGTCACACACGACAGACCTGTTTGCAGCAGTGTTACAGGTTCACATCTCACACTATAAACTCTGATTTTAACACATTTATAGTAGCCACAAAACCTCAAACCTAATAAAATCTCAAATGCCTGGTTGCCTTTAAATAATAATTTTTCATCTCTTTCATTAATGAATGTAATAAATTGTACAAATTATAATTAGCTTTGGCCGACCGGGTGCTTTCTGTGTGGAGTTTGTATGTTCTTTCTGTGTTTGTGTGGGTTTCTCCAGATCTCCTGGCTTCTTCCCACAGTCCAAAGACATGTATGTTAGGTTGATGGCGACTCTAATTTGCCCATAGTTGTGAATGTGAGTGTGAGTGGTTGTCTGTCTTTGTCAGCACTGTGATAGACTGGCGACCTCTCCAGGGTGTACCCGGCCTCTAGGCGGAGGTGGGGTACGGAAAAGATTTTTTATGTTTCAGTAAAGCAGAATAAATGTCTGATTATGCTTTCACTCTAAGTAAATATTGATAAAACAACATACTGAATTATGTACTATAGCTGTTGATTAACACACACACACACACACACACACACACACACACACACACACACACACACACACACACTTACCTTAACCTTAACCTAAACCTAACCTTACCCTAACCTGAAACAGCACCTGGTCCTTACGTGGTAGATGATGTCCTCACAGTGTGAATGTGCCGACAACTTTTGGTCCCCATAGTGAAAGTAATACATGTGCATGTGCACAGATACACCCACATGCACACATACACATACACTCACACACACAGTTGTGTAGCTTGAAAAACAATCCAGTTTGCCCATGAATAACAAAGCGACTGAGTGGTTCCAGTAAATGCAAGTGATGACTCACTGGAAAGCCAAAGATCAGCACTGCAGGACAGCTTTTAAAGTAATTCTCAAGACCAAATTTTGGCTGCTGTACCTGTGTTGGACTGAGCATAGTGCATTAATAATTTACATTAATAATTTATATTTATATATTTTATTTAGTTAGACATACCTAACCCTACAGGTTTAGCCAAAAATATTAAATGTTTAGTTATAAGTTAAATATTTTAACATGCATCATAAAATAATTCTTTTGCAATTAATTATGTAACACAAGCTAAACACAGTTGTTACTGAGATGAGTCATTTTTAGTACAGAAGCTAAAACCGTTAACACTCTACAGTGTTTTGTTTGCACAACAATGAAACACCAACCAAATACCATCACACTATGGATACGCACATACACACATTTACAAAATCTCTTACCCGCTGGTGGGAGTGTGACACGTCTCCAGGTCATGGATAATGTTAAGCAGAGTAGTGATCCTGTCCTTGTTGGCTGCCAGGCTGGCCTCCACAGTCTCAAGCCTCTGCTGTAGGGCTGCTGATTTGCTGCACTGTGGGGATGGAGGCAGCAACAGGGCTGCACCAGCTGGGTGGGAGTGAGCCAGGCTGGTGTCCTCTGGGCAAGGCTGAGGGGGAGCAGGGCTACACTTTGAATCCGCTCTGACGATTGCCTCCGGATCGCAGGACTGGAGGCGGGGAAGGGATGCCAAATGCATTGCTGATGACGGCAGTATGGAGTTACATTCAGGGCCCTTGTACGTATAAAGCTCTCCCTCATTTTTGAATGGGGCTGGTGTACTGAAACAAAGCTCTGGACCAGTGTGTGCTTGTGGTAGTGATGATAACTGGGAACCACACTTTTGGTGCATTAAAGATTGGGTGATACAGTCAACATGTGCACAACTGTTTGCTGGTGATGAGTTAATACAGTTTATCTGCGCTGTGGCAGAGGATGATGAGTAATTGGGATGTGTCTGTTTATCTGCATTGGATTTAAGCTTAATATTTGCATGTCTGGCTGATTTACCCAAGGCAAACTGTTCTGTTTTTGAATCTGTCTCCTGGGCTGTTTTTACTGGTGGGCATGGACCACAGTATCCCTTGTGTTCTGTTTCTGTGTATCCTTGATAATGTGCAAGCCTTTGTTGTTCTGTGTTTATGCAACCCTGTAGACAAGAGCTGCCTGACTTAATTAGGGAAATGTAATTCTGAAGGTTAGTGACCTGTGATATATTTGAATTTCCATGGTCTTGCTGCTCATGCACAACTAATTCATTGATTAGATTACCACTGAATTTGTTTTTATCAGTATATGATTTAGTATTTAGATTCATTGTTGATTTAGGATTATGGACCTTCTCTCCACTTCCTCTGTTAGGATTTTTTGACACACCTAGTGGCTCAGATAATGCAGGTGAAGCTGTTTTGGTGTTGTTTCCCCGGTTGGAAACACCAGATTCCTCACTGGTTTGAGTTCTGATGACTTTTGCATTACAGCTGAGTTCTTGCTGTGTTCTGTTGGCTGACTGAAGCAAAGCTCTACTTGATACACAGACATTAGTTTGGTTTTCTGTCAGTGTAGCTGGTGAGGAGCTAACAGTGGCTGGTGAATTTTTCTGAGTTGTGGTGGAGTTCCTGAGGGCTGTATTTTTGTACATGGCGCCGTAAGGTGTAGATGTAGAACTAAGAGCTGTACTTGAAGGCAACTTAGCTCTAGAGTCTGGGGATTTAGTTGCATTAAGTGTTGTGATAACAGATGGTGTAGTTATATAAAGAGTAGGTTCTGAATTTGAGGAGTGAGGCTGAATCAAGTGAATCTGTGTAGCCACAAATTTAGCATTATGTTTAGTGCTGGTTTGTGTAGTTTGATCTGAAGTAACAATATGGTTCAAAGAGCTCTGTGGAACAATGGTGCTGAGTTGTGGTGTACTTTTGTGTTGTGGTATCTTGGCAAATGTGGGGAGTGTAGTTGAGCTAACCTTGACTTTTGAGAACAGCTTCACTTGTGGTTTAAGAGCTGATGTACATGACAGACTTGAAGGTGAAGCTACTGCAGTTCTTTCTGATATATGGATGGGGTCTGATGCTTTAGATGAGCTGGGGCATTTCAGTGTCAGTTGTGGACTATCAGTTGTATTTGTTGCTGTGTTTAATTGTGTTTTGTGCATTGAGTGCATTGTTTCATGTTGAGCATTAACTTTAGCTGTTGCAGTATTAAAAGTTGTGGTTGTTTTGTGTGTGTTGGTATTGGATACGTTTCTTTGTCCTGTGCCTTTATTGTATGAGTGAGAAGGTGGCGACAGAGTATTTTCAGTTGTAGCGTGCACAGACACACATACATTCTGAGGCACATTGTATTGTGAAGAGTCATGTTGTGATGTTTTGATGGGCCTGGGATAAGTGTGTGAATGTGGCTTGTTTGGTTTGGTAGCTGTGGCCATCTGCGGAGTCAGTGTGAGACTTGTTGGTCGAGGGATCTTACTGCCCTGCGGCAGTTTTGCAAAAGATTTTAAACTGGCATCAGCTTGTCTGGTTTCGATAGTTGCTTTTGTGACAGTGATGCTTTTAGCATGTAGGATGGTCGTGGGTTGAGTAGATGTTGCATCACCAGCTTCATGTGCATGTGACAAGGTGACCAGATTTCTTCTAGAGTGCACTGGGCATCCCGGGTGTTTTCTAAAGCTTACTTCTTCGTTAAGATGTAACATTTGTGGTTTTACTGCAGTGTGTGTTCGGATGTCTCTGTTTGTGGTGCTCTCAGAGATTTGATGCTGGGTTGGCTTAAGGTTTCTGTTTCTGTCAATGTGTGACGTGTCTAAATGCATGGGAGCTGAGAGTGAGGTGAGCACTGACTTTAATGGGCAAGCATCATCAGTAGGGCTTTTCTCCCCCAAAGTGGCAGTTCCAATTACAGACTGTCTCCCGCCGCAATTGCTGCATGTTTTCTGTGGCATAACAAAAGGTCGGGCAGCAGGTAACAGTGGCATCTTCCCAGACTGCTCTGCATAATGACCTTGCTGTCTGGTTTGGTCTCTTCCATGAAGAGTTGCACTCTTTACCGTTTCTGCTTCATCGCTTTCAACACTAATTCCACCAATCGCCTCTGAATCAACCACGCTGCCATTGGTGTAGCGGGCACCAGATTTCAATTTAGGTCTGATGTTGTTTGCATTCCCTGCAATGTGTGGGTTGGTCTTGATTGCTCTGGCATAGCAAAAAGTCCCACTAATGTTCCTCTGACTGCAGGCCACATCCTTAGAGGCCTCACCTCCAAGTGCTTTGAAAGTCACTTCTTTTTTGGTCTTGGATTCTCCGGTTTTCAGTTTTAAAATAGCCCTTTTCTCCTTGTCACTCTTTGTTACCAGTAATATCTCTTTGTACTCAGTTTCCTTGGTAATATAACTGTTGGATGTTTGAGTAATGTTATCTGACGACGTAGAGAGTGTATCAGTTAGCTGGACAGTGTGCTGGGTAGGTGGTCTGCTTATCGCTGGGGATGTTTGAACACCAACACTGCAATGAATGCCCCACGTCTGCAGCAGGGCTCCTCTGGTTCTGTCTCCTCCTGTTGTCTTCCAACCACGCACTCCAACCAGGGCAGGGACACCTAAAACTGGAACTGGAGTCGTCAGGTCAGCTGCTCGCCTCCCCATTCCTTGCCTGACTGACTCAAAAGTCTGATAATTCAAGAGAGCGGTAGCGTTTCCACACCATTACATCCATCTAAAAGTAAGAGACGAACAAGTTTACAGTGAGAGGCACTTGAGATGGTGCTGTGACAGAAATTCATGAGTAAGCAGGACAAGTGGAAACAATGCACAGAGCTAGAACTGAGACAAGGAATTGCTTCAGTGCTGCAGAAATAAAGGCTAACTGGAGCTGTCAGAAATCATTTGCAGATTTGAGATAAGACAAAAAGAAATATGCTCTCACTTTTAACTCCTCTAACATAGTGTGACTGAGTGAGAAACAAGAATGACAATCTGTTAATGCTGATAATAAGAAAAGACTGTTGCAGTGGAAACATTTCAAACATACTGCACAGATCCCCTCTCAGTGTCTGACAGCACACAGAATAATTTATTTGTGGACTGAAATTCAAAACATAGCTCCTGTGGTGAACTCTCTCTTCTTTGTCATTGTAGCGTTTCTCACAGGATGCTGTTGTTCTCCACTTTCAGCTCACCTTGAAAAGAGGCCATAATGCATACACTAATGGTACAGTGTAGACTTCATTAAGTTCATTTGTGTGCATTTAAGTGGAACACCTTTTCACAGAAGGGGCAGTTTGTGTGTGTGTGTGTGTGTCTGTCTGTCATCCATGAATTTGCATGTGCCAGTTTTCTTGTGCGTGCATGAGGTCATTTTAATGATTTACGCAACAACAGTTCAGTAGTCAACAACAGGGCGATAATGTGTGGATTTTATATACTTGCTGGCATTTCATTATTTTACAGGAAAAACACCTAGTGTGAATGCCTGTATGTGTGTGTTTACAAGTGTTGATTTATGACAAAAATTTCATGCAAACACATTCTGACAAGACTTCTTTCCTCCTCTTCATCCTCCCCAACAGCCTTCGTATAGGGATGTCAAATTTGCAAAAAGAACATTTAGTCATCCATACCTGTGGGGATTATTATTTTGGTCATCTTGTCATCAAATGCTACTTGAGCACAAGTGACCTATGTCTGTTGTAACTGTCTAACACTAAGTGACAACTGCCCTGCTTTGTTTACACACCATTAAATCATTCTTTCTATAAATAAACATGCTTTTAAAAAAACAATTTCTGGCTTCAGGATTGCGACTTAATGTATGTTCCTGATTCATCTTAACGGACATACCTGATTGATGTTTGTTCCTGCTTCAAGATGTCTTGTTTTCTTGAGTCCAATTGTCTGAAGCTAGTTTTCAGCTTTCATTTTTATGTCCTCCTGGGTCCTCAAGATTTGAACTAACTTTGTCTTCATATTTTAAATCCGTTAGTGGTACACTCTCACACGATCTGCTACTGTAAAGCAATACCGCTCACTAGCCCCTGTTTTCTAAGACTCATATTCCTGAACTAATGTACCTTTTATTGATCAGGCATAAAAGCAATGTCCTCATTGCATCCCCTTCTCCTCTTGTTTTGGTCCTGCTGCTCCCATGCTCACTCCATAATCACAACACAGCAGTATGCTACAGTATGCTGCCCTCCAACACACTCTGTCTACTATGTCTTGCCTTTTTACCTCCTCCTCTCTCGCTCTCTTTCCCTCATCTCCTCTCCCTCTCTCTTATATCTGCCACTAGCCGCCTTCCCAGAATTCAGGCATCCTGATCTACAGCTGGGTGGAGAAAGAGAAAGAGAGAAAGGGAGAGCCAGAGAGAGAGAGGAAGTGACTTGCATCAGTGGGGTAGGGACTGTGTGTAAATTACCGTGCAAGTTAAAAAGCAGGAACATTCACTGACAGGAATAGTCAGACAAATGTAAAAGCAATCAAAGTTGTTTTAGTATGTGAAGGCAATAGGATAGAATTACAATGAAAAAATAACTTTATTCAAACCGTAATTGATGTGGTTATATGTTGTGTTTTTAACATAAACAGTCCCAGCACCTCTATCTATTTAATATAAGAGAACTATTTTAACAAAATTTCTCAAAAGTGATCGACCGTTTGTGATTATTGTTGTCTAGGAACACAGCAGCAACTCATTCAGAACATCACAAAAGATGCAAGGAAAACATGGAACCAAAGACGACTCTCACTTCACTTAAGGTTTAAAATTCATATAGTTCATACCGGAACTGTCTACCAGCTTCAGGGGGGCGATTTATTTATTGAGACAATGAACACTTAATAACATTTTTCATGTATATGAATAACCAAAGTATGATACTTTAATTTCAATAAAACAAGGTAAAACAAATGCACAGCTCACACAGAGGACTTCCATCAAAAATTAATGGCCTGCAGTCCACGGAAAATTCAATTATCCATGTTGTAGCTCTCAGTCAATATATAGTACAAATAGGCTTACCAGTAATCACGACACTCTTGATTAGGCCAATCTGCAGTTAAAAAACAGCTCTACCAAACTGTCCCACTGTAAACCCTGTCATACTGAACTTTCCCTCTGTGCAACAACAAAGCGTTGTGGAGTCTGTTTGACAACTTTAGTGAAAATATCAGGATAAATTCACATAAAGTCAGTGAAAGTCATTTCAAACTTTATGATCAAAAAACAACCTATTTTAAAATCCCTGCATAACGGTTGCTGGTAATACATGACAGTTTGCTCAGGAGCTTAAAAAAAGCTAACCCTCTTTGTGACACATAATTTGGCAACATTGCACAGTTATACTGTATATATCCTATATTATATCCTCCAGTTTAGTCCGTGGAGCACATACAGACTGTATGTGTGATTCTTTAATATTATATTATTTATTGTTAATATTAATAGACAATAACTATGTTTATGGTATTACAACACAATTTCTTATTAGAGAAGATCTTCTCAAATAGCGAGTGGAAAGTTGGCAGTTAGTTTCCAGTAATTAATAAAATTGTTCTACATTGCAGTAGCTTCATACTTTAAGATGTCTGAGTGTGCTGCGCACAGTAGATTGCACTCATATTCCATCACCGCAGCTCTTGGGAGAATGAGGCTGACTTTGTGAATAGAAAATTGTTCCATAGCCTCAAGGTGATTACACAACACTGTATCAGTGGAAATGCCTACAGTGCCTTTATAACAAGGCACAAAAGTTTTACTGTCACTGTAAGAGTTTTGTGTGGTTTCCATTTATTCATCCCAATAGTGGTGCAAAGTAGTTGGTAAAGAAGTGTATAAACATTAGATAGCTGCTTGTTTCTCACATTGAGAGTATTTCCATTCCATTACATTCCACCCTTTGTCCTTATAAATGATACATATCAGTTACTGGAGTGAAAATGCATTGATCTTGACTCAATAGTTAAAGATAGTTTAAACAGGTTTAAAACACACAAGTAAAATATTAAATTCATTTATCAAATTTATTAATTGTTGCAACTTAGATATTTACCACTAACGGGCAGATGGATGTTAAACAGATAATAAACAGTAAATCAATAAATGTCTTGTATTATTACCAACACAAAGAGAAAAATAACTAAATATTACTAGATACCCGTCATCTGTGCCTGTGTTATTATTAGTTTACTGTCAACAACATCCTTGAATCATATGAGTGTTTTGAATCATCGTGCGCCAAATATCTGAGGTGTCATGGTGTCAGTGGAACAAACAAAGCAATTTTTAAGCTGAACCATATTGAATGTGAAATTGTGTGATACTGTTTCTACCCAAACGTAGACTAAACAAGTAAAAAAAAAAAAAAAAACAGCAGACACTCACACTGACACACACACATACACAAGCACACATTTGACTTGTTGTTAATTTCCTCTATTACAAATTGTGGACAATATGGGTCATTTTCCAGTTCTGGCTTTCACCAGTAGGTGTCAGTATTGTTGGAGCGGTGAGAGTGGAGGTGTGAATTAATGATTTCTTCAGTCTACAGACAGATGGAGCCCTTGTTGCTAACATAAGCAGAATCCTTCTTTCAAAAAACACTATTAATGAGAACTATGTTAAGAAATCAAAGGATTAAGTTGAACAGTATTTAATAGAGTCCCTACAAACGTTATGTGCTAATATGTTGCTGATGCTTCATCTTGACCTCAGTGAGTTACTAGATCTTAAAATCATTGTTCACTTATAAACCTTTTGGTTTTGTATGTGACTTATGTGACTTACGATCTTTGAAATACTTTTTTATTCTATTGATTTTTTGTGAGTTGTAAGGTCATCTGCATGGATCATGGTTGATCCACTCCATCAACATCACACTACATCTACATCTCAAACTCTCCATTTGGCAACCAAACATAATTCAAATGTATCGCAGCAGTGTTTGCCAAATGTTAACCAATGACTTGGCTGAGTTTAACTTAAGTGTTTAGGGGGGAGATAATGTAATGTCATCAGTGTTTCCAAGAAATGCAAGGACAAAATGTCAGTGTTTGTGGCCAGACATTTTCAGGAACACTTATAAGAATTTCATATGTCTGACTGAAATCGTAATGAAAAATGTAACTGGTGCTTTGCTTCCTGGAAGAATGAGGTATTTATATACAGTTTATATAAAAGGCCCAGTTATACCAAACAGTGGCAGGAAAATATGTCAACCGTTTGAGGTTATCTGGTCTTCTGCATTAAATGATCATAAAATGTGATTTAATGAATTTGTCTTTTTACTGACGACAGTTGTTTCTCACAGAACAGTTCCAGCTCAGGACATCTGCTGCTGTGAACGGCTCTCCTGAGTCTTATTCATGATTGAATCTCAAGATGATAATGAAGACATTCTGGGGCATTTTCTGTAATTATTAGTGTCATTGTCCTTTTAAATATATTAGATTTAATACTTTTTTGTTATTTATAAGTGTGATGGCCGGCTCCACAGCCACACAGGGAAGTCTATCCTACTCTCACCAATTGCATAGCACATGTTCAGTTCTTTGTTCACAAACATTTTGAGTTAAACACACACACAGTTGTAGTTTAATTTATAGTTGATTTTATTAGTCACAATTATGTTCACTTAATGGAAGCGCGCACATTTCGTTAACATAGTTGTCACTTGTTTGTATTAATTATTTGTTTCTTTTGTTTGAGTTACCTGGGTGCCTTTAGTTCTCCCCTGGACTGGCAAAGGAGGTGGCAGAGGGCGGAGCTGCCTTAAGTGCAGAAGCTGGGGGCCGGGGAGTAGTGTATTGTTTATTAGGTTATGTGTATGTATTCTAGTTTGTTTTGAATTAGATTTAGTTTTACAGGCTCACAGAGCATATAGTAGTTTTCATTTGTATTTATTGTTTACATAGTATTCTTAGTTTTCATCCTCCCCTTTTGTTTCCATTGGTTGGGTCTCCCAGTATAAATATCCACCATTTTGTTGAGTTGGGAGGTCACTTCTTTTAGGTATTGGTTTGTTTAAGTTTTCATTGCTTAAGTCCAGTTCTGTTTCTTTGACCTCTTTTAGGGGCCCATTGTTGTATTTTTCCAGTTTGATTATTTTTGGCTAAATAAAAACCCTTTATTTTCGCAACTTGCTTTTCCTTTACCTTGGCCTCGGTCCCTCACAATAAGGTATGGTGCTATGTGAACGGTCTATTTGTTACATCCTAACTTACTAACTTCTTGTGTCCACTTTGTTTTAATCTTACTATAAAATATATTTTTACAGCATTGAGCATTCTGGGATGTCTCTTAGTAGTAAGATAAGATAAAATAAGACTTTATTGATCCCACAGCGGGGAAATTTGTGTGTTACCACAGCCCAGGATATAAAGCACAGAAAAGGTATATAACAAGACTATCAAAGTTAGAGTACCAAAATTTTGAATAAAAAATAGAATTGAAATAAAATAAAATAGAATATACAATAAACACACAATATATACACCGGTAGTTACTATGTACACAAATACGCAGTATGTACTATGGAAAGGGTTGTGGAAAATGTGCAAATATCAACTATTATACTACTGCAACTGCTATTAAGTATCCATTAGATATTAAACAGTAATATCTATATAAGTATAGGTATGTACATATACACATGTGCAAATACACATACATCTATACATAATATATGTATACACACACACATACATACACATATACATGTACATGTCCATACCCATATAAGGTGCATTATGCTCTAAGTGGTGACCGTAGATGTAAAGTGTCCTAGTGACTCATGACATCATGACGCGTTATAGAGTCTAACTGCTGTCGGGATAAATGATCTGCGAAAGCGCTCCTTCCTGCAGCGAGGGTGTATCAGTCTCTGACTGAAGGAGCTGCTCAGCGCACCCAC
>JAUYWH010000006.1:5777527-5809336 GCA_034779795.1 Ctenopoma multispine
TCATCAGGTGAGAAGTCAAGGCCACTGGTCTGAAGTGGTTGGGCTCCCTGGGGTGTGCGATTTTTGGCACCGGAACCACGCAGGAAGTCTTCCACAGCTCAGGAATCCTCTCCAGACTCAGGCTCAGGTTAAAGATGTAATTAAGTAATTTTAGCTGGATTTACAGTTGTAGGAAAAATATCTGTGGACTGATGAGCATCTACACTCTTTGAGATCACGCTTTCCAGCTTTATAAAAAAATAGTTTTTTTAAAATGAATTAAGGAAAGTTTTCTCTGTTTTGACATAGTTTTTTCAACCTACATTGTGTTTGTTTTAACAATGTTTTCAATACAGACGATAACAAAACAATGATTCACTCAAAGTTAGTGAAACTAGATTGTGTTCACTATTGTAACTTTAACATGGTTATACAGTATTTTAACATAATAATTTATTGTATTTTTCATTAACAATATGATTAAGTTTTTCCTACATAATGTAAATGAAAGCTGAACCAAAATCTTTTCGTAATGAAACTTCATTGTTCCGAACTCAGTAAACGTTCCCATGAAGGAGGCCGATAAGGAGATAAAAACAAAAAGCTGAAACCAAGTCATTACAAATTTTAGATATTTAAGAAAACCTTTATTTGTGACTTATTAACAAAACACATTAACAGGTTGATTAAATCATAAGAATCACTATTATCACCTTTACAATGATAAGCAGGTGTACAAAAAAAGTTATTAACAGATTTGCACTGTCACAGTCGACTGGTATGTGTCACTGCCACATCCACTGACTGAGGAACATTCACTATACACAAGCAGAGAATACACCAACTTTTTTTTTATGCCATTTTATATATTTAGATTTTTTTTTTCCTTCTTTTGAGCTTTTTTTTCTACTGGGCAAGGAATAGATATGGAAGGTGAGTAAATTATTTGATTTCACAACAGTGTTTGTTTCATCATTTCAAAGCTTAACACAAGTTTAAGGATTGTTTTTCATATCTATGAAAATCAAAAGGGTAAAAACAAAAAAAGGCATTTCATAGCATAACACAAGAGCATTATGTATATCTAGAAGATTAAATTCATTTCCAACAGATATAAAAAGTGATTATTTTAGGTTTTTCCACAAATTACTGCTCGCGTACAGTCTATGTATGTATGAGTGTGGGTCTTTTAATGTACAGTATGTGTTTTGTTTTTGAGAATGTGTATCAGAGGTATACGTATTCCAATACTCATTTCCCAGTGGAAAAACATATTTATGTATATATATTATCTATATAGTATCTGTTTCCTTTGCTTATAACATGCAAACAGCCACTTGGTGATCTGACAGCACAGAAATACACCCGAAGGACAAGGCAAGGGGAAGAAAACATGTGCATGGTAAGGATAGGATCCTAATAGCAGCATCTATATACCCCTACTATGATTGGTAATATGATGTAAAAATGGATGCTGTTCCAGTATCTACTGCTCGTGATACCCTTTCTCTACAACACTAGATCTGGGTTTCACAAGATCAGGGCCAGCACATTTGGATCACTGCAACATGTACACGTTTCTTGGACAAAACAATTCCCAGCAAGCTTGTTTCTAATGTTTAGGTGAGCAATTAAACTAAAACTCTAGAATTAGTTTTGCCAGCTTGATCTTTGCTCACTTTCTGGTATCAACCTACAAGTTGGTACCTCTAAATGGTGCACCATATACACTGTTACCTTGGCTTTTTCCTCCATTAACTCGTAAGATGATTCTCCCTTCGTAGCCATCTTTTTTCTACTGCTGCTTAACTGTGCCACACTTATTTTGTAAGTGGTTTTAGTTGACCCATGATGATCAACTGTGACTTATGGGCTGCACAGTTAACTCTCTTCTAGTTTCTTTGTCTTCTATGTTGGAAATATACACTACACTGCAATAACTGCCTTTTCTCTGGCTCCTCTTTTATCTTCATCTTACCTCATTATATCCAGTACAACATATTCTCAGTGTTTAATAACCTGTCAGATGACGTTACAGTGCAATGGGTAGAACCGATGTGAGAGATGACAAAGATGTCAACAATGAGCAATCAGAGGAGCCACTCTGGCTGAAGCACCTACTCTCAGTCGGAGGTAAACCTAACAAAAGATGTGTGTGGTGCCTGTGTGTGTGTGTGTCTGTCTATCTGTGTGTAACTTGTGTGTAAATATGAAAATATTGCTGTGTTACAACGGCACAGTTCATTGAAGGAGTGACTTCAACCGTGTTGATCTGAAGAAACAGGAGCAGAGGGAAGAAACAGGCAGCGGGCAAGCAAATCCTACAAGCACTGAAGCAATAGAGGCAGTGGTGCAGGGCTTGAAGAACAACTATGTAACATTCAAAGACAGAAGTAGAGGGACCAGACTTGAACAGAAATGAAGCAACAAGCAATGTTCCTGCATCCCAGCCATATTATACACTCCCATAAGGGTGGCATTTGCCTTCAGTCTTAGAATTAGAATTTCCAGAAAGGGGTGTGTATTTTTTTAGCTAGTATATTGATATAGCATGTGTGTTCATATAAACCGTATGTTTGTGTGTTCCTCGTGTGTATTGAGACAAATTGTTTGCAATAATGTGTGTCAGATTGTGTGCGCTGATACACAGTGGGATTAAGACCCCATTGACCTGTGCCATACTCTAATAGATGAGGCAGGGTAGGGGACCGGTTGCATCAGCTCCACGTAGGTTCCCTAGTTATATTCAAAATAGCCACTAATCCCGGTTCACGCATTGCTAAAATATAAGCAGTAGTACCACAAACACCTGTTACAACATGACCTCAAGTAACAACTAAGTAGTTAAGCAAGCAATAAAGCAGGTGCAAATGATACAAAGTCACGTAATTGCACTCACTCACAGTAAAGCAGGTTTTTTTTCTGCACACAGCGTTTTTTTTATTTATTTTAATAGTTGCAAACCATTTTGCAACTTGAAGGACTATTGCAGTGATTTTGGATGTTTCTGCCCCTTTTCGCTACATATTACAAATTACTGTTGATTATTTTCCACTTTTTTAAATTTATTTTTCAATGTGTCTTTCCTTTTATCAGGCAGAATCTGGTTCCCGCTGTATTCCACACAGTGTGAAACATGCTGAGACTTACTTCACACAGCATGTCTGTGCTTAATTTTGTCATTTTGCCATCGCTACTGTCATAATGCAACACAGTTTTCAAAATGAACCGGCACTTTAAGTTTTCCGCCTCAGCTCATTTGTTTTTTATGTTATAGCACAATAAATGAAGAAACAATTGCTGCCTGGAAAGAGGGAAAAAGACATCAAAAATTCCATAAAAACCAATGCTTTGGAAAATATTAGCAGTGATGCTAGTTTGTAACAGAATCTGTAGAGAATGGACTAAAACATGCAAAAGAACAGTGTTGTCCTTTTGGAATCAAATATGAATTATAATTACCAATCACTTTGCCAATCTAGTCTACTACAAATCCATAAGTTTCGTATTCATCAGCACGTTTGTGCTCTTACCGATTACTCATCTCAAATCTTAATGTTATAACAAGCTACAGCTGTAGAATGACTCTTTTACTACCTATGACACACTCAAATTTAGTAATTTGCAAACAGCAAATCAACTAGCAGTTATGAAGCCATTACTTTATACCCTAATCTGGGAACAAACTTGCGCATAGTTGGTGCAACCCAGTCCAGGTCCTCAGCCTCTGCAATGTGCTATGTTATGCTGAAACAGAGCTCTTTAGTCTTAAAGGTGCTAATCTCATGGTACATACCATATACTGTATGTTGTTACTTTTTCATTTTTATTTATTTCTTTTTTTTACAAAAGACCACATTTTCTGAATTTCTACAAGGCCTCCATAATACTGAAGACAAAAGCATCTGTTTCGTTTATTTCCCACTTCACCTCCAACTAGATGAGGCAAAATGGAAGGGGGCTGCATAAAGACAGAGATGCCAACACAGGCAGCCTCAGCTGACAATGGTCAGATACAAATAGTACACCTTTTTTAGGTGTTTTTGTTTTTTCATTATACAAACTGGGGGGCGGCAAATTGTGTTTTAATTTGGTCCAGCCTTTAAATAAAGTGTAGCTACTGAGAAGATTTGTTTAGCAGAAAATCTTAGGCTTTTATAAGCCAGAGTTAGGGGTCGAGTGAGCCAAGAAAGAGAGACATTTGTTTAGCAAGTTCGCATGGTGTGTGGAGCCAGGCCTGGTGTATAGAGGGTTTGGTCACTGTACAATGTCTATGCAAATATGGTGCAAGGAGGCTCCCTCAGTTCTATAATATGTTTTTGGCTTTTTTTTTAAAATTCTGGCTCTAATATTGGGATGATGGTTGGTAGCTCTGTTTTCAAATCACCCTTTTGTCTACTATTCCTCCCCCCCATCATCCTTTCCTTTATCCTTCTTGTCCTTCTTGTCCTTCTTCTTCTTCTTTTTCTTCTTGGCCTCTTCCTTCTTACCAAAACTTATGAAGTCACCTTTGTCATCCACAGGGCCAGCGTCATGGCGAATAGAAATGATAGCTGGGGATCCAGGAATGATGAAGGCTTCAGGAGGAATCTCTCCAGGCTTCAGGGGCTGAGGAGGGCCGTAGCCTGGTCCAGCGCCATATCTGAAGTGCCAGCTGTTGCTGTTGATGCCAGCACCTACTGGGGGAGAAAGCTCTCCACCACCCTCTCCATCTATACAGGTATGAATAATAAATGAAAAGAAGATGTTAAATGATCTATTATATCATTATGTATATTTTAGATATATTATCATTATAGCCACACTGATTTCTTAAAAGAATAGTCTGACATTTTGGGAAACAGGGTTATGTGCTTTCGTGAGGGAATTTATACCACTCTCAAGTCTGTCCATTCAAATATGAAGCTACACCCTGAAGCCTTAGCACCGTGGAGGGGAAACAATGTGAAACACCTAGTCTAGGTAACAAAGTCTGCATTCCACCCACTCACTAACTTTTCTGGAAATGGGGATCAATGGAGGGGACTAACCTTTCAACCACAGGTATGTTTAACTTGGAAATGTGAAGTCTATTTGTATGTTGGCATCACCATAATCCTACACTCATGCCAGAGAAGCACGGATGTTACAGAGAAAGGAAACCAAATAGCAAATCATAAAAAAATGTACCGGAAAAAAGATGATACAGGATGGTATCTATGTATAGAAAATGATTATGTAAAGTAAAAAGAAGACCAAAGGTCAAAAGGTTATTGATGGTAATGATGAGAGAAAGAGAAAGGAAGAGAGATAGTAAAAAGAGATGGGGGGTGGGCGGGTTTTGCCGACACAGTTCTCTCAGGCCCACACCAGTTCCCTCTGCACTGACCTACTTTCAGTCTGGATTTTATTTAGATCAAATACAGGACCTTGCAAAAAAAATTCTGTTTGATTTTTCTTTGTGGGCTATTTATGACATTGCTGGAGTGCTGAAATGGTTTCAACCACCATCCCATAGGGAAATATACTATTTAGAAAATACACACTGTCCATATGCACAGTGTCCCACTGTGTCCTCAAAATGAGTTCACTCAGTATGAGAATAAATGAAATGTGTGAACTGTTAAAAGTGTTGTCGCAATCTCTGACATTACCACACTTTTCATTCGATAGCTCTGGAATATTGCTGCAGAGGTCAGATGCAGTACTGAATTTAGTAACTTAGCAACAACATGCTACGCAATCATGTCAGGAACATAAGAACATAGACACACATAAATAATTTGTTTTCTACTTGCAAAATAGAGCTGTTCATTTTTCAACATACAGTATATGAAATAATTAGTATACAGTACGAAGAGCCAGAATCTTACAACTCAAGTCATTAATACTGAGGAAGCTCACACATATACATATACAGTATGTTTGCTTTGCTTTTTATAGTTTGCTACTTAAAGGTGATTTGATGCTCAGTCATTTGAGAATAATAGTTTTTAAGACTGTCTTATGCTAGTAGATAACAAAAGCTCTAGAAAGAGCCTCTGCAATTTCATTTTTACTGGTTACTGCAGGTAACAATTTGGAACCATACAATTAAATCTGCATTCATCCAGGTTAGGCACCGATTATTTGCAGACTACTATAAACTATAAACTTAAATGACTATATGCTGCAATACATGGTTAGAGAGAGGAAAGGCTATGAGATGGGATCATATAAGGAAAACTCTGGCATATTTCAATCTCTAATCCTAAATATTTCCCATATTCTAAATGTGGCCATTGTGGCTATAGAGATTTAAATACATTTCTCTGATGGTAACTTAAAATAAACCCAGTAAGTAGCACCCTGAAACAGAGGTAGGAGGTGGCAGAGCAAAGGCAAAGGGTTTATTGAAATATTGTGATTCGCATTCTAGCAATCTAATTGATTGAAATGAACTCTTTATTGATCAGATCTCTAATTTGATCAGATCAAACTGCGTGGCCACACTATTATGTAATGGTTTTGAATCATCTTATGTTTAATTACTGTTTTCCTGCAGTGAAGGAAACACTATCACTGCAGCACACTTTTTGTCTTATATACACATGATCGGGTTAGAAAAGCTCCCTATGCAATATCAACTAGTCTAGCATTTAATCAAGATAATATTGTCTCGTTGTCTTGGGATGTACCAGAGCTTTTTGCACTGGCTGATACAAATCCTGGCATTGTTAATTAGAATCCCGGCTCAGGTATTAATCTGAGATATTCATATGTGATGAGTGCATGTGAAAAATTCATTCACAATGACTCGATCGTGTCACAGCTTGGAGGTGCTCCATGTTTATCTATATGGAGGATTATTTGTCACTATGCCATAGCTTCATATTAGCCTATATATTTCACAGCAAACGAATGAACCAGCTTGTAAGAGGGGCAGTATAGCTCCTTTTGAAGAGACTGCCATGTCACCTGATGTACATATGTGGGTGTTTGAAGCCTCATTTTGTGTAACCCGATGTCCTACATTTAAAATAGGTTATGTTATTTTCTGTCTAGTTCAAAATGATTCCTCTGGTGGTTTGTAGCACATACACAGAATCTGACAATTGTGCAGTGCTTGTGTAGTAACCATTCTTCCTTACAGCATATCATCTAAATTACTGCGTGCCCTCCTTTTCTTCTTAATACCTGCCCTTGCTGAGTCCCCTTCCCGTTTCTGCTCCCTGCTCCTTTTTTTTTTTGTCTCTAAATCTTCCATTCAGAGATATGACCGGTTGCCATGGAAACTGCCTTCGCCCACTCCCTGTTGATGGAGGGTGCGGCTGCTGCAGCAATCTCTCAGTTAGACAGTGTTGCCAGGCAACAGGTCACATGGCGTTCCCTAGCAACAACACTACTGCAGGAACCTGCCAATTCTCTTAACCTTTCTCTTCCTCCATCCCCCCACACCTCACTTTTTTTTCTCCATCCCCCTCTGCTCTTCATCTCCAAAATTACTTTAAATGCTACTGAATCTGTCTTTTTTTAATCATGACATTCTCTTATTACTGATAATAGCTTCTCCCCCCCTCTGGCATTACACAAATGTCTCCTCATCCCTCGCCATGGGTCACTTACATAAACACAGTTTTGAGGGTGCTGCATTTAGATGCATCACAACGTACTGAACAAATTCATCTTGATAACAATTTGGTGCAGACATGGAAATGTATCAGAAATACGGATTCACCTTGTAATGCATGGCACAGAGGATCAACCTGCACTCCTGTACATGTCTACACGCCTTACCACTGAGCCATTATCTTCCTAATGCAACAATGCCCTGATAGATCTACAGTATGTTGTGCAATCTGCTAAAATACAATAACTGAGTGGCCGTGATGATACATGAGTTCTAAAAAGATGCACATTTCTCAGCAGCAGCTTGAATCTCGAAACTCCGCGAATAGAAAAGCCTCCACATGTTTGCTGACAGACAGTAAGACATTTTCTGTCACTGACTCTCCAAGTGACTGACTGATGCTCCCCTTCCCCCTCGAGTCTGTACCTGTTTCTAATTCCTGCAGAGAGACACAAAATCAATGAATGGAAGCTGGGCTGAAGAAGGGAGGGAATCGCAATGTTTCAAATGCTGTCTCAAAATCTTGGTTACAAAAGACATCTAGTCAGCCAACGAAAGCCGAACATATTTCCATGTTTTCCCACAAATAATGTGGTGCTCCCATTTTTTTTAGTCACTAGCTCTGAACTCATTAGTTTTCTGTGAATGATGAAGCACAGGTCATTTTGACACTTGCTCTTACACACGCTAAACATTGTCAGTGATGCCACCCACTCAAGACAACTCTGTTTTTATTAAAAACTGTTGCCTTTCTCAGTGTTTGGCTCTGCATGCTGCTAGCAGCCTTTATGGGAGGATGCAGCTGTTTATTTGTGGCTCTGCACAAGGGCTCCAGGCTTTTGGCATCACAGTCAAGTTCTGTTTGGAATCCACACTGGAATTCAAGATCACGTAGGTATTCAATTCTCTCAAATCCCCAGTTTTATCTAATTATCTGAAACAAAGTATAAACAAAAAAAGCAATGTAATGAATCCAGCATATTAAATATAACCTAATGCACTTAGCTAATTATATTGTGTAATGTGTCACTGTAAGGGTCATTTAGGAGTACTGATTTGTTACTTATGGAAGAGATGCATGCCATTAAACTAAAACGTGGTTACAATTTCTGTGATCATTTCACTACCTGTGTTACTTGCCCTATAGGACTAATATAGCTCTAGATATTGTCAATTGTGTCAAGGATTAGTACATATTAGTTCATATTGGACATATGAATATTTGATTTCTGATTGATACCTCTCTAATGTTGCTAAAATAAATAAGTAGAGCTTAAAGTTCCATCTTAACTTGCATCTTTGGAGGTTCTCTGAGCCATTATAGCATTTAAATAAAGGAAGGAGAACTAGCTGGCCTGTCCCTGACTCTTAGCATTAAGACTGGTTCCAGTCTTAGCACCAAAACTGCTATGCTGAGATGCTCATTCTAGCTTTATATTTGGTATACAGACATGATAGTAGTATTAGTCTCCTCATCTAAGTGCATAGTATAAATCTGAGAGCTAACATACTGCATTGGTTTTAGTCTTTCATGGTAAGTGACATTATGTGTAATTATTTGTATTTTTCTTAGATATATAGTGCAGCAATAACAACAAATACATTGGTAAGCTTCACATTCAATGTATGCCATACAGAGAGGAAAGGAAATATTGTACACATACCTCTCAGTCTCTTCTGTTTCTTACTTAGGAACATTGTCCTGCATTCATCATTTATGTATAAAGTGCCAATGATATTTGTTGGGTCATGTAAAAAGGTCAGCCAAAGTTTGCTAAACAACTAGCATTAAATTTGCTTATTTTAAAACTAAAATAATTTATATCTCAACCAATGCCCTGTTACCCTTCCACTCACCTGCAGCACTGGAAACAGTGGGCCAGTTCTGGACGAGCATGCCCTGGGCTCCCTGCATCACAGACGACTCCTCCATGTGGACCGAACTAAAAGAAAGCAAACATCAAAATGAATGTTTAGTAACTATTCAGAAAATTAATTAATCAAGTTAAAAGGTCTAATAATCACTTCCACCTTAGAAAAATCAGTTTTTTTGATGAAGTACTAGGCAGCAAGCATCTTATTATTTACATGATTTTCTGATGCAACGTATCAAAATGTCTCATGTGAAGAAGTCCTACGTACTGTATGTGACGCTTACAAATGTAGCAAATCTGCCTATCCTCCTGCTTGAAGAAGAGCCCGAAGAGTATTTTGTTAATGCTGATGATAAAAAGTCTCACTGATGCCTTGTTGCCTGGCAACCATTTTTAATACTTATGCACATTAACAGTTCACTGAATGAAGCTCTGTCACCATCACTGTGAACTCACTGGGTCAACACACGATAGTGACCAGGGAGCAGGTGTGACTTTTTAACATAAGGCTTGTGGTTTGGTTTTGTTTCACACCTCCACCTGTGTTTTTTTCTTTCATCCTACAGATATGAACCTCAGTGTATCCACCCATCCACTCGCCTTTGTTGTGGTGTTGGAGATCTGTTCTGTTAATGCAGACTGGAGCTGCTTCAGTTGTATAAACCTTTTATCTATTTTTAATCTATTTTTAGTATAAATATTTGTAAATACTCACTAACAGATTCATAAAAAAAATATTTTGAGTATCTTGTAATGGTCCAATAAACAACTCAAATACATATATGCACTCTCCATACTAGAGAGAGATGTGTCGTCCCATACAATAATAATGACTATAGCTTACTGTATAGGAAGACCTACTCTGACTTGGGGCCTCTGCAATGCAGCACATGCAGCATCTATATCTGAAACTGCAACACACTTGTTATGTTAAGTAGGGATTTGTCATGAATATAAAATAGCCATGTAAGTTTTGAGCAGTGTGAGTTTCAAGCTTTTACATAAGCAGAGGTGCTGGTATAATGTATTTGAATGTGACCAGTGTTTTTTTACACTGAGCGATTACACAAGGAATGTGGGTCAGTAGCATTGGTGCTACAAGCTGTGTGTAGTGTGAGACATTACAGGATGTGTGTGATAGGGTTAAGTGTTAATGTGAGCTGTCTCTGTGTCTGTGTGTGTTACAGACGCTGCCATTTTAGAGATGGCAGCGGCAAATTGCAGTGATGATTTATGTTAATCCATGTCATGTTACAGTGACTTGATGACATGATACACATTATGATACCCTCAACACCATAGAAATTAACACTAATATCCAATTAAATCAAACTTAGACAGAGCAGAAGACTGCACAACTGAGCAGTAAGCATTGTTAGCATGAAATTAGGAAAATTTAGTACAAAGGATAGACATATGGATGAGAAACTCATTAGTCTCTGAAGTCCCAGCTGTCTGCATATCATATTAGAGAAACACTTCATTAGAGATGAAAAAAAGACAAATTTATTTCGATCTTTTGAATCTCAGTATTCCCTAAGTTGCAGAAGCTAGCTAATGAGAATGCTTACATGTGTAGTGCTTCATTGTCAGACATACTGTAGTTGGGAATACTGGCAAAGAATGTAAATAAGTGAAACAGAGAAACCTATAATCAAAATAATTCCCCCAAATTTAAAACTCTGCTGGAGTACAGCACCACATGTAGATCTGAAACTATTTACACATCGTTCTAAAAGATTAATTAAATTCTGTTGCAGTGTATCAGAGTGCGTTCAAGTATACAGAGTGAATAAAATATGAATGGAGTCCAAAATATTGTCTGCTCTCTGTCTTCACAACTTTTTCCTACATGTCTGGTTTAAAATATATAAATGTACACAGACACACACACGTGTGTGCATGTGGAGCAGTTGTACATGCAAACGCTGGTGCATGTGTGCATCTGATAATCCGAGAAAGGTCATAGTGAGCTCATTTGTCCTTCATGCTTCCTGCTTAAAGACTGTAACTGGGGAGCTGTGGAAGTGATGCTCTGGATGTAGATGACCTATATAGTATTACACTGCAGAGGAGGAGTGCTATGCATCCACTGATGGGAGCTGGACATGGTTTTTCCCTAAGGAAAAAGACGGAGTTGGGGTTCAAACAGATGCTAAGGGGCCACTAATGATTATATCTAATAATGATCAGATACCAAAGTGTAATATTATGTTACAGTGTGTGTATGTGTGTGTGTGTGTGTGTTCACCATGTGTGTTTTCAGTAGAGGTAATTTTAAGAAGCAGATTTCTGTTGGATGTGAATCCATAAATACATTTTTCTTTCATACCATACATTGCAGCTGCAGTAAGAACAACATGTATAGTCACTGTAGTGGTAGAACAGACTACTGTAGTTGTAGACAGTTTGACATGAATGAATATTGTAGGTGTAACTTTTTCTGGATGATCAAATGTTGTAAAAGAGTTAAAGACAGAAAGTGCTTACCTCTGCACCCCTGCTCTCAAAGATGCAGAATATCGCCAGTCAGCATTTGGGGCTTTCGGCTGAGTGAGTAAGAGGTAGAGAGTGAGAAGAGGGTAGAAAAAAGAAGAGAAAGATGGAGAGATAGAAAGAGAGAGAGGGGAAACAGGGTGAGTTTAGTTTGATCTCATACAGTGCATAGCCAGGCTGGGCCATGGTCTCATCAATTAATCATGATACACATCCCAGCTCTGGACGTGGTAGGAACACTGCAGTCATGTCCCCCATTGCAAGCACACACACGCATACATATTGATATCCACACAAGGACCTCAAAAAGGGAAGTGACTGAAAGCCATATTGATGAGTTTTTCGACAGTCTCTCACTCTGTGACTCAATAAATGTGAGAGCTGAGAGAGTTGTGCCCTTTACGTGAGTGCTGTGGTGTTTATATAGATGGATGTGTTTGTGTCCAAACGAAGTGAATCTGTCTGCCGCTGATGAATGTGCTTGAAATTCCAAGCAGCACTCGGGTAAACTATTGTCTTTAAAAACCAATGAGCAAGAGTCATCGTCATCGGGGCACAGTGGACCATATCCTGTTCCTCTGGTCTGAATTACCTCAGTGTGAAGTAAACAAACAAACAAATATTTTATAAGTGTGTTGGATTTTATGTAACATAATTGTATATCACCATACATCTGACACCTGACTATATATTTATCAATGATGACAATCAAATATTGCTGATGATGCTTTCAGCTTCAAAGAACCATCCGACTTGCATACAGGAAAAAGCCATATTTTTAATGAGCTGAACTTTCATGCTCATTAATTATGCCCAACCCTTTCATAATTATGTTCCACATGAGTAGGCACTGTGCACTGCACTGCATGAAATGAATGTGAACATTTGTATTACAGCTAATGCTAACATCTCTCAGCATCATGTGGGTTGCAGTCTTAGATCTCAACAACACTAAATAAGAAAATCTGTGTTTAAGACATAAACCTGCTCAGGCAGCAGCAAGTGTCCCAGATAAAGATGGCACATTATGTTCCTCAGTTCAGTTCAGATGGGAGTATTTTCTGCTGGTAGACCCAGCCTCAATGAGTAAATCTAATTTGCAGGGCTGAGGAACACGGGCTGGAGGTTAATTTAATTTACACTGCTACATTTGTATTTGTAAGAGTTCTTTTTTTGTATAACTAATGTACCAGGACTGGAACACGATAACAGATGCATCATCTCATAATTAAAAATGATGAATCCAGAGGTAAAACCCTAACCTTAAGAGACTTTGATTCAGCAATCTGGTAACATAAAGGTGGGGCACTTGCACTTTACTGGAGTAATTCAGTTTTATGTTACTTTTATTTTTGCTCCATTACAAATTAGAGAGAAATATTTAAAGTTACTCTGCTATATTTATATTAACATCATTAGTTACTAGTTTTTTACTTTGTTGCAGGACTGGATTCTTATAAAAATCATTATATATTGTATATAATGCTGATGCATCATTTAGTATTAACCTTCTGTCTACATAATTTGGTCAAAGTCAGTCCCGCCTTCAATGCATTTTCACCAAAATGTTTACCTTTGACAATATCTGTGAAGATTCTCAGTCATCCAGGTCATGGATATCTAGATTTTTTTCCCCGTGGCACCTGGACTTGGCTGTAGTCCCTTTATCTTTGACAATTTGCCAACAAGTCTGGACTAGAGTTCTATATTTATGTTAACACTGGCATCAGGTTCTACATTAGTTAAAATATACCATTTTCTTTGTGAAGTACTTTACTTTTGTACTTAAAGTAAAATTTTGTACTTATACTTAAGTAGAAAAATTATACACATTTGGAAGAAAGTAGATGCCAGATATCCCGATTTGTGATTATAGTCGAATGGATTGTCAAACCTATTATTGAACTAAACATCCAACAACATATTTTAAAGAACTGTAGCTTTATATCATAATATTATGGATGTAACTGTTTCTTTTGTAACAAAATTAAAAAAATATAAATTCATGTAAATCAGGTGATATAGTTTCTGAGAAATAAAAATAGTAATATGGATGGATATCACCTGGCGTGCAATGGCTTTCACTGTTTATAAAGTTATAAAGAGTTAAGAAAACTGTATCATTGAAATGTGATGCTTTATAAGTATAATGACTATATAAGCATGACATATCAGCCATAGTCATAGGGGCACCAGGGAAACCAAGGATGTCTAATTCAAGTCCTCTTCAACAACTAGACTTGTGGTGACTTTGACCAAGTCAATTAACCTCAATTCCTCCAGTATAACTGTTCGGTTTTATACTCACACGAACAAGTCATGCCCACATGCACAGAGAATGAGCAAGTAGTGAAAACTACATGACATGACCTGTTCTTGGTGTGGACGTGATGACAACTTCAAAATGAAACACAAATCTCTGAATCATCAGAAATAACACAGGGGCCATGAAAAGCATCAGGACTGACACTAATGCAGTGTGAGTGCTGAGCTGGGCTGCGCTGAGTGACTGTGGAGCGCAAGTGGGAACCGAATAAAGGGAATGAGGCCTGAAAGAATTCAGCTGATTGCTGGAGGGTATCAAACTTGTCTTACAGGAGTATAGTCACCCTGCAGCAACATATAACTCTGACAAAAATTATAGCAACAATGCATACTTTAGAAATAACCTTAATATAAAGGCATGTTTAGTACGTACTTAAAAGGGTCTTACACTGTTTGCAACTAAATCAAATTTAATTAAAAAGCGACAACATGATGATTCATGACCCAGTTTTGTGGACACAGGTAAACATAAAAAAATAATGACACACCTCTGGGCAGATTTGCAGTGAGGCATCAGGCATACTCAGCCTGCGCACAAATCCACTTCCACTGGTGAAGAAGCGGTCAGCACCACTGCCCCAGGTACCACTGATGGGGCGTCCTGTGTTGTAGAACATGAAAGTGTCACTGCCAGAGGTGGCTGTCAGGCAGGTCTTGTAGCAGTAAGTCTTTGTTAGGGAGCCATTCCCACGCACTTCAATGTAGTGAGGCTCCACTTTAAGGTCTCTACGAAGCACCACATTGTTATTGGGTTGTGCTCCGGCTCCACCACTGCCTGCCCCACCAGCACTCACACTGCTGCTCCCACCATCTGGAGGCGGCTTCTGTGACACACAGCAAGGAGAGCAGGACCCTGGTTGGGTGCAGTAGGCATGACATCGGACAATGGCCAGCACCACAACAGTCACCAGGAAAACAAAGGTGGTGGCACTCAAAGCCACAATCAAGTAGAGGGTCACATTGGAGAAAAGCAGTGTGCTGTGAGGCCGTATTATCCTCTTGGGGTCAGGAACCACTTTGGGTGGTACCTCCATAACAGCCACATTGATCGTGGCGGTGGAAGTGAGAGGAGGCTGCCCATGGTCCTTCACCACTACAGTTAGAGCAAAGGAGGTGGAGTTGTCCTCCAGGATCCTCCGAGTGGTCCTGATCTCACCAGTGTGTTCATGCACCTTGAACAAGTCCAGGTCAGTGGCTGTCTCCAGCACATACATCAGCCAGGCATTTGGCCCGGCATCTGCATCATACGCCACCACTTTGGTCACCAAGGCACCGGGTTCTGCATTCTTTTGTACTGTCTCCAAGGAACGCGTGCCATTGCCAGGAGGGCTGACTACCAGTGGTGCATGGTCATTCTGATCCATGATGTAGATGTAGACAGTGGCGACTCGGCTGAGTGGAGGAATGCCCCCATCTTGGGCTTTGACCTGGAAGTGAAACTCTCTCAGTGACTCATAGTCAAAGGCTCGCAGGGCATAAGCCTCCCCTGTATCCGCCTTAACAGACACATACGAGGTGACGGGGATGCCATGGTTGTTGTCATTGAGCACCGTGTAGGTGATGCGTGCGTTCTCTTTGATGTCTGCATCTTGAGCTTTCACTGTACACAAAGAGGCTCCGGGGGAATTGTTCTCAGCCACATAGACTGTGTACGAAGTCTGCTCAAATCGTGGTGGGTTGTCGTTGACATCAGCCACATCCACCTGTATGGTCTTCTGGGAGGATAGGGGAGGATTTCCTCCATCTGTGGCACTCAGAGTGACATTGTAGGCATCGGTGGTCTCGCGGTCCAGGAAGGCTGAGGTAACCAGAGTGTAGTAATTTCTGAATGACTTGATCTTGAAAGGAAGGCCTGCTGGGATCTCTAAGCTCACCTGCTTGTTAGCGCCAGAGTCTCGATCAGTAACACTAATGAGGGCCACAACTGTGTCAGCACGAGCATCCTCCCTCACAGGGCTTGACAAAGATGACAAAACTATCTGAGGGACGTTGTCATTCACATCCACCACTTCTACTACTACCTTACAGTGTGCTGCCACAGCCCCAGGTCCCTTGTCCATCGCCTGGATGTACATCTCATAGGAGTTGGTCTCTTCATAGTCAACATTGCTCCTCACTCTTATTTCTCCTGTATTAGTATCCATGCTGAACATCTGCCTCACTCTCTCTGGAGTGTAGCTGCTGAAAGAATAGTAAACCTCTCCATTCGTACCCTCATCCAGATCAGTTGCATTCAGTTTAATTACCAGGGTGTCTTTGGGTGAATTTTCCAATAGTTTCACCTTATACACTGAGCTGTCAAACAAGGGAACATTGTCATTTGAATCCAGGACCCGGATATTTATTTTAGCCGTGCCTGTTTTCTCTGGTGTTCCACCATCCACGGCACTTAGAATTAATTGATGGTAAGGCGTCTGTTCACGATCGAGGGGCTTTTTGAGCACAAGCTCGATGTGCTTTGTATTTAGGGAGGGCTTGTTAGATACCAGCGCGAAATGGTCGTTTGTACTAAGCTGATATATACGAACTGAATTGGACCCAATGTCTGGGTCCTCGGCGTTTTCAATTGGGTATCGAGACCCTGGTAAAGCAGATTCTGTGATTTCCAGTTGATACTCGTCTCTGGGGAACTGCGGCGCATTGTCATTGGCATCCACAATTTCCACCTCGACATGGTGCACCTCAGTGGGGTTTTCGACCATCACCTCCAGATTAATGAGACAGGTGCTGGATAAATCACACAGTGCCTCTCTGTCGATCCTTTCATTGACAAGTAATTTCCCATTTTTAGGGTTGACAATCACGTAGCGTTTACCGCTGTTGGAGGTTACTTTAATTTTTCGGGTGGCGAGCTTTCGAATATCCAGCCCCAAGTCATGCGCCAGATCACCGACCAATGCCCCATTTTCTAGTTCCTCCGTAATAGAATAACGCAATTGTCCAAACGAAAGGCCACAAAATAAGGAAAATATCATAAAATAAAAAGGCACAGTATTCCCTATCCAGTTGCATATCCCCGCCACAGCCATTGCAAGCTCATAGGATCCGCAGACGGATTAAACGCAGCCTTCCGCCTTTTCAGCTTGCAGTATCTTGCATCCCAGCACCTCATTAAGGTGAGCTAATTGGTCTCCCGGTAAATGAAACAGAAGGCGCTCATCCATTGTGTTACCCGGCTGAGGTGAATCCTCTCCAGCGCACCCATATTTTCTTTGTCCGTGATGCGCTTTTTTTTTTGTCTCCAATGCGCGCTGCTGACGGGTGTGTTTCCCTGCCGCTGGAGCCGTGAAATCCGTCAAGTCAGTCGAAATTAACCAAGAATAGGACCGGAAAAGCAAAGCATACCTTTCGAAATAAAGTGATAGAACGTCTTGCTGCTGTCCTCCACCAAGCTTAGCTCAGCTGAAGTGCTAGCAGACTAAAACCAGATGGGATCCCTCTGTTTTATTTCATTGTATTTTTTGTTATGCTTTGTTATGCTAGGAAATTGTTGTGAGTGACCGATTGTCGATGGCTTATATATTCTTAACTATTACATATAGTGGACAAGTCATTACTTTTGCATTCAGAAGAGGATATTAGATCATTTTAACCTGCATGACCATACTGCACATTTCCTGTTTGGATGTGTTTTATTTGAAATTCATACGTATTCAAACGTATTTCAAATCAGCACATTAAACACATTCATTGGAAACATTTATTTTGAAGGCGTTACCGGTGACTGCGTCATTCAGTGTGGCTGACTTGACCTTGACAGGACAGCATCCCACCCTGGCGCGCACTCAGACTCCAGCTCTCTTCTCTCCACTGTGGCGCAGCTCCCCCTCCTCCCTCCCCACGCATTTCTATCTTCTCATCCTTCACTTGCGTATAGGGTCTGGGAGCTAATAGACGACCAGCACTTTAATGAGAATACGGAATGGAGAGTCTGCAAAACGGCTTTAAGCACGTTTCTTTGTTCACTGACACCATCCATTCCATAAATTACAAAAACGAATGGAAAAAAGCCCACGAATGAAAAAAAATGTTAAATCATTAATATATAACACGGATATTTTTGCAACACGTTTAACGTACGTGCCTAGTTGCACTGTTGCTCAGAAAGGTATAAGTGAAGGCTAATGTAAAGAACATTCAACATCGCCACCTCCCCAAAGATGAAAGCCATAAGGAAAAACGTGGTCACAATCATAGACACGTGTTTGGGGACTCGCTTGTGTTTGTCCTCCTTTGTCGATGGTGTCTTAAAGATGCTTCACTTGCCGGTAGCGATTCTGCAGCGCAGCCTAACGCATGGCGAGCGTTTAGGCGAGGCGCAACAGAAAGAATTGCATTGCCCTGACAATCACAACCTTCCATCCACATGGATCCCTGTCAGTGGCAGACCTCAGACTGTCAGGTCACATAATCGTATTTAGCATGCCCTTGTTGGACCCCATAAAGCGGGAGGCTTTTTTCCTGTCTACAGAATATATCCTTTAGAAAAACATGATAGGTTTATATAAGACTGGTGTCTGCTGATGAATTTGCTAACAGAAAATTGAAGTTGAATGTAATATAATCAATCTCTGTTTACAGTCAACTTGAAAGTGAATGCAAATTATAGATGCACAGTATTGTTTACTGTGCATTTAAAATGTGCATTTTAGATCACCCACAGATTCCTTACATTAGATTAATGAATATGGCAATATTTTTTAATCTAGTAAAATGTCAACATCATGGATACAAATAACAACCCCTCCAGGATAATGTAACAAATACTAAAATGCATGTGTAAATGGATTGAAAGTGCTATTTTATTTTAAGTGTTAACCTTAACATATAACCATATTGCTGGGTGTATTATGTGTATTAACTCTCTGACATGGATTGTTATAGAAACATATTGAAGGAGCAAGTGAATCATAAACAACGAGACTAAACAGGGATTGCTAGGTCAGTAACCACAGCTCTCTTGTGTAAAATTTGGGGTAGAGTCTAGAGATAACAGCGATCAGACAGTGATTGATTTAACAGCCATGGTTTCATGTAGCAGAAAGGAAACTGGAGGGAAGTCACTGAATACGGAACACACAGCTCTTAGCTGAGTAACAAGGAACAGTAGCCGTAGACAGCATCTTTCGCATAAGCAACAAATTCACTAAAAGGAAAGCGTCAGTACCAACATTTCACTGTGAAATGTCAACATTTGAAAGGGAAGCTACATTATTTTAGGCTGGAGATAGAATCGGAGAAATCTGTCCAAAACAGACAAGCAAAGTCGGTCACAGCAGCTGGCACTGCGAGCCTGTTCTGATAGCCTTAAGCAGAATAGATCACTGATCATCTGATGGAGAGGAGCCATAATGTCTCTTTTGAATAATCTACGCAGAGTCAGCTGGATCACTAAGATGCTGTCGTAATAACAGAAGTCTTATCAAATGTTTTACCTGACAAAACAATATTTAAATCAGTAACAGATACATTTTCCATTATGGAAACTGGAAATACTCAAAAAAAATTATGGAATTATATATATTTTATTGTCATATATTATGTTTTTATGTATTGTCCTTACATGTGAGGACATTAAGATGATCGAGCTTGACAAAAACACACTCTCACCCTTACGCTGAGCACACAACTGACTTGCAAAAACACTGTGCTTCACAGAATATGCATTTCCATTCAAATATGCACTGCTTATTGTCCACCTGCCTTGTTAAAGGAACCGTTCTGGATTTGTTGCATAAGACTAAGAAATTATGTTTCCATAGCAACAACAGTTTGATGAACGTTTCAGTGGCAGGAGTGATCAACATCCTCAAATTTCATATACTGTCACTGTTGCACAGCTGGACCCCAGCTTGCATGTAGCCATCTAAAACCATCAGCAGAAATTGGCCAACATAAGCCAGTGCATCAGTGACCTGATGACAAGGGCAGACCACACATTAATAACCAGCCACAGGCGTCACTTAAGATGGAGCCCAAATCACACTGCACTTAACTCCATCATAGTACTCCATCAGACTGGCCTTCACATCAGCAAAGCATACGTCAGTCGTCTGTTCCCCGTGTTTGTGAAGCGGCTTTTTCATACTCATGTTCGCACTTCTTTATATAAATATTATAACAGAAGACATAAATTCTCTCTGATTCACAGCAGCCTTTGCCTCGTAAAATCCTCGTGATTTAATACAAAAGCAACAAGACAGATGTTGTCTGTGGAGATTTCATGTATAAATCACAAACTTTGCAGATGCAGTAATAGATTTAGATTTGTGTCTTGTCTACGGTGTGTCTCCAAATCAGAATGACAAACTGTTCATATCCATTTCTTCTGCAAAGCCATGATGTCACAAAATAAAACAAATGACGCATCAATCCCCCTGAACTCTGTTCAAGCTTTACTTTTCTGGACACTTGCTGGAGACCTCTTCACTTCATGTCTTCACTTCCTTACGACTGTAGTGCAAACTAAAGCTCTAGGTGATAAGACTCATGACCCCATTGTGCGTGGGCTCCAGTCAGGGTATCTCCTCTGCTGGTCTGACTCATTCACACAAATGGGTCAAGCTTCCATAGTCTGTCTCACACTTTGACTGATATTGTATATCCAAGCTTTAAAATCTATTCCTAAAATTTAGAGTTTAAATTTATTATAGTATCCAAATCTTTTTGACACACAGGATGAAGCACCACTGCCTTCACATCCCCCACATACTCCAGGCTCTGCCCACAGACAGAGGGCACCAAAAAACACCTTCTGCTGAAAAAAGAAAACACTGTATGCCAAAGCTTGAACTGACTGTTGCCATCTGCAGCCTTAAGCAGGAAATTGGCCTCAAAATAATATGGACAAAGGACAAAAGGCAGCATTGGATGAATTAAAATAGGAGACTAGTTTTAAGATTAAGGTAAGTCTGTTAATACAAATACATAGTCTGAAACTGATTTCAAATAGACTTTCGTGGTGACCTGATCTAGATAAAATGGATAAAATCCACATAATCTGGTCAAAATATGCTTAAACAGCTTGCACTCATCTCAGATTGTTTTAATACTCTAGTCTATGTGTCAACTGTGAAGCACACTTACTGGATCAATACACTACTGTCTACCAGTTCAGCTCAAACGAAAGCATGTCTCTGATTGTGAAGGAGGCAGATTAAAAGTCATTATCATCTCTTCCCCCATTATCATCATCATTTTGCTCAGGATCATTGTGGGACCACATTCTAACCTAACATGCACTGAGCAGAACAAACACTTCTGATAGGTCACCAGCCCATCGCAGCCAATACATTTGTACAGGTGAATGTTATTAGAGTGACTGGAGTAAATGTTAGCATGAGAATCAAACTAATCTGCCATTTCGTTTTTTTTATTTGCTCTATTTGATGTACTGAACAAATTGTTTAATAGAAAGAAAAAAATCAGATTTTACAAAAAGCGCAACCACAACAGAGTTACACAACAGCAATAAGCAGCACTAGTCTGGAAAATGTAGTCCACTAATGAGTAGAAAGTATTAGAGCAATACTCAGCACACATGAATGTAGCCACAAGTGCACGACTTATTTCAACCGACCTACTTCTGATTCTTTTAAAGCACAAGTAACCAAAGGTCCTCGAGGCCTTCAGTATAGTATACTGCAAAGTCTGCAAAGTTCTGGAGTGAGTTGTAACCAATATCCTGCATGACATATCTGATATATGTCTGAAATTTGCCTGATTACCACTGTATCATTTATTTGTGTCTTGAGTGAGTGTGAAAACCCCATAGAAACCTTGTATGCTGATTAACTGTATATCAAATTAAATTATTAAGGTAGAAACAAGGAGACCATGTTGGTGTTGACAGAATTGCTAGTTATTATACAAATGCATGGGCTCTCACACAAGACAAAGCTATCAGTCTACTGTGGGACTGCATGCTCAAAGTCCTGTGTGGTCACAGTGAAGCGCAGGCTTTGCAATTTGGCTCTAGGCTTTTACTAATCCTGACAAAGCTATTATTTGTCTGTTCTGCAATTTGAACTGCAGGCGCATCTCCTTTATTTAGTTTTCAATTTCCAAGAATTAGCACAGAGTGTTATACGGAGAAACTGGGTCAAAATGTGCGTATGTGAGGGAGTTCCAGACAGAGGAAGAGAAAAAGAGAGAGAGAGAGAGAGAGAGAGAGAGAGAACATGTGTGTCACATTTCAAAAGTCACTTTTGGTAACTTCAGTTTAATTTTTCATAAACACAACCGATAGACAGATTAAAAAGCTTTATTAAAACTAGCATGATCAGGCAGAATATTTAAGCCAGAAAGCAACATCAAAATCTGACAATTAACTAAACTTGGAAAAAAATAATAATAATAGCAAGGCCATTCTCTCCCATACTGTCTTTGATCCACTAAGTGGGATGGAACTGGATTACGTTTGATGCAATTCTCAAAGCATACTGTACAATCTGAAATTAGCAGAGGAAAAACTGAGCTGTGTACACAAATGACAAATAACACTTTTACTATACCAAGCACAGGCACCTCCTGTGCCTTTCAATCACAGTGAATACAGAAGATATCAAAAAAGTCTACTGTATAAAAAACACAAAGTAAAAAGCAGTTCAGGTTACAGTAAATGCATCTACTGGTTCTAAATAGAACATCTGTTCTGAAACCAAAAGGCTGAGCCCCTGTTCAACACACAGAACAAACAGTTCAAGGTGGTATTTTATCATGGGGATAACTGTCGTTTGTAATACTGTATTAAATGCCATTATTTCATTCATCAACAGTCACATATATACGTTTGTGAATGCAGAAGGCACACAAGGAGCTAATCATATGTGCAACTTATTAATTCTTCAAACACTGTTGGAAACAACTGGTTCAGGCATTGATTGCACATACAACATGCACTCCACAGCAAGAGATCTCTCATTTAGTGACATCTTTAGTCTGACAGACAGACAGCCAGCTGTGTTTATGTCTGAGCAGCCCGGTGTAACAGAAAGAGAGGAAAAGAGAGGTTTCGATTTCACTGACTCGCAATATGTAGCTTGATACATCTTCACTGCATTACTGAGTGAGTGCTGAGATCATGTTTAGATTCAGTGCATATTTCAAAGTGCTGTCATCTGCTTTTTATGCACGTATCTGTGTTCAGCAGCACTTATACAAGGTTACCATCTGAATACTGCAACTATAAATAACACTATCTTCTCCTTCCTACAATCCAATTTCCCTAGCTCACCCAGTTAGATTTAATAATTTAGCACCCTAATGAGTGGTCATATTAAGCTCCTTGTATCTGAGAAATTAAAGTCCTGGGCTTCACAGTAGTGCAACAGCACTACCTCTGAGGTCAAGAAAAGCACTCTTGTTTCAGTTTAACTGATGTACACTATCAAAACAACATCATATGCACTTAACTACAAATATGCAACACAAAATGCCATTGAAGAAGCTCACAAAAAGCAGCACTAAAAGTTAATACATAAAATATCTATAAAAACGTGAATATTAATTAAACAACATCCTGCCTGGACCATATATTTCCTTGTACCATGGCAAAGATAAATACATTTTAATAATAATTTTAAGGATCACACTGTTTTCAATAAACAGAGTATTAAGCATTATAAAATTTATTTTTTTATATATTTTGGTTATTGTAGTTTTCTTTTTTATTAATACAGTTTGCTCTCTGTGCAATTACTGAAAGCAGTTAATATTTGAATTGCCATTTTTATCAGTCTGGGAAAAAAGATAATAGCTTATATGAACAGTGAATTGACATTTTACCCTGTTGTTTGAACATTTTACTTGATGTCCGTCTGGCACCGCTACCGTCTGTGATGTCAGAATACCTCTGAATAAAATTAAATTTTAAAATCTGAGAACAAAACTCCCTCTTGCACCCAACAAGAGGAGACAACCTGAAACAGTGTGTACTAGGTTTTGAACAAAAACATTTTTCAGACAGTTTTTTAAAAGCAATATTTGATTCACTATAATACATCCCAGTCAGCTCATACTTGTATGTATTGCACACCTAATGTTTCAAAGGTGTTTTTTCTTTGTCTTTTTAATTTCTATAGAACTACAATATCTACAGTTTAATAAAAAAAAGTTTATTTCCTATGCTTGTTTGTGTTTCAGTTTTAGTTTTCTTTCATTCTTTTTTTTTCTCATGTTCACACATTCTTCACTGTTAAATACAATAACCATTGTAAAAAAAAACCAAAAGGTTTAACCACTGCTTATTTTCATTGGAAAAGGCAAGACTCAATGTTTCATAAAAAAAAAGAAAAAAAAAAAAAGGAAAACATCAAGTGCAAGACCTAAATCAATGACATAACCAGCTACAGTTCAGTTATTTATCAGATTTATGGAAGAATCATATTCACCCTGATTCAGATGTGTGTTTATGATTAGATGGTTTTTGGACTTTTGCTTAAAAGATGTTTGTGACGTATGTATATGGTAAGCAAATGATGGTTTGTTGAACTACAGCAAAGAGAATAAACCTTGGAGGGAAGGCAAATTTGTCCACTGAGGAGCTTCAAAGCACAAAAGGAGGGAATGTTTTACCACATGAGGCCACTCTAGTAATGTCAGGAAATTCTGTGATAAGTGATTTGAATTCTATGTCCAAGTTTTTTGAACATGCAGGTTCATGCTTAAAAGAGAAAAGAAGGCAGAAATCTGAGGTGATTATTGGTCGATGTTTGTATGGGGGATTGGAGGAGCTGGAGAGAAAGAAGAGTTGAAGCAGAGAGACTGAGGGAGGACAGTTGTTTTACATCTTCTTTGTGAGTCACAGGGAAGAATTTCAGCCAGAGACTCCCATGAAGAGATGATTATATCATGGCAGTTCTCTTCTGGGTTCCTGCTAAGAGATAGAAAATAAAATTAGCCACAACAGACAGTCAACCTCGGCATAAACTCAGCATAGAAAGTCCTCACTCATGCAACAGTGGATTGTGACTGGTTACTGCCACCATCATTGACACGTCAATGGGTTTCAGGGACATTAAGTACAAGACCAAATCAATAACTTGTTCCTATATTTGGGTATATATATATATATTTTTTTTGGTTTTTCAAATCAGTGTAAAATAAAATATGACAAAGCCATAAACTACTACAGGGAAGCATAATGTGTATATAAAGCATGCACAAGCAGGCATCACAATGTGGTCTTGGATTTTTGGTGGGCCAATATTGCATCTATAAAGAGGGGAGGGATAGGCTCCAAGTGATTGTAGGGCATTGGCCACAGATTTGAAATGTAGTGTAACAGAGCTTATTTGCAGGGTTGTGCACATAGTCCATGAAGTCACTGCTCCCAGGAACTTTACTTGGTGACAACCTATTGGGGACAATTCATTCCATAATCCTTTTTTTTTTTCTATCTGTGCCATCACTTTGCCCCAAATCTCTCCCAAGCTACCCAGATGTGCACAACACAAATCTGACCTGCAGCCAATTTTATTCTAATCTCAGGTCTCAGTATAAGCTGATAGGTTTTCTCACTTGAGAGACTGGCCAATTTATATTTTAGTGCCCAAAATGGCATTGCAGGGTTAGATGTGTGAAGGAGACAACCTGATCGGGGACAAATAGAGTTATTTCATTTCAGTTCTACTTTATCTGGAAAAAATATGTTGACCAAAAGATTACACAAAAGACTTTGGAGCTGTGACTTTTGAGGACAACCAAATAGAAAAGGTTAAAAAAGATCTATACAAGTATAGTGGCTCTACATAATGTAGTTAGCAACCAGCATACCTCCAGTTGTAGAATGGACTTCCTTTCATTTTGAGTACTTAAGAACAGAAAAAAGAGACAAGTTCAGTTGTGCGTGTGAAACTCACAATACATACAGATCATACACAAATGTCTCTCTCGCTCTCCATATGCACCTGTGCATTAATGCATATTCATATTGTTTAATCTTTCAGAGCACCACTTGTTTCAGTTTAGTCTGCAGGTGCAGCTGTACAAAAACAAACACCATCTGGATCAGTATCAGCAGGTCTACACTGATTATAGTCTGCTGTGTGCAAAAGTGTTGCCAGAGATTCCAAAGACCTCCAGCACTGTGCATCTCACTTTGTATAACAACACGTCTTCTGCTTGAAGAGAACTCCTCCATGTCTGGATTTCTTTGAAGTGCTCCCCCTCTTACGCCTACTAGTTATGCTCTGATTTTGTGTTGTACTGCATCTGCAGTAAATGACCTACATACCACATAAGACATCAGAAAATGGCACATTTTCATTTTAGGGTTTGACCTAATTATGCAATAAAAGTGCAGATGAATTATTTTCTATTGCGTCTGAAATATTGTACACTAGAGTCCATGATATATTTAAAACAGTATGTGTATGAATGTGTTTGTTATGTCAAGAAAATAATGCTCTAATGCCATAGTTTATACCGTCAAACCATCTCAATGACAGCTTGGGCATTTTTACTTTACATTGACATGAAAATGTAAAACATTACACTGTGTATCGGGAGTTTTTTATACAGTTCAGTGGTCCTCCTGAAAAGAGATAAAACGCTAACGTGAGGTATATTATACTCAATATATTATTTTCGCTAAAAAAAACCCATCAAAATATGTATATTAGTACAAAGAAATTAAAAAATGTATATTAAGTACAATACAATACATGGCAAATTTAAGAATTGTACTTCTATGAGACGTACTTTAATCTAAGTTATTGTGTTTCCCAGCTCCTGTGCCTGGTTTTCTCAACAGGTATGTGTTCGGGTGATTTTCACCCCATATTATTGATAGAGGCTCTAAAATATTGAAACAGAATCGATAATTCCTAAAAAAAAAAAAAATCCTAGAAAAAAAAACTTATGGAGCTGGGAACTTGTTCTACGGGCCACCTGTTCCTGGGACATTCGAGCATTTTCAGTGACATTTTTTGGTCCTTTTTGGTAATCCTGACGATAGTGTAGGGTTATTTAAAATGTGAAAAAAGTAACATACAGAATGATACATGACACTAATAATGTTTCTAATTTTATATCTACAACCCATTTAAGTATTTATTAATATAAAATATGTATATAGTCATTGATAAAGGGAAAAAAAAGAATTAACAACTTGCTTCCACAGAAAGTACAACAAAACCTTTGTTCAGCTTCCAGAGAGAACTTCCTGTACACAACAAATACTTTTTTCAGTTCCATCAAAAGCTTTTCTTCAAGATAACCGTTAACATCTCTTCATCAATTTGACTAATGACACTGAATCACAACCAAACCCAGCTACCATGTCATTTATACATACCTCCAACGTTGATGCTCTGGAGTCTGTGGTCTCACTTGGCCCTATGCTTCTAGGTATACTGGACACGAAATACCCAGCTCCTTTAGGAATTATGGGCTGTCTCACCACCACTTTGCCTTTCCTGGTCTCTGCAAGGAACAAACTGTACCAGTAGGCATCACTGGAAATCAGAGTGGAGTCTGCAATGGTGGAGCTTCTCTGGCTGATCACGCTGTTCCTGCTGATCACGCTGTTCCTGTTGGCTGGGGGGATCTTGATGGCCTTCGGCTTTGGTTTTTGACACTTCAGCACAATAATAACCAAGATAGTTATCAGGAGCAGAAATGACACGGCCCCTAAACCAATGACTAAGTACAGGTTTAGGTCTGTGAACACATCATATTCCAATGGCAACTCTGTAGTCTCTGAAAAGGACATAGCATGTTCCACTGTTGATATCTTGATGGTGACGGTCGCAGAGAGAGCAGGTTCACCGTTGTCTTTGGCAACAATCACAAGCCTCTGTTGTCTTGGGTCTCTGTAGCTGAACATCCTTGTCGTCCGGATTTCACCGTTATACTGATCAAGGCTAAAGAGGCTTGCATCACTGATCTGCAGGAGCTGGTAGGTGACCCTGGCGTTCTGCTCAGAATCGGCATCAATAGCAATCACTTTGGCCACCAAGTGCCCCTTATCTGTAGACCTCGGTATCACCTCCTCCACAACAGAGCCCTGCGCCCGCCATGGAGACACTATGAGAGGAGTGTTGTCGTTTTGATCCAGAATGATGATGTGAACTGTCACATTGCTGCTCAGTGGGGGAACACCAGAGTCTCTAGCCTCAATGTGGAAAAGAAAATCCCTCTCTCTCTCATAATCAAAGGTCTTCAGAGCGTAAAGATCACCATTCTCAGGGTTGATAGAGAACAGCATTGACATAGACGTGTTTACAATCTCCTTCTCCATTATGAAGTAAACTAAGTACTGGTTCTCATTTAGATCTGGGTCAAACGCACTCAGAGATGTCAGTAACGCCCCTGGTAGATTATTTTCCACAACATGGATTGTGTAGAAGGACTGGGGGAAAGTTGGTGCATTGTCATTGACATCTAGGATCTCTAAATTGATGGTCTCATTTTCAGATAAGGGCGGGGACCCTTTGTCTGTCACTCTCAGTGTGATATCATATTTGCTAATTATCTCTCTGTCCAGCGGCTTTGAAATCAGCAGCTCAAAATAACCCTCTGAGGATTTGTTTAGGATGAATGGTAAGGTTTCCTGTTGATTCAAGGTGAGCACAACTTTACCGTTGACTCCGGAGTCCCTGTCGCTGACACTGACCACTGCAATCAGCGTCCCCACAGCAGCATCCTCACTCAGAGAACTTTTCAGAGACTTGATGGTCACCTCAGGGTAGTTATCATTCAGGTCTGTGACAAACACCATCACTTTACAGTGTCCCGACAGCGGGTTCGCCCCTCTGTCCTGAGCCTGTATGTGCATCTCAAAACTTTGACTCTCCTCATAATCAATCACCCCTTTCACTTTGATTTCACCTGAGTTTGGATCAAGTGAGAAGAGCTCTTGTGTCTTCTCTGAAGTGTACAGAGTATATGAGTATGTTAACTGAGCGTTTGTGCCTTCATCCAAGTCTGATGCGTTTAAAGTCATGACCACTGTCCCTGCAGCAGAGTTCTCTGAAACGTTGACTGCAAAGAGTGACTGACTGAACAGGGGGGCGTTGTCATTGATATCCAGGACATTAATAATGATGCTGGCTGTGCCGGAGCGGGGAGGCACCCCTCCATCCACCGCGGTTAAAATCAAATTATGAACCGCATGCTCCTCTCGATCCAAATTACCATTGAGAACCAAATCGACATATTTGGAGCCATCGCTACCAGTTTGTATATCGATGTTAAAGTATTTGCTCTCGCTGAGATAGTAGGTCTTGATTGAATTCGCCCCCACATCTGCATCCACGGCGTTTGTCAATGAGAATCTCTCACCGGGAGGGGTTGCCTCCGAAATGTCCAAGTGCATTGTCTTTCTGCGAAACAAAGGAGCGTTGTCGTTGATGTCCATGATTTCTAACTCAATGTTAAAAATGCGAATGGGGTTTTCAAGTATGACATCCATTTTCAGAAAACACGAGGTGGTTTTAGTGATGCAAATGCTTTCCCGGTCTATCTTCTCGCGGATTATCAGCTCCCCCGTCTCTTTGTTGATGTCAAGGTAATTTTTGCTGTGGATGACATCGAGCTTTGCTCTGCGTTGCACCAAACTGCGAACATCCAGACCCAAATCTGTGGCCAGATTGGCAACAAAGGAGCCCTCTTCCATCTCCTCCGGAATAGAGTACCGAGTAATGGAAAGTGCAAATCCCCATAGTGTAATAAATGTAAGACCAAGCACTATCAGTCGTGTCCGTAAAGGTGCAGTGATGACCGCCATTGTTATGGTATTTTTTAAAGAAAGAAATGAATCAGATCTGCCCTTACGATCAGGTCGTCTTGATAGAGGGGAGCGCCGATGTCATTCTTGCCTCCACGAGTTGTAGCTGTAGCTGCAGTAGGCCATGTACGGTACAGCACCGCTGGAGGAGCTGAGCTCTCACAGCATTGCTCTGTAGGGGCGTACACAGCATTTGTATAGGCTGGCTGGGTGGCCTCACTGAAATGAAGGGTTGATCACATGGAAAATGCATACTTCACAACAGAACAAAAAAAAAACCCAACACATTATTATATTATATTTTAGATAGTTATTATTTTATTTATTCATAACTAATAACCTTTCTGTGGACATTCAAATACATGACAGATTTTTATTTTGCAATAATTTAACTTCTGAAAAAATTAAACCTAGGAGTCAGGGGGCGCCTGAAGATACAAAAAAGTAGTGCTGGGCAGTGATAAAAACAATTTAATCGTGGTTAATCACATGATTTTTCTGCGAATAATTAATTAATTAAAGTTAGAAACATACTATTATTATATGATATTTCAGAAAGGTATTATTTTATCTGTTTATAACTATTAAACTTTCAGTGGACATTAAAATACATGTCGGATGTTAATTTTATTATGAACATGACATGTTTGACATGTTTGGGATTTAAGAAATATTATGTTTCTTTTGGTTAGGTTATGTGAGTATTCTAGGCTTCATCCTTACAGAAAGGTATAAAGTTATAAAGAATATATGTTGTAGTCTAAACTATCTAAGTCTGTATACCTGCCTCAGCCTCAAGTTACCTCCCCTAATTCACTTTATTAGACACACCCATAAATTATAAAACTCCACCCATCAGGCCTGCAAAGTCCTTTTCCCTCCAGACAAGTGTATGAACAAAGACAGCATATGTCAATTAAAATATCTACTTATCATCCTTGATCCAATATCAGCCAATTTGATCAATCCTGTAAATTAATGGTATGGGTATGTATGTTCTGCATTACATTGTGATTCTTACATTTAATAAATTAGAGGATGACTGCATACCGAGATTGTGAGTGAATGCTATAACTTGATTTTCTTTTTACACTCAATATATTGCCCTCTGTAGAACTCTGTTTAGTATTAATGTGATATCCTTTGACTACAGAAAAAATCCATTCATCCATCTGTCCATCCTTTATTTTTGTCTACTTGAAATAAATTATTGGAATTGCCTTCTAGGATCCTGTGTTTATATGTGCACACCACATAGATGTTCTATAGATCAGCACCACCATTGACAGAGTATTTTTCCCACTGTGTGTATGGGGAGAACCAGCTGGAGCAAGCAGAGAATTAAACCTTTGCCCTCCTCAGCTGACATCTTCGCAAGAATAGTTGTTGTTCATCTCTAAGTCAGCATTAAGTTGATCTGAATATACCGTTGTTTGCCCTTTTCTCTCTTCTGTAGTACCAGAATTAACAATACATTCAGTAAGTAAGACAACAGTAAGACAAGAGAGGCTAGATGGTTTTTTATGTCTATTTCTACAAGGTTGCATTCAAAATATCACAAAATAGGAATCCAATGGAAATTTTAAAATACTATTATGTTTTCTTGGTTATTTTTGTCTTGTAGGACATCCCTTATCTAACAACAGGAGGGGAAGAGTAATACTGTTAATACTGCAACTAAAATTTATGCACACAGTTTTTATTTAGCATTGACCTACACTTGAAAAGCCTATATTTAATTTCAACTTTATTTATATAGCACCAATTTACAACATAAGTCATCTCAGGGCACTTTACAGTGTAAGGTTTAAGACCTT
>JAUYWH010000006.1:5809436-5826366 GCA_034779795.1 Ctenopoma multispine
ACTCTGCTTCCTGGGCTCCACTCCGGGATATCAGGGTTTAGGAGGTCTAATAAACTCTGTCATATTTCTAGATATAACTATACCTTTGTCATGCTGACTGTTCCATAACCTGTGGAGCTTTTGCTCTCTATAATTAGCTGTGCCTACAGATATATTTCAGTGTGTTCTTTTCAAAACTAAAGTGACTGCGTACTAAAATATTGTACTGGAGAATGTTAAATATTAATGGTAGTCCTCAATATGCCTGTTGTTTAACGCCATCTAGTGACAAACCAGATAAGTTCTCTCTGCATCATAATGCATTTCAAGGGATGATCAGATCTGGTACAGAAAAAAGGCAAAGATGTTTATGAAAATCAATACATTACCTGAAGAGAAAGGTGTATACAGTGCTAACAAACAGACTCTACAACAGTAGACAATGTAATAATTCCTCATATAGTCATGAGACTATAACCACAATGCAACTGTCCCGGCCACCTTAGATTATGAATATGCCAAAAATACCAAGGACTATAATACAGCTATTAAATAAGTTTGATATTCATGTTTTTGTACCTGATCTCTGATAAATAAATAACACAATATCCACCAAATGCCGAGTTGCTTGTTTTTTCATGCTATGTATTTAATACTGTTTGTATAAAAAAATATGTATAAAAGCAATGCACAACAACCCACCACATGTCCACTATAGTAAAGAGTGGGTGAGAGAGGACATGTTCGGAATTTTGTCTAATATACTAAATTGTTGGTACTTATGTATCGTATCCAGCCTGTTAAAGAATAAACTGTTCACATTGTCAACCTTTACAAATTAATCAAAATGTGCTCAAGCTAAATTAGATCTTTACAAGTGCATACTTGCACAATAATTTCAGATAACCAGATCAAGTGTTTTTTTAATGTAGCTATGTGAGGGAAAGGCACCCTCTAGTGGAATTACAAGGGAAACTCCTCTATTGTGATAAACAGAAGATTAATGTGGGCTTCAGTAGCTGTAATATTGGGATGCCTGTAGATTGTCATATAGATGTAGTACTATCTGCATTTGTTTTTGAATTCTTTGTAGTCTGTAAATACTAATTTATTTTAGTTCATTTTTTCTCAAATGTTTTATGTATCTGGCTTGAACTTCAGAGGCGTTTTAATAAATCTCATACTGGCTCGTGGCACTCAGCTTTTTGAACATGAAGCAGTTCCCTCAGGCAATCAGACCTGAGATTAACACACTAATCTGTTTATTTTATTTATAGCTCTGTTAGAGGAGATGGATCTTGGGGATAATCTGCACAGTAGTAGTTTACAACCCTTGATTTACTGTCCAGTAGAACAATAGGAAAATGTCTTCCTCAGGAGAGCAAGGTTGATACTTGGTGCCTAAAGTATGACTTCATTCCTCATACCTCTGACCCCAATGAAGTCAAATCTCAATGTTAGCATCTAAGCATAAAATGAATTTGCAGACAGCTGTTTTGTTTTTTGAAAACCTCTTAGCTACTGTATTTGTTCTCATGCTACATTTTCATATTCATTCCTCTTCCACAATTGCAAAGTTGAGGACAGTTTAATTGATATTATATTTATTCATTGACTATATACACAGTGATCAAACAAAAAACTATGAAATAATTTGTACATTTACTGATTCAAATCACACTCAGCGGTGAAATCTCTATAACCAGTGAATGAATTATGTCTTATTACCAAACAGTTGAGCTCAAACAATATAACTGGTCAATCTGATGGTCTTTGTCATAACATTACAGAAGAAGTGTTTTTTTTTATTTCTTTGAATTATGTGTGCATTATGCCTGAATTGTATTTAGACTTTTTAAATGCAATTAAATAACCTGTCACTAAATGTACTCAGACATGACTGGATGATAAGAGACAAACTGATAAACACTTCATCATCCAAATAAGATCTATTTTGGATAACAACAAGCAAATACTCTTTGTTGAGTGTAGCTGTAGCAGTTTTTAAATCCTTTATCTTCAATATCACAGCTGTGGATTGAAACATCTACTTTCAAAGCTTTAAAGCTTATTGCTACTGTAGCATGGTTTGTCCACAACTTTGATTTGACACACGCGCATGGACCCCAGTTGTTCCCACAAGTCAAAAAGGTGTCTCAGCACAAAAGTGGACAGCCTTTATGTCATAGACTGTAAACTGCTAAAATCATCAGCCTTTTTTAAGAGTTAAACCTTCACAGAAGTAATCCTTGTGAGAACCAGCAGCCCCCAAACAGATCAATCGCATTTACCTGAGTTCACAGCTGTTGGGAAAGAAAACCCTTTTTCCCAGTGTTCCACTTCACTGCCTTCAAACTACTACATCTGAACCACTTTGCTCTACAGACTTGAAAAGCTTGACTTCATGATGCCCATTTTTGTTACTCATAGAACCCCCCTTAACTCAAAATAGACCTATTTTAAACAAGTATTTACACAAACAAAAAAATACTTGCTGGAAGAAGTGGGGTTAAATTCCAATGGTAAAAGGAGAAATATAGTCTCAGTTTCCAGGAGCAAATCTTCTACTGAAGGAATGTACAGTATAGTTGTTAATGGAACTAATTAATGCCATATGTATCATACATAGAATAAACAGTATAGCATATCATTTGAAGATAACATTGCTTATGAGACCATCGTGTTTGTCAAAAGATTGTTCATAGTTTGAGATCAATTTCTTTTTCTTTCCAAACGTAGAGAAAGTGTTGTAGACATCCAGTTCTTCCCTGGGTGCCAGCTTTGGAGTGCTGTAGCCAGACGTAGTGCCAGGAATGTATACATTGTGCTGATAGTCTGATGTTTCAGGTTGAGGCTGGCTGTACTTTGGAGTCCATGAGTAGTTAGGAACTGTTCCCTCTTGAAGAGACATCTTGCAGTCTGTAAAATGCACATAAATTACAGTTTGCATCAAAAGATTATTTCTGTAAAGACCTCATATTTGCATACAGTGTACTTGATTTGAATAAGGTGCTTTTAAAGGCATCTACTTTAGTTCAGTTTTTTTTTTTTTTACAAAAAAGCTAAACACCTCTCGCAGGGCCTTAAGTAATCCTCATGTTGATTCATTAAAATTCCCCCTAAATTTGCAGTCTGGCATGATCTGCTTTTCAGTTTACCATTTTATATTTCAGACTAAATCCTTAGTCACAGACACACAGGGACCACCACTCTACCACCTCTTCTTTCATGTGAACCATAATAAGCTGAAATCGCACAGCATCCGCCACTTACCATGCATATGGTTTCCCCAGGTCCAGTACTGTGGTGCCACAGAGCAGGAAAACCCATCAGTATCATATCTTTGTTGCCGTAAAAGAGTGCCTCCCACATTGGCTGAACTATACCTACAATGAAAAAGAGGCAGTATAACTACATACATATACAGTTATGTGCACTAGCTGATGACATTTCAATGTTTTGATGAGCACTGAAAACCAACCTTTGAGCAACTTACTAATGCCCTGAAATGAACATAATTGATTACTGTGATGCAGAGAAGGCTATAAAAAGTTATCAAAGCACTCCCAGCATGAAATGGCCACTGTCTAAAATAGCATTGAGAAATAGCAGTAAAGGGAAACTGTGGAAGTCAAGACAATATGTGGAAGACTTAGAAAACTTTTAAATAAAACTGCATGTCTGCTAGGCAAACAGGCAAAGCACAGTCCCTGTGTGCCTATAAAGGAGCTGCATGAAAGTCGAGCTGACAAAGCACAGGTGGTGCAATGTTACATGGTGCATCACTGAGGGTCTACAAGAGTCTCAAGGAAACCTGCAAAATCACACCTAGATAAGAAAGATTGGTTTGTAAAAAAGGTAGTGTCGGTAGATGAAGTTACAACTGAGCTCCATTGTCTTAATCCAAAAAGAGGCAGCACTTAATGAAAAGAACACGGGGGTGGAAATATTGAGTCTTGGTGAGTGTGTGAAACTGAAACAAGGCTGACTTCTACAACAGGACAATGATCCAAAGAAGACCTCAAACCCCCTTCATGAACTACTTTGAGAAACACAAGCTGAAGCTTTTGTACTGGCCACATTAAAGTGTTCATGTGCATGTAGAGCAGTATAAACTGAATTTACCTCTTGTATGCTGAGTTGCGTTGGTTCTTGGTCCAGGTCCAGTCCTTGTTCGAATATTTAATCTGTTCAGTGGAAACATAAAAAAACTCCGTAAGCAACTCAGGTAGAACAATTGCACTTCATTTATATCAGTCATATATACTGGCTATATGAAGGCATGTGGCCGATGAGATATACTTTCTGTTCATGTTGTGTGTTAAAACCAAGAGACAGTTTCAAGTATGTGATAAAAATGTGTTTATCTTTTATCCTTGAAACACCTTTACTACTTCTATCACACATCTTGACACACTGCGATCATTTGCGAAGATGAAATAAGAGTTAAAACTATATGTTCTGTTTTCATTACTTATGGAAATGCACTACTTATGCAAAACAGTGACATCTTTTTTTTTTTTGTCTGTCACCTACAGATAATGAAGCAGTAATAAAGTAGTTCGCTCTAAAGTTATATCTGTGATTATTCTTCACACATTGAATTGGTGTGTGCATTTTATTATCATTTTACACAAAACAAGTGTGTAAAATGCATTGTGAAGTCTGACACAGCAGTCAAATACAGTTGGGGGTTAAGTGTAATTAGTACATCATGCTCATTGTACCTCGTTAGGGGTTGCTGCTCTGTTGTTGGACAGCTTTTTATGGTCCAGTGTGCTCCAGCCTGAAGTAAGGTAGTCTGTGTTCTTGGCGTTATTCTGTTGGACTGACATTACCGGACTGCACGGCTTGAGGAACATGAAGTCACTTTTAGACGACTCTGGTGTCAGACACATTTTATAGCAGTAGACCTGCGGGAGCGCGCCGCTGCTTTGTGTCTCCGCGCAGCCGGACGCGCCTGTGGACATCCGAACATTTAAGTTGGACTTTTTGAACACCTCTGTGGTGGTGGCCGTTTCTGAGCGCGAGCAGCAGCAACACCCGCTGATGGAGGGGAAGTTGGACTCTCTGTTGGACGGTCTGCCCTTCAGCCTCCGCACTGCAACCAGGACGATGATAGCCACGAGGAACGTTAAGGATATTGCGCCCAGAGACACGATTAAGTACATGGTGAAGTTGGAGCTGTGATGCGGGCTTAGTGACAGGTCACCCAAATCGGGCTGCGAAGCTGGCAAGCTGTCAACCACTGACAGAATGATGGAAACTGTGGCCGTGAGGGGCGGCTGACCATTGTCCTTCACCAGAATGACCAGTCTATGCCTCGTGGGGTCTTTCTCCGTCAGCTGGCGTATTGTCCTGATCTCGCCTGTGTACAGAGCAACGCTGAACAAGCTCGGGTCTGTCGCTTGGAGCATTTGATAAAAAAGACGCGAGTTTTGACCTGCGTCTGAGTCCATCGCGTTGATTTTGCTGACAAGGTATCCAGCGTCAACTGATCTGGGCACCGCTTCGGTGGGCGCTGTGCCATTCCGCGGAAGTGGAGACACAATTACGGGCGCGTTGTCGTTTTGGTCCAAAATAAAAATATTCACTGAGACGTTGCTGTTGAGAGGAGGAAAGCCGGCGTCTTGAGCTTGAACTGTGATCTGAAAGTTTTTCAGTTGTTCATGGTCAAATGATCGGAGTGCGTAAATGTTTCCGTTGTCGGAGTTTATGGACACATATGTGGACACCGCCATCCCCTGTATATCTCCCTCGAGTATAGAATAGGAGATGTATGCGTTTTGGCCAGAATCTGGATCCAGTGCAGTCACCGAGCAAATTGATGCTCCTGGCGCGTTATTCTCAGTCAAATAAACACTATACGAAGGCTGTTTGAAGTGAGGTGCGTTATCATTTACATCAGATACTTGGACTAAAATAGTTTTCCGAGTGAATAAAGGTGGAGAGCCCATGTCTCGGGCGGTAAGGGTGATGTTATACTCTGCTACAGTCTCTCTATCCAGAAAATCACTAGTTACTAATGTATAGTAGTTCTTAAAGGACGAGTGGAGCTGAAATGGAACCTGATTGGGTATCTCACAGTCCACATTTCCGTTTTCACCCGAGTCTTTGTCCGTTACACTGATCACAGCTATCACTGTTCCCGGGGGCGCATCCTCCTGCACAGGTGTGGACACTGATGTTAAGATGACCTCAGGAAGGTTGTCATTTTTATCCAAAACGTTGACCAGTACTTTACAGTGCACTGCCACTGCGGAAGGGCCTTTGTCTTTAGCTTGAACATAAATTTCATGCATCCTGGCTTTTTCGTAATCTATCACTCCCTTGACTTTGATTTCTCCCGTGCGCGAGTCCACGCTGAAAAGTTGGCGCACTTTGATGGGAGCGTGGCCACTGAATGAATAGGTGATGTCAGCATTTGGACCCTCATCTAAATCAGTCGCATTGAGTTTTATGACAACTGTGCCTTTAGGTGCGTTTTCAACTAGCCTCACTCTGTAAAACGACTGGTCAAATACAGGCACGTTATCATTTGCATCCAAAACGGTGATATCAATTTGCGCAGTGCCAGATCTCTCTGGCGCGCCTCCATCCACCGCCGTTAGGACCATTTGATGCGCACTTTGCTGCTCTCTGTCCAGTGGGTTTTGTAGGACTAATTCAGCAAATTTACTACCATCACTGCGCGTCTGAATATCCAAAAGGAAATGCTCGTTTACACTCAGCAAATAGGTGCGCAGCGAGTTGGATCCAACGTCTAAGTCCTGTGCGCTCTCAAGCGGGAAACGGGATCCTGGAGCAGCGGACTCGGATATGTCTAGGCTAAACTCGGTCCACGGGAAACTAGGAGAGTTATCATTCACGTCCAGAATTTCCATTTCTACCCTGTAAAGCTCCAGTGGGTTTTCTATGACTACTTGTAAGTGGAAGGAACAGGACAAACTCTGGTCGCACAGTTCTTCACGATCAATTCTCTCATTGACAAATAAAACCCCGTTTTCTAAATTTACTTCCACATATTGCTTCTTGGCACCTGAGACTATCCGGAATCTGCGCGCGGAAAGTTTGTCCAAATCCAAGCCCAGGTCCTCTGCAATATTGCCAATAAAAGCTCCATGCTCGAGTTCCTCTGGGATTGAGTAACGAATCTGTCCACAGACTGCATCCAAGAAACAAGTGAACAACGCAAAATGGCACACTGCATGCCATTTCCCACAGAGTCTTTTCTTCGCCTCTTGTGTGTCCATCTGTAGGCTGAAGCAATGTCGCCAAGAACTATGTCCCTAGGGTACTCAGATAAGATGATGAACGCAGAATTGTGCAAAATAGAGTCCAGTGAAAAAAACCCAACTTGTGGTGCTGGAACAGCGACTGTCTACCGATGTGAAAAGAGAGGAGAAAGAAAAAGGATGTGCAAAGGCTACTAGCCTATCTCAGATTAGTGTGCGTTTTGTGTGTCGGTGTGTGTGTGTTTATTATTGGCCCTACTACTCCAAACGTGGGGGAAACGACATCTGCTCGGATAATCCTTCCTGCCCACCAGCCCGATCAAATTCATGTCACAGTCTGCAGGCTTTTATCGCAGGTCAAACGTCCTTGATTTAGTTTCTTGTAAGTGTTTCATCACTATGAACTGATATAGCTTAATATCAGCATAATCGGATATAAACAAACCTTCCTGCAGCATATTCACTGCAATGTATAAAGTCGATATCATTTTTAATCAAGCTACTAAAACATTTTCCTTATGTAGAACTATGAATTTTTAAAGCAGAAAATGAAAGTAAGTGTTGTTCTGGGTATTTGAAATTAAGTGATTCTGTTAGATTATTTTTTCTGTAAACTCATTGCTGGAACTGTGTAAGGGAATCAATACAAAAATCCATATTTTTTTGTCTATGTCATTGGAGGAAGTAAGAATTTCAGTTACATATTTATCAAATCAGAGAAAAAGGGTATGATAGCAATGATTTAGTAGAATACAGAGCCTCCACTGCAGCATTCTCATTAGAAAATGAACTCCATATATTTATTACAGAAACCGGAACAACAGTATAAATGACGCTACAGTATAAACGCCTATGACTTCTATAAATAGTAACTCTGTGAAGAGTGGGTTTGAAGTCTGTAAGTAACTAAAATTGTCCTCAGGATGCAGCCCAAATTCCCAGACATCATCACAGTTCCCTGCCAGGGGTTGCTCTTGTTTAAAACAACCCTTTAGCATATTTCAGTGTATTAATACTTAAATAGAGAAGTTGTATCTCCTTACTATCTATCGCACTGCATGCTCCACCCGTTTGCACCGAAGCCACTTCCCTGGTTGAAAACTGAAAACACAATCTGTCTGCAGGAATGAAACTGCAGCAGATGGCAAGGTTTTCCATGGGCTCATGCTCTTTTTAATTAATGGAATGGAGATTAGAGGGCTTTTTCCCTGGATCATTAGTGAACAGAGGAATTAAGACATTTTGTGAGGAATAATCCCAAGGCTATCGATGTGATGCACATGTGGTTTTCTCTCAGTGGTCATATTGACCTGCTTTTCACTGCCTAAGTGCATGGCATCACTTACGCATTGCAGAAACTAAGTAGCTGGGATAAGGGGACACAACCACCACATTTAGGGATCAAAAATACAAAAGAGATTATCTCTCTGTCACTCTCTCTCTCTCTCTCGCTGTCTCTCACATACACACACGCTCACTCTCACTCTCTCTCTCCCCCGCTCTTTCTCTCACTCAAGGGCAAAAGTAGAATATCAACCCCTTTGTCTTTAACTACTTTCCAGCTTTAAAACTGTAGGATTAGAATAGGCTAGCCTATATTCTGCAGCTTTTAAACGCTTTTAGCGGAGACGGTTCTGCGCTGGTAAAATGCCTCCCCAGTAACACTTTCTGAGTGCAGCTAATTATTTAGATTTTTAACCTGATAAACACTGCAGATGTTCTGCACCACCTGGTACAAAGAGCCAAAAGCAAACTGACTTTTCACATGATTGACTGCTATACTCTTTTTTTTTTTTTACCTTACCACACATCAAAGCACCTTGTATATTTCTGTTATAATAATGACAGACATGTTATGGGGTAAAAATGTGGCACCAAAGAGTAATAAAAATAGTATGAAAGCTGTCTGTAAATAAAGAAAAGATGGTGAATAAGATGCTTGTCTTGTCTTGAGTACATGCATGCACTCACATATATGGTGGTCAGAACTGGTGATAGTTTGAGTTGATCAAATGCACTCAACAGAATAAGTAACATTACCACGAAAATGGATTTTGGCTCCAATTTAGGTTTTCCATCCGTAAACATAGATTTTCATTAATAAATTAAGCAACTCAATAGGCTGCAAAAATCCATTTAGATATTACCTCATGCGCATGGTTGATTGTGTTTATTATTAAAGTCTCTGTTGCACCAAGTAAATGTTCTCTTTTCCTTCAGAGAACAGAAAAATCACTGAATGAAACAAATGAGAGAAGATGAAAAGTCCCTTGTCCTCCATCAGATTTCTCAGACATCATCATGGAGCCAGCATTTTGATATTAATCATCATATAAATATTATGTTAACACCAACTCAGTTAACTCAGACTGCGTCTATACTGTTTAGAAAATAGCTTCACAGTTTTATGTGAATCTATCCTTCTACCTGCTTCCTATAAATCTAGCAGCACGTGAGTTTTCATAAGGTCATCACCTGCATTATTAAACTAGGCGCAGTGTGTTTGTCGGTCCTTGACATGAATGTCAGTGGGAAGGGAGACAGGTGAGAGCGTAGTCGTTATTGGACCTGTCACATGGAAACTTCCTGACACCGACAGTTGGCACAGAAAGCCTGTGAAAACATCAACACTAAATTCTTGTCTGGGCAAGCCGCTCTCACAGGAAAGGGAAAAAAGGTGAAAAGAACCTGTTTCTCTTTCTCACCTTCACTCATTTCTATTTCACATTTAGGGAAAACTGGTCAGAAACTTCTTCCCTACTTCCTTATGACATACATAAAGTCCACAGAAAGGACATTATGGTAACATGTGGAAATAAAATGTTTAGGTTTTTCATTCTAAACTAACAGTGTCTCTTATTAAAGTTATATTACGTAAATACATAATATACTCTAAAACAAATCTTAATGTTGAGAGATGGTGTCAAAGGCTTCTGCGATCTGAACTATCATACTGAATATATCATATATAAGAATATATCTGAACAGATGACCCCTGTGACCCTTAGTTGACATGTGCATCATTTGTAACTACGGAAATGATGGTTTGTTTAAAAGTTGAAGCCACTACCCTTATTATTAATGACTCGCCCCCATTTATAACTGCTGACTTGATGGTTTATCATAAAGTGAGAATCTCATGATCTTTTATTAATGACCTATGAGCATCTGTAACTGATGACTCATGGATTTCTCTGCCACCATGTGAGCAACTACTGTATAATATTGTTACTGCACTGTATTAATAAAGATTATAATGTCTCTAACTTCCTAATCATCCAACAATTCTGTAGTCAAAAAAATCAATTAGTTCAAGGTCAAGGGTTTTCCACTTTTTGTCTTTTGCAATTATAAATGTTAATAAACAGTAAAGTGGAGTTTCTTTCAGTAGGTTGTAAATGTTAATGAAGCTCTAAATTGATTCTGGTCCAGATATCCTTAAGCACTTTTGCAGTGGTCAGCAGTCCATTTAAGGGTTCTTCCTAATGAACTAAGGAGCTAGCTTATAATACAAAAAAAATGCTGGAGGATCATTCATAAACTGAAATCCCCAAATGTGGTGTTAATAATGGATTAGTACTAAGGAAAAGGAAAAGTTAAGGAAGGGTTAAAGAAAGATTGTCTAATAAACCTTTTACTTACAAACATCCACCCTGAACTTATTGCATCTTACTGGTAGCTGCTGCAGAGAAACCATTCGAGAAACGGGTGCATGCACAGAACAACACACAATGAGGACATTTATGCATATGAGAAAGAAAGTGGCTTTTAAAACACAGAGATTACAGAGCAATTCAGGTCACCGTCGGATATGGAGAGAGTAAACAATTACCCCACCAACTAACAGATGTCTCCACAATACAACACAGCAACACTATGCATCAATACAGGGACTGCTCAGTCTGTGTAGCGTGGTCTTCTTTCCCGAGAGGACGGGCTGTTAGCCAATTTGAGAAGCCTCTCCTCGCTTGCTATGATCATTACTCCTGCAGGAAAGGAGAGGCAGACTGCAAACAAGAGTGGGGGCTGCTCTTGACTGACTGGGGCCTGTCTTATTGAGCAATCATAAAGATTTAGCACTTATATTTGAATGCTTTCAGCTTGTTTTTTGAGTTTAATCCACAAAATTACAGTTGTCCTTTTATCACTCTCTCTTTTTGTTACTCATTCTAAACATTTAAACTGCTAAATGATTATATTATCGTTATAAATATATGATTTGTAAAGCTACATGACTAATTATTTAGAGAAAGCCAAGTATATCCGCCTGCAAGTAGCACAGGTTCAGTTTTATTCTGTATTCTAATTCCATTTTACATGTTAAATTTTTATTATTTTGCTTTGCCAGCTGAATTGTCTGTTATTTAAACATCTACAAAACATTCTTGGGTGCTTTGACAGCTGGCAAAAATGATGTACAGTCTATTTCTATCTATTAATTGCTTAATCGTTGCACAATTTTGTGGTGGACAAATTACACTTCATTCTTGCATATATATATTCATCTACTGCAACCTGCAGATAACCTACAGCCTCAAATCTGAGCATCATTAATTTGGGTGATCATAGCTGGTAAGCGTAAAGCTGTATAAGCCACTTTCTATGTACTGAATATACTGGTACTTCAGCAGCATAAAAGCAGCTCAAGTTAACAGCTTTCACGCCAATGTAATGGCACATAAAAAAAACTATATTTGCTTCTAAAATAGATATTAAGATATGGAGGCTTCTTTACCTTTTCAAGCCTCTGAGTTGTCACTTTGAGCTCTTGAGGTTCTTCAGCTTGGTTGGTTTAGCAGCAGGATTAAATGTTTGTGTTAGTTTTCATTAGCAAAACACAGACGCCTGTTTGCTTGATTTGTAAGTTTTTGACTCACTTACTATAACAAAACAGCTAGCTAAACCACGCTTAACTTGCTAATGGGCATTTATTTTGTGATCCAGGGTGTACACCGGCAGTACTGAGAGGAGAGGAGATGCAACACTGCACCTGAACGCGGGAAGAATTCACCCGCATGCTAACATCTTTGTTGCTGACGTTAGCATAAATGCCCTATGATTCCCACCGTGGCTGCTTCTACTCCTACACATTATTTTGACAAACCAAGAACACATTTACAGCATGTCTCAGTAAGTTTATACGCTGTTACAATGGCCGTCATTGTTGAGTGCACGACAGAAGCTGATGAACATACTATCATCATTTCAGAGCAGCAGCTAGAGCAGCAGTAACTCTGTAGACCTAATTGTAACTTATTCAAATGTGCTCTGACTTTCAGTTCGTGCACTGCTCATATTTGAAAAGTTTCCATTTCCAAACTTTTAACAGGTTTTTCTCTCATAACAAGTGAGCCATGCTTCACACATGGATGGCCTACTTTGTGCAGCTGGTCCTCCAGAGAAACCTTATCATCAGACACTAATCACTGTAAACATAGTCAGACGTTATCCAGAGCCTGTCCACAGCCACACAGTTGTCTTCAGTCACTTAAATGGCAAGTGACGTCTGGTAATTGATCCCTGTTAGTAGCCAGTTACTGTAATTAGATACACCATTGCAGTCTCACTCATGAAAAAAATGAAATTACACTGTACTTATAATACTACTTACAGTACTATAATTTCAATATTGCAGTTTCAGTATTGTACTGTATATGCTGCTACAGTATAATGTTTAATGGGCACTCAGAGGACCTAAAACAAATACTTAACATGTACACTCTATCCTGGTAAGGGAATAAGACACAGTAACAAAACCTTTGTTGTATTCTGTGTTGGTCTTTTTTTCAGCAAGGCCTTTGACAGTCAGTCTAAAATAATAAGCAAAACAATGTGTTTTTGACCTTTGATTTCATCAGTGATTCAGTTAGCACTGGTGATAAGTGAGAAAACATCTTTGAGCTTTGAGGGAAATTGCATTCTGCGAGATGCACTGGCTGTGATAAAAGTGCTATATTCTTATAGGGCAGAAGAACAAGTGGGTAAACGTTTTCCTAAAACATTACAATAAGAACAGGTTAGGTTTGCAGACAGATATAGAAATGCGCAATTTACATTGAATATAATTGTTAATAAAAATAAATAACCAGTAAATTAAACAAAGGGGGAATTCAAAAAAATCAAAAACCACAGAAACAATATGTACCAATATCTGTTTATGAGAAAAAAATAGTTGACAGAGTACATTATTAGGCTTTTATCATGTTCTGTGCTGTGTCTCTGTAAAGATTTGCAAGCTACCTTGACTGAATGTAAGTAATCATTTAACACTATTTAATAAAAAGTTATGTTATAGTTATGCTAGAATTTATTGGTCACATTTAAGAAATCTCGTTAGTGGAAATTTGCATAAACCTGCAGCAGATGAGTAATCTGATTTCTTATCTACCATACACGTATTTTGGAAACATGGTTCACAGATTTCGACTGTTCAGACTTTTTAGGCAGTAGCCTGACTTTTTTTATTGGAGTCGGAGGAGGTGCTGACAGCGCTGTGAGAGTCGCAGTGCTCCTGTTCACAGTGCAAACTGTCTGAATTAAAAAAAAGCACAAAGCAAGTGACTTATTTAGACGTCTGCAGTGCACTGGTATTGTTTTCAGTTTTAGTTGGATTTTGGGTGAACCTGAATTAAAAACAAGATAGCATTTCTTCATGTAATGATCTACCCTTTCATCCAGCTGCTCCTCTCTGTTGAAAGTAGAGTGGAGAGTGTCTGAAGCCTTTGTCCTGCACATGCGCTCTTGTAAAATGCTGACCTGGTTAGGCATATAGATGGCAGAGTAATCAGAGTTCTCGATGATAAATCTGCCTGGGAAAATCAGGTTTCTCAACTACCTCGATTACAGAAACAGGGTTTCCGGTTTGCATGATCATTAAGAAATCAGCTTTATCAAGACAGCCGATTGAAACCAGGTTACATGTACTTACATGTAAACACACTGGAAAGTCTCTACACTTTTCTTCATGTACATTCTTGAATGTACTTACTTGACAACTTAAATTTTATGGTTTATATTATGGATGTTGCAAGTAACGTGTCTCTTGATTTTCACCTTTAGATGAGTGACATTGTATTTTTGGCTTGTTTTTATTCTAGTTGTTTATTGCTCTTTTCATTCAGAAGTTTCCACCTTTGGCCATACCTTAGATGTGTTGTCTTATATTCTATTGTGCTGAAACATGACTAAACATTTTTATTTATAGAATTATAATATGTCTGTGTGACAAGTTGGTCATTTCTGTCACCTGGCCAGGGAATTATATGTGTTTCTGTATCAAATCACGTAAACCGAAATGGTAATTGCTGGTGTCTTCTCCTTTGTAAGTTGCTTTGGATAAAAGCGTCTGCCAAGTAAAGTAAAGTAAAGAATTCACACACATGATATAGCTTTTATGCATTTTGATTGGATATATTAAGCACTGTTTGTGTGAGATTTACACAAAAATTAAATGACCACAGGCACCAGCCGCCCATGTGTGCTGCTGAGCTTCTTACTTAGCTCTTATGTGTGGGAGGATTTAAAAAGCAAACTATTTCAATTTACAGTGAAGCATCAATACATACTCCTCAGTTGACCAGTAAGCTTCAAGTTGCAGCCTGAGAGGACCTTGTGAATGAGACCCCTGTTTTTGTCTTTAGCTCATGTGCCAGTCACCATTAATGCTCGTTGCACCAGCATGGCTTTTCCCTCTGCCTGACACTCACTTGTACTCAGTCTACCCTCAATTGCTGTCACTTGTGTCCTAAAGGCTGTCATCTCCACTTTGTGCTCCATTGCCACCATGTCTTCTCCACTGCTATTTTTTCCAGTTCAGTCAGGCTTGTGGCTGTTTGTCAGTAGAGGCTGATAGCCCAGCTATTTGGTTTAGCTGTCTGCCTCCCTGTTGCTCTGCCACTACATTTTGACTCCAGTGAGACATTTCATTAGCTATCAGTACCTTAGCAAGAGGATGTTTCTTACAGTACCTCATCTCATCATTGTGGTCAATTTACTGAACTTGTGTCATCCTGTCTTAAAAGATATCAGTGCAGCACAAATAAACATTGTTTTGTGAAATGTCATTGTAAATAATATAATTATGGCAGATCATTTCAGTTTTCATAGTGATAAAATTCCCTTAATACACTGCAAAATTCAAAGTGATATCTGTCAAGAATGCAAGGCAGAATCATACCTGTAGATGTCAGCATCTGTCTAATCTTTTGCTAATGGAATATGGATATGGATTTGGACAGATGTGCTTATGATTCAGCAATCCTGTTTTCGTTTGTGGCTCAGGAAGAAAATAATGTCTCATTTTATTGTTGCAAAATAATAATGTTGAATACCTGTCTATTGCTATTCTGTTAACCTGCTCACTGCAGTTAAAAAAAAACAGATCATATAACATATGATGACATTGGTAACATAGACTTTCAACACCTGGAGAAAAAACAGCTTGAGAAAAATCTTAAATTGGTTGGAATAGAGATTTTTAAAATATTTTTTGTGTGCCAAAATAATTCATATTTATGTGTCAGTTCTTTTTAGTGTCCATGTCCTACCCGGGCCATTTTTCAACACAGTGATTCAAAGCCTTGACAGTTATTAGGCAGTGCCCGTCAAAACTAAAATGCCCCGTGGCAATTGGCATTTCTTAGTGTAACATTCCTGATTAGTGATTAAAATATTTATCTTTTGGATTACTGTACTGTAGATTATATGTACAAGTCATACCACTCAACTGTAACTTACCACTTCTAAAGCTTTCATTCTCTTCTCTGGTTCATGTAACCGGTCATAATTAGCTGAAATTCTTCAATGTCGAAGTACAAATGGATTAATATCTAAATTTGTAAATGTTCAGTACCTGAGGTAAAGCCTGTAACATTTAAATTAATTACCAGTCTCTGCAAATTAATTTGTACCAAATAAGTGGCACCTTTTCATGGCTGAATACCAAAGTAATATATGTTTCAGATTGCCTACTCTACTCTGAATATTCCTTGTAGATACATACAAAAATAGTCTTTTTGACATGTGTGTTTAATTGGAAAGGTCAGAGTTGGACTGTCTCTACTGCTGTACCTTCTGGGCTTCAGTGTCATGTTCAAAGACACTTTATAGTGTGATGTAGATGTAATATCAGTCACCCTCTAGGTCCCCGGGTACCCCCCCTACAGGTTGCTGCTACCGGAAATCAGAACAGCATCCCTACCTCTTGGCCGACCTGATGCCCCGGGAGAGTTTTCATAGCCAGTTGTCAGCAGGACTTTGGTTTTGAAGTGCTGGTGAATAAAAATGATAAACTCTTCTACACCCTCAGTATGTTACAAGGTGCATAGGTATTGCATCAACTTCCAGTCAAAGTTAATACAAGGAATCTATTCTAGAAAGATGCTGTAGTAAAAACAAATGCACAGAAAACCCTGGTGAGCTAGAAAGTCCAATTTTATGAAAGCTGATTTACATTGATGTATATTTACACAGAGGAAACATCTAGTGACTCATTGTTGGATACTGTAGCTATAGTGGAACAATTGACCATGACCAAGAATAATTCAGTAGGTATACAGGGAGTGAAAAGCCCCTGTGTACTAATTTTTACAACGACAATGACATTGTTACACTTTCTTTCCAGATCAGTGAAACACACAAACACACACCCACCCACCCACACACACACACACACACACACACACACACACACACACACACACACACACACACACACA
>JAUYWH010000006.1:5826466-5842890 GCA_034779795.1 Ctenopoma multispine
TGATAAAGTTCTGTGGATGCAGAACGAAACGTCTCTACTTGGAAGAAAGAAGTCCAGTTGCCATGACTCAATCTTTACGTGGATGACTGAGAATCTTCACAGACAACAAGTTGAGTGTTGCCCAGTGTAGTGGAGTAAGAGCAGTGTTAATTCTTCAAAATACTACTCAAGTAAAAGTGAAAAGTATATTGCAATAAAACTACTCATAGAAGTACATTTTTGTCAAATACTTAAGTAAATGTAACAGAGTAAATGTAACTCATTACTACCCATCTCTGGTCATAATGGTGGTGGAGAGCCAAACATTCTTTGAGGTGGTACATGGTGTAAAATGTTTGAGAACCACTGCTCTATATAACACAACCCCAAAAATACAGTTTCACCAGAAAGTAGTGATTTGTCATTTACTGCAGCATTACACTATACCTTCTCATATACTGTGTTATCCATTAATGTATATTTGAATCAAACTATTAACCTTGAGTAATAAATTTTGATTCATTATTGACATGCTGTAGTTAACATATACAGTACATAATTTAGAGTTTTCCTGGCAACCTGAAATTGAAATGCTATGAATGACTGATCAGTTATGACATTCTAACATTGTTTTAATGAAGAGCATGGACATTATTTTTTCCCTGTGCCTACAAGTTCTAAAATGTTTCTCTGAATTTTTTTGTTTATCTTTCAGAGGCAATTTTTAAATGATGCATTGTAACACAATATTAATGGTCAAGCTCATACCATGTTGGTTTTCTGTCACCAAAGAACAAAATACCCAGCCTCATTGCCTGATGCTGCAGTGTTAATAAGTTTAATGATAGAGAGACAAATTAATACTAATGATTCTGCTTATACAAGAGGACCCTGTGCCTCCTTCCAGAATTCATTAGCACATATTTCAACACATGAGAATGGTCAGATAGGATCTTGTTAGCTTGAGCAATAGTGAATTGCTCAAAAATATCTTGGGGTGTAAGTAGTCTGCAGACTCCCATAATTTGCCCTGGTGGCTTAACCAAACTAAAGATTTGAGTCTGTAGTTTAATATTTTCTAAACTGCTGAATGGATGCAAAACCATTGTTCCAAATCACACTCCTTCATTTGGTTTAGTCTTAGGATAACTTTATATTGATTTTCAGTGACCCTTGGCAAAGTGGACCCAATCCGTGCCACCAAAATGCCCCCCACATCATAAGAGTCAAGAGTCTAGGTATATGCCACACATGCAGTTGTCTGCTTGACAAGAATATGGTAAAGGATGACTCAGTTGATCATATAACTTATCATATCATATTACTTTTCCACATCTCTGTAGACCATTGGTTATGGTTTTTGCACCACTGAACTCTCAAATGTGCATTGATCTTTGTAATTAGGGGTTTATGCACTGCAACCCAACTAACGCTGATGAACGCTGCACCAAAGCAGCAGAGAAAAAGACAGATTCAACAGGGGAAGAGAGCATGTCCCCCCCCTGCCTGTTTACAAGGGACACCACCGCCGTGTTGTCCGTTCTGATCAAAACATGACGACCTGCCATGGCTGACTAAAAATGTTTCAAAGCCAGAAACACCTCTCCATCTCCAACTGATTAAGGTGGAGCCCGCGCTGCGCTGACGACCACAGCCCTCTCACCGCAGAGCCGCCGCACAGAGCGCCCCATCCGCTGAGGGAGGCATCGGTCGACACCAGAGAGCAGGTGCCCTCTGATGCATTGCCCGGGAGCTTTATTCGAGTCTTCTGATCTGCATTCTTTTGAGCACCACTAACACACTTTATTAAACTTTTTTAAAAATTCAATGCTTGCATTGTACGAAACAATCAAGCACCTTTTTCTCCTCACTTCAAATCATGACAGAATATCGCTCAGTGATTTGCAGAACACACCGTCGGTGGACACCGTCACGTCGAGATAAACAGACTGGTCCCTGTCTTAGATGTCCTAGAGCGTCAGTCACAGGTGCCACTGTGCCTCTTCCTCCTCCTCCAAGAGGCCGTGAACGTCAAGCCTGAGGTCGAGTATGTCATCATCCTCTCGATACACGGCGAGCTCCTCGCTTAATTGCGAGCCAGCACATCCAGTACCTCTGCTTGCTCCATGTGGTCCGCCCAGCTGAAGAAGGGGGGTTCAGCAGGGCATTCCATGTCCGATGGACTGAGGAAGAAGAGGGTCCTGGCGACTGATCGCAGCGCGTCCCATGATCTTCTTGACAAGCTTAACATGTCGCTTTAGAGCAGATGGCCGGAGCGCGCAGCAGCACTTGCAAACTCGGGCTTGGTCATAGCTTGACGTGTATGAAGGATCCCCAGGCAAACAGGGCATGCTTCACGCTGGTCATCCTCTGGTAAAGAGAGGCCACAATGCGGACAGGGCTGGGCAGGTACCCGGTCAATGGCATGATTAGCAGTGGTGTCCATGGCCATCAATGCTGTTAGCTTGCACTAGCAGAAACCAACAAGGCGTGGAGCAGTAGTTAGACACATAGAAACATAAACAGAATAACAAGAAGGCAAGAACAGTTAAGCTAATCCTGACCCAGTTCTACACAGAATTAGCATGCTAGCAGAGCAACTTATCCATCTTTATCTGTGTTAGTCAGAGGTGGATAGAGTAGCCAAAATTTTTACTCAAGTATGAGTAGCCTTACTTCATAATAATATTACTCAACTGGAAGTAAAGAGTACTCATCCAAAAAATTACTCAAGTAAGAGTAAAAAAGGACATTTAAAAAAAGACTACTCAAATAGTGTTTGAGTGTAATGTGTGATTTATTATTTTTTTTTAGAAATTATGTAATCAGATAGGACAAAAATATAAAATAATGTGCAAATTCTGGTATTTCTGAATAATAAAATAAATCAAGATGATAAAAATAAGTAACATCTTTGCAAAATACCAAATTAAGGCACAAGAAACACGAATTTCCAAATCTTACTTCCTCACACCTTTTTAAACCAACATCTACAGTAGCTTATGTATGTGTGTTTGAACTGCGACATCTCTCATGTTTTTTCATTCACTGTCTGCTACGTCACGTAGCACGTTGACTACATGTGAAGATATATGGAAGTTGAGTCCTGGCAACTGGATTTCTTTCTTGTTAGTTTGAAACATTTCACTACACATCCAAGTATCTTTAACCTACCTGTCACACCCCCGCTCATTCATACACTCGGTTCTGTTTATTTGTCGGTCACGCCCCCACTCCTGGCTATGCACTCACCTGATCACGCCCGGCTCCCGATCTTTCACACTAATTATCACCAGCCGTTTTCAATCACTCGTCCTGCTCCTGGCACTTCCCTCACCTGTCCCCTTTTAGTAATCAGTTGCACTCCTTTATATTCTCCCCTCTGTCAGTCTTTCGCTGCCGGACTATCTGTTTTCACTGCCTCGCTTGCTGTTACCCCAACCCGATGTCTGCCGTGTTATCGCCACCTCTTGCCTACGTCCCGGTCCCACTTCGCCTATCGTCATCCTCAGTCCTACTCCCTGGTTGTGTCATCCGGTCTCCTGTTTTGGTTTGTCTAGTGTTCTGCTGTCTTGTTACTTCTGGTCTGGCTCTCCGTCTCAGTTCTGTACGTTGTTCGTTTATTTTTCATTCACCGTCTGTGTCTTAGTTCTCTCTTGTCTTGTCAGCTATATCTTTCCCACTTTCGTATCTGTCTTGTACTCTTTATGTTTAGCTGTAGTAGTGTTTCATTTGCCTGTTAGTAGTTTACTGTTTGTTTTTTGCATTACCTTTTTGCCTACCGTGTGGAGTGATTTTCAGTTCGGTGTTCAGTTTTAGTTAACCTCATTAAAACCCTCCTTATTTAATCCTGTGTCTGTGTGTCTGAGTGCTCTTGGGTCCGTCTCCAATCCCTCACAGAGATCACTATTTTGGAATTTTAAAAAATACAGAAACTCACAATATTTTGTAAAAAATCTTTCAAGTGGTGTAACTGACATCAACGCACTGTGTGAACAATATATAACTTAGTAATTTAGGTGATCACTTTTATTTTGTAATTTCCTATTAAAAATAAAATTAAATATAAAATAAAAATATTTTGAAAGGACAGAACTTGACACTAAAAAGTAAGGGAGAAAGGGAGAAACTGTGAAGGAGATAAAACAACTTAGACCTAAATTAGTGTTAACTGAGACAAAACTCAGCGTTTACTTAGCTTGTTATGATTTAAATAAGGTCCTACATGGTTTTAATTTGTTCTCCAGACAACAACTCTCTGGTAGAATAAATGGTGAGAAAAAAGGAGTGGAGTCGAGTGTTGTCTAATGTAGCGGGGTATGACTATGATATGTGATCTGTGCATAAAACTAATCCTAATTACGTTTTTTTACAAACAGGATGTAACATATTTTTGTGAATGAATGATGCGCTACTATTGCTAACACGAAGTGATGCGGTTTACTGTGCATGACGGAGAGGCAGGAGACCCGAGTTCCACAACAAAGTCCATGTCTATCACCGTAAAAATACGGTAGATGATACAACATTCATCTTTCTTTGTGCCATCATTCACTATAGCCTGCATGTGTCTGCTCAGCGCCGCTGTGTTGATGTGAGAGGAGTCGTGTTTGTACTGGGAAGTTTACCTTCTGATGGAACGATTCCCCTGAAAGTAGAAAAGATATATAATATCGATACCATCGTGCTAGTATCGATCCGATAAAGATACCAACTTGGTATCAATACTATCGTTTCTTTGGATCAATCCGCCCACCACTACCACAAAACACTATTGGATGTTAATTGCTCATTTATACCTATTGGTACCCCTGTGTGGAAGCATGGGCAATTATTTCTTAACTTATTTATTCAAAATTGTTATCTTTAATTTTTCACTCATCTATACAATAAAGTTTAAATGATGCACAAACCTGTTTAGCTTCATCGATGCTAGTACTGTAGTTGTGAGTAAACTGAAAACAGCTGTTATCATCAAGAGGGGGATCTGACACATTATTTATATACAGACTAAGAAGCATGAACTGGCACATTCTTGAGAAGACCCTAAATTACTTGTTACATCAGAGATAAACTGAATTATCACTTATGACCTTTTTTGGATAAAAAGGATAGTATCGCTTCATCAAGAAAGGACTCACCTTAGACTGAACAAATGTTGTAAATGTACCAAGGTGTGTGGATGATTAATGTTAAAATCAGAACAAAATTCAATTAAAAAATATGTGGCATAAGCAGAGTGCGTCAAAGCAGCTTTTGCTTTTGATTTACAAACTGGAAAATCATGGCACTTGGCATCATGGAAAACATTGTCAAATTTATCAAAATCTGTTTTTGAAAAGAGTGATTTGAGTACTTTATATGGTTCAGAGTTTTAATTTGGGTTGTTTTGATCTTTGATAATTGTTTTCGTTTTGTTCAAAGCAATGCTTATAGTGAAATCTGAGCTTGTGAGGTGTAGTCTGGTTGCTTTGTCATACACACTAGGATTGTAACTATCCATCAATGTTAACTGGTAAAAAATTTACATATAATTGAATGCATATATTTTTTGATACTTGTATCCCAATCAGCCACATCTGTATGCATCACCTTCGAAGTTGTCTTGAAATTGGACAACAAGCGCTAGTGACTCAGAAAAGGAATGCTGGATCAGTTCTCAACCGGGTGCATTGTACTGACACCTGAAAAGAGTTGTGAGTAAGATCAGCGGATCTGAAAATATAGTTGTGGTATTTATGATGCAGTCTCGCTCCCCTCTGTCTGTGTCAGTGTCAGTGATTGAGGGCTCTGCTCAGCTACCACACACAGAGTAGACAATAAAAAGGGAAGAAGAGAGGGAGCCCAGGCTAGGTGAGACATTACTTGAGTTGACAATGGCTATACTCATTACTCTACTTCTAATAAAAGCTCAGTGGGTAGAAAACAATAAAAAAATAAAGTATTTGTATTTTATCCAAACAAAATCTTAAACAAGCATAAACTTGCAGAAAAATATTAATATTGGCTCTGCTGGTAACTGTATAGCCAGCTTGTTGGCATGTTGCTTATTGCCACATGCTAAGACTACGCATGGAGTAATAAGCATGTAGTACTACATATACCCTGATTGCTGAGCCTAATTTGCTGAAGCGGAGCACCAGTGTTAAAATAAATATAAGCATAGAGGCCAGAAACATTTCTTATTTTAATAGTCAAAGTGAACAAAGGAGCTCAATAGTTTCTTTGGGCTGCCCCCTTTAGGGGTGGCCACAGCGGATCACTCCGATCACGCCGGATGCCCTTCCTGACACAACCCTTCCTGTTTATCCGGGCTTGGAACCGGCATTAGGTAGGGACTGGGATGTGAACCACCAACCCTGGGGTGCCTAGAGACTTAGCTTACAGAGGAAAAATAGTTACGTCATCTTACTTAGCATGAAGGATGAGTAGTTTGAAACATCATCCATGCTACATAGATACTATAACAGGGTCATAGAAGGGCAGCAACCCAGCAGCAGGGCGGTATCAGCTCCTTTCTGCAAGGAGAAACTAGGGGAGCACTGCGAGAGCCCTACAGAAAGGCTTCCAGCAGGCTGTTTGTGTGCATGTTTCTGACCAAACTGTCAGAAAGAGACTGCATGAGGGTCTGACATCGGCTAGTATGCCCCGTACTAGCAGCCCAGCACTGTGCAGCTTGATTGACATTTGCCAGAGAAAACTAGAAATGGCAGGTGTGCCATTGGTGCCCCATTCCTTTCACAGATGAGATGAAGTTTACACTGAGCAAATTATTCCCAAACCTTGGAAAAGGTTCCTGCATTGGAATAAGGCTTTAAGTTAAGTCTGTTTTTACAAGGTCTACCTTGCTGCATGCTGCTTGAATACTGAATGAATTTCCGAGATGCTTCATACACAAAAAATGTTGCAGTGCTAAATGGGAATGCATGTGTATGTGTATGTATGTAGGTGCATGGTAAAGTTTCATACTAGCCCCAGTCAGTTGTGTGCAGTGCAGAAAGTGAAAGTTTGGATGTTATGGATGCCATGAGTTAATGAACCATGTGTGTGAATGCATCTAGGATTGGAGTTCTATTTAAGGTGCAATAGATCCCTACCAAAGTAACTATTATATCTCACACATTGATTTTCTTTATACAGCATGTATGTCCTTTTTTAAACTTACATGGGATTATGTTGGTATCATTTAAAACCTGCTTCAGTGACAGCTCTTTCCTAGCATCCTTGTGACTAGCAATTACACAACAGTGCTCTTATCTTAGCGCTATGAACAAGTTCAAAAAGGACCGCATCATAGAAGCTCCATCATTTTCACTTAGCCTTGTTGTAAGCTCTTTCAGCAGATGAACTGTGTTACATGCAGCTAGCAGTAGTGTTTTTAGCACAGCAGGGTACCAAGCTGTGCTGCCCCAGGGGAGCTGTGTTTATCATTCTAGGTCCTGAAGACTGGTTGGCCAGGTGTTTTTACTTCAGGTTCAAGGTGTGTCTGTATTGATGTATATGATGTGCGCATAATAAAAGGTAACATATTAGCCACCATACTTCTTTGACCTTGGTGTCAATTAATTAATGTCAGTACATGAAAATATGCAATGTTGAGGAATAGGATATGACAGCGTGAAATGTTGATAAATATTGCACTGCTGATTATAGTTTGACTGTCATGGCATACAGAAAACCAAAGAGTAGTGTAACAAAGAAAGAATAAAAAATACCAGCTGCTAAAAAATGGTTCTTAACAAAGTGAAATTATGGCTCAATAGTTTAATAGCTTTTGGGCATGGTGGCCTGGTTAGTCAGTGGGTAAAAGCATCAGACTGGAATGCAGAAGGTGGCAGGATCAAGTCCCTGCCCAGCCCACACACCAGGTGTGTCCTTCAGTGAGATACTCAGCACTAGCTCCACAGGAGCCTCCTTGTGGCTGCCCACTGTCCCCCCCAAGGGTTGATGGGTTAAATGGAGAATTAAATTTTGTTGTTACATGTAAAATGTGATCATTGACAATAAAGTCGAATTTTATGTATTATTACATAAGATTGTATATTGTTAGAGGCATTACCCATTAACCTTTTGACATTTGGCATATTACGTAATTGAGATGTCACGTCATTGAATTAGTATGTAAACTTTAATGAAATATTCCTCCCTGAAATAAAAATCCATGTAAACAAGTTATACTACCACAAATTACTGGTCAGTTTATCTGAAAGTTCAGACACCCTACTTGGCCTTGATAAATTGGCCAGAGGCATAGCCCAAACACCCAAACCTAATTTTGCATATATTTGCGTCAGGCAACTTAAAATTCAGTATTACATCTCTGTTTATTGGGACTCTAGATATGGATGGTTTTAATGGCCAGTCCAATTTCTTCAAGACATTTGTCTGAGTCTATTGTGGTCTTGATTTAATTAAATTTTGCACTTCACCATAGTGCAAGACTTTTTATTTTGCTTTTCTTCATGGCAGGTCTGTGCCTGAGATCAAAGACTGTGTTTCCTCTTGGCCTCCCTTTTCAAAGTTTGTTGAAAATACTGCAGCTGAAATATATAACCCCGTTGAATTTGCTTTCTTTTGACATTACTAGCAAAACTCTCTTGGTGTCATCTCTATTTTCCATTATGTGATGCAACTGTACAGAGCCCAGACTTTGTATAAGACATATGAAGAGACATTGCCTTTGAGTATGTTTTCCTTACATGACAATTTTTCATTGCCTTGACTGTTAATAATTTACTGATAAAAGCAGTGTTTTGAGAAGACTATAGAAGAGAGAAATTACTGGCCTTTCTATATTACGAGAGGTGTCTAAAGCCAATTTGTTGCCTGTCACATATTTTTTTGAAAGGATACCCATGGGAAACTCTTATCAGATGGATTCTTTCCAACAGCTTTGTGCAGACTAAAAGGCTTGGAAAAGTCAACCATTTACCTCAGCCCAGAGGTTTGGGATGGTTCTTTGTTTGTGAGAGCTCAAAGGCTTAGAAAGGCCAAATGCTTATCATAGACCAAAAGACCTTTAAGGCTTTAAGGCCACCTGCTCACAAAATAAAATCTGTTTTGTGACTCTGCTGCTGGTGATTAATGCTGCTGTGAGCTGACAAGAAAGGAATCCATTCAATCTTTAACTTACTATGAGGGTATCATTTACATGCTCTTTATACATGTAAGCTATTTCAAGTTTTAAGCTTTTTATGGGGCACAGAAATGTGATGAAAATCCAAAACAGTGACTTGTAAGCGTTCATTTAGGAGTCACCATTCATTCAGTGTTTACTTTTATTCAACAAGAAACTAGTTATGCTATACGATAGTTGAGATATTCATTTAATTTACTTTTGATGTGTCAAGTTTTATATTTTATAATATTTCCGTGTAAGTCATATTAGTAATAATATCATATTAGATAGTGTAGTCATGTTATCATATCTATTACTCAGCTATACTTCCACTTTTCTTGTGTGAAGGCTTTTGTGAATGATCTGACATGAGCTTATTACATCTCCATAAATAGCCATTGCATATCTGCATCCCCACCTTGATTTCAAGGTTGCTTGCTGGCATGTGTGGTATTTTTCCTTGATCAAAGAGATATCCAGACTGCCCTCCAACCTGGTTGTCATGGGAACAGGTGTCACATGACCCAAAGTGAGACAAACTTTGGATGAGAGAGGATTGGCTCTCTGGAGGGCGTCAGTCCCCCTCTCAGTTCATCTGACATGGTTACCTAGGAAACAAGGCTGTGAGACAGGAAGCTGAGAAGAGATGTAAGCTCTTGTTTGTTTGGATAACAGCATAGAAGCCGCCTGGACTCTAGGCATCTTGGGGATATGCAATTAGCTTGAAGATTTTATGCATATAGTGAAATACAGTCTGTCTGTCTGTCGACCTATTGATCGGTCTGTATATTGGTCTGTTCATCAGGAGAGAGAGCAAAAACAAATGCTAAGATCATGGCAGTGAACAGGAACTAGTTTGTGTTTCCCTTGAGATAAAAGGCAACTAAATAATAATTAATTTAACATCAAATAGCAAGGTTAATGGGCTAATAAGAGAGGATATTTGATGCTCCCAGCAGCCCTACATGACTAATGCTCACATTTGATTTGGATGGCTCTAAGAATGGGTCTGACAGTCTCTCAATAATAGTGACAGTCCATATACCAATGGGGGCAGTAATCACAGTTTGCCTTGGGATGTTTTACAGGTCCTACTAGCTGTCAGTCATTCCAAACTCCAGTCACAGTTTTATTTTATATTTATTTCATGCTAGTGTGGTGTTAGTGCTTGCAGGAGAGATTATATGAGTAATTACTAAGACTTGTTTTGCATGGTAGGAGTACTCAAAATAATGTTTTTTAGCTGTGCATTTCAGATGACTCTTTTTAGATGAAATCCCTTTCATGTGAGCCATGCATGTCAGTTAGAAACCTTCACAAGCTTGATACAATCACTGGACTTGGTGCCAAGACTCAAGTTGATTTTTGATGCATATTGTTGGGGCAACAGGCCACTTACCAGCCAGCTGTACAGTCTGTTGTTTACTTTGTATGAGGATCAGGACAACAATAATCTGCAGATCACTTACATTTCTCACATTATTCCTTTCCCGTGCTTTCATCAAGAAATGTGAAGCCTGCTCCACAGTGAACCATCAAAACAAAGATCCAATATTACATCTTACCACTGTGCTGCTGTGTTCAAGCACAAGTTCAATAATCAGTGACCCAGTTATTTTAATTGCTTATCCACAAACACAAAGAAGAAAAAAAGATAAATAGCATAGTGTTGTTCCTGCACCCGCATCTTATGCCATAAATAAGGAGGGTCTCCCCATTAACTAACATGTGATCAAGGCATTCTCTCGCACAAAATCATGAAAGAGAATGCATAAACAGCTTAATATCCAGATCTATGTTCTGTGTAAAAACAAAAGGATACAGTTCAAACACTTCCTGACCTAATAACAGAAGAAAGAGAGCTATCCAAGATTTTCAGGTAGTGTCATAAATTATAAATATATTTAAATTATAGCTAGAGAGGCATATTTGTGAGTTGTCAGTATAACAAAACTGTAGAACAACATGCTGTCGCAGCTACATGTACTTGTCTCACTTTTAACCAAGAAAATACCATAAACAAGTTGGCACAGAAATTCCAAAACCACAGAGCAGCAATGCCTCCCACCACCTAATCATGTGCTTGTGTTGCTTCCTGCACCACAGTCAGCAATCAGCTCACTCAATTTAGCCTTTGGACAGAGGCATTGCAGTATGGCTTTAGTAGCTATGCCCCACTTCTTCAATCAGTTACTAGGCAGTTCAAGATTTGACTTTGGGTCTCCATCATAGTGCTGCATAATGCTGGACTTGATGATTGCTTTACAGTTTGAGGGTAATGCATAAGAAAATTGATTATTATTTCTTCCTTTTAAAAAGGTCTGCAAACAATATGATGTGATTGTTTTCTATCAATTACATCTTTGGTTAATTGAGTTATCTGACGAGAAATAATTTACAAACACAGAAAAGGGAAAATTAAACAAGTCTCTTAAAATGAACAACCGATTGCTTTTCTTTGTAGTATCTTTATCTCTTAGATTTTAGAAAGTTATATGGTTAATATAGTGTCAAAACTAAATGTTTTTACTACATTTAATAATAAAATAATAAAAATACTACAAATGTATAAATAATGCCTTTAAGTTGTGCACATTTACATTTAAAAGTACATGTTTCAACCTTACTACAGCTGGGGTGTAACAGCAGCTTTTACTGTCTTCTTAGAGGCTTTGTGGCAAAAACAAGTGGACAGGTTAAAAAGTGTCAGCGCTGACCAGAGTCATGCTTGGGTCCAATTTTGCAACCATATCACACAAAGCTCAGTACTGGGCCTTATCCAATACTCATTAGTATAAATCCCACGACTCTACCTGTTCGCTAACGTTAGTTAAAGACATGTTATTTTAGTCACTTATTTAAATCCCATTAAGGCTGCACTTGCAGAATTAGTTGTTTGAAGATACTGTTCCATTCAACACACTTGCTCAGCCAGCTCCAGGCGTTTTTGGAATCTAAAGTGACAGAAAAAAAAAAAGTGCCAATAATCTGTCCACAACAGCAATATCCAAACTCCTACTTGCTGGAAGTCAACTAAATTCCCTATTATTATTAATACTACACATGATAAAATGGTGCTATTTTTGCTCTTTTCTATTTAAATTCAAATCTTTATTTGATCGGCTACCTGCCACTTTTACAAAGCCAGCATTTAATGGAAATCATTCATTAGTATACACTTTCTTTAATTTAAATGGTAACACTAATTACCTTGTGCTGGGTCCACTCTGTCCAACATTTTCTGCTGAGATGCAAGAGCTTTGGCGTTTTGTAGGCTAATTCAGTTTTACAGCAGACACAATTTACAGTTGTTTTTTTATTTTTCAGCTTGATATGGTTCCAGATTTTGGACACTATGCAGTTGTCTGCATTTTTTTCCAACCCTCATTTTTCTCATTTGTCTTTCTTGGCTTGTGGTTTTTCATTCTATGTCACAGTGTAGTGGGCTGTGCATTGTACATAAACATATGGACTAAATTAAGCTTCAAGGCAAAGGATTTGCATCCAAGATATCTAGTACTTGTTGGGTTTTGAAAGTGTTAATCGTATAATAAATATTCAGTATTTTATCCATTTTATATATGTTTGCATTAGGATGTGTGTTGCTGGGCGCCACAGTGGTGCAGTGGTTAGCACTGTTGCTTCACAGCAAGAAAGACCCGAGTGCCTTTCTGTCTAGAGTTTGCATGGGTTGTCTCCAGGTACACTGTCCAGAGACATGCAGGTAGGTTAAATAGGTATGAATAGTTTTCTTGTGATAGACTGGCCATCTGTCCAGGGGGTAGCCCGTCTCTCGCCCAGTAACAGTCGGGATAGGCTCTAGCATTTCCGCAATCCATGAGAGGGCAAGAATGATAGATGGATGGATTTGTGTGGCCTCTTGTGCACTTTTTGAGTCAGAGTTTTTGGCAGCATACTGTTAAAGATTACCACCACCGCGTACTGACCCACTCCTGGCACCAGACAGCAGACTTCTGTAGCTCACATAACTCGTCCAAAAGAGAAGCAATTTTATTTTTCTTAGATTTGAGATCAGACCTTTTTACTTAATTTTTTTTTACTTAGTTGTTTTTTGTATGTTATTTTATATACTAAATATGATGCTTGTTTACTGTTCACTTTGTGCAGCACTGTGCTCCACTTCGTAACTCCAGTGAGTCCGGTGATCCACTGTCTTTCACTTCTCTTTTCGACTGTGTGACAGCACACATACTCTTTTATGGACATCGGCAGTGCGTTTACATATGCTAAATACGAACAACATGCTTTCAGCTACAAGAACGATGCCATTCACCAACATAAGAACACAGAATTTATCTAAATATATAAGCTCATCTGTGAAATACAGTGCACATAGTGTCATGTCTCGTGTTTGCATGGGTGCTCCCAAAAGAGGCTCACTAATCTTAAAATAAAGACCTGTGGTGAAAATTCACCTATGGGTAAAACAGCAGTCAGCAACTGCAATCGGTAAGCTGACTAGACAGTGAAACTCATAACTCATTTGCTATTGTTTTTTGGTCTTTAGCTAGACAAGCCAGTTTAGTTTTCCTGTTTATATGTTTCAACATGGATGTCGTTAGGCCTATGTTCCCAGCCCCCCCTAAAATTATAGTAATAATCATAATATTTTATAATTATATATACATATATAAATTTCATACAATATATCACTGAGCGCAGGTACGCATGCAAGAAATATGAGCAAGAATATGAATAAAAATAAATAATAACAAGTCTAGTTATCATTAATTGATTAAAATGATCGTAGTGGTTGTTTAAGAGACAGGCATTAGGACCCAGGAGAAAGACACATGTTGTTAACAATGTTCCTCAACAGAGCGAAGCGGTCAGAGCATCACTTCATAGTCTGAAACTGTAATTAGGTGCCAATGAATGTTAATTGCTTAACTTTACTTGTGTTTTACTTAACTTACTTTACTTACTTAAGCTTTAAAAACACATTATTTATGGCCTGGGATGGATTGGGATAAAATAAATCAGCCTCGGCATCTTGGTCCAGACCAGCCCACTGCATACTATCACGGATACACATTTTATTAGGGGGCATATGTCGTCTCTGTTAGCTCAATTGGTAGGAAGTTGGGGTCTAATACTGGAGCTCTAGGTTCACATCCTGGCTGTGACAGACAGATAGGTAACTTCATCAACTGTATGCTAACACAGAGACAGGGGTGGATAGTCTCTTCATTTGTTCGCTCCTGTGAGATTTGGTTACAATGACATTTAAAATGATAATTGTGACAATGACAAAACAATTGTTATAAAAAAGGGTAAAAAAAAACTCGTCACATTATCAAATCTGGCCCCTCAAGTTTGGACACTCCTGCCTTAAGTGAAAAAAAATGTGATGTTAGATATTCTAACACTAATTTAGACTAAATTCAGCTGCAGCTGTCCATCTTTATGTATTTTGACAGAATATCAGTGCTGCATAATGCTGCTGTTATAATCTGTTAATAAACTACTAGTAAATAAACTAATGATTGCAGCACACCATTATGTTATCATCTGTCTTCAGTTGCATAGAGAAATGGTAGAAATGACTAACTTTATTTGAAAAGTAGAAATGAGTTGTGAAACTATATATTTTTAAATATTATGTATCACATTTAATATTATTAAATGCATTGATGAATATATTTGTTAGCATGTTTTTAATAAACACAATCCCAACATGTAGGCTGTAAAAATCTTATAATCATGGACTCATTTAGACTGTTATTAAAAAAACAGTAAAGTTAAAAAACACAGTAGACATCATAAAGACTAAGGAAACCAAAGGCAGGGGATCTTCCAGTGAGCAAGATTCAGATTCAAGATTCAAACTTTATCAAAATATTTTGGCATGTTGCAGCAGCTTTCCCTTCAAACAGATAGAAAGAAAAAGAAAGACAGAACCATAACCAGAAAAGATTAACACAAATACAATAAAAATAGGTAATAAAAATAACACAAATGAATAAAAACTAGGTTATTTCCGTCAATTCGACGAAATTCTGTCAAATCAATCCAGTGTATAATGTAGTGGGGTTATCTTATTATAAATATGATTATGACAGTAGTCCTCCCCCCTCCTCTTTACCTAAAGGAGAGGAGTTGTACAGTTTGATGGCCACAGGCAGATAACAGCAGAATTGCTGTACAAGAGATAATAAAATTAATGAAGTCTTTTTACTCTTTTTAGGACTCGCTATGCGCGCTAACTCCTTCCTACAATCCTGGGGGCTGAGGCCCCCTTTGTCTTTCAAGCCTAGTGATGTCCCTGTGTTTCAATAAAGAAACAAAAAATGCAAAGATAACAAAAATCTGCCATTCCAAACTTTATCTGACATAAGTGACATTTGCAACCTTTATCATGTTCCCCCCAGACCTTGTATGAATGAGCTGACATCTGGATTGTGGCCTGTGACATTTAGACAGAAGTTAAAGCAATTTCAGTAGCCATTAAAGCACTAGTTGTTCCTTCTTTATTATTTCAACTGATTTCTAAAAATAATGTGTGTAGTAGTGTATAGGACCACAGTTGATCTGTGATCTGTTTTGATCACCCTCCACAGTTCAGCATGTATATGAACCACGGATTAATTGTCAAGTTTAACCATTATAATGTGTCCAGTTTTAGTGCCACTGTTTGAACTAGACCTAATTATTCCCACTTTTCAAATAAAAATGCAGTGAAAGGTACAAAGTACAGTGTGTCCCACACTTAGACTTAGGTGGACGTCATCATTTAAATAACCAAAGTATATTTAACCACCTATTTTTCAACTCATCTGAGAGAACAATGCCATTTTTGATCAATTAACTAGATGGCTCTTTGCCCACGCTCTATCGCGCCTGTAGGTTACCTTGTTTGCTGTTTTAAATGTCAGCAGCAGGTCAGATCAGCTGCTGTCACTGACTAACGTTAATTCCACAGTTTAAAATAATGGCAGGACAAACAAGGTTGTTGGTGTGTATTTTCTGCAATTGGTGGAGGTGTGGGCTTAAAACACAGAAGCTCTATATGTAGCTGTGACACCTCTGAGCAATCAGAGAGGACTGGGTGTCTCTGCAATCTAGTTCTAGTATGTTTGTAGGATGTTAATTTGGAATAAACATAAACCAATTCAACCCCTCAATACATTGTGTATTTTGAAGATTGTTATACTGTATATATACACACACACACACACACACACACACACACACACACACACACACACACACACATACTGTTTTCCATCTGTCATGGGGACCAACTTTTTAAACATCACTTGCGGGGACCACCCTGTCTAAAGGTGCCAGAGACCAGAAAAAAATC
>JAUYWH010000006.1:5849219-5882089 GCA_034779795.1 Ctenopoma multispine
ATTCAACACATTTAAAAGATATCTTATTTGTCTTTTCGGATATCTCAATGTAAGATATTACTAGTCAAAATTCAATTTGAAAGGCCATTCATGGGTTTATGTGAAATGTAGGGCTGTTAAACCTAGAGAACTAGTCAAAATGCCAAGTTACTGATTGTTGAACCACAGAAAGTCAGAAAGACATCCCCAGAAACGGTACACCATTCAAAGACTTGTAGAAATATACTTAAGGCGTGCAGGCTGCACTGTGGGCACAGAACACACAAAACAAATATTAAAACTTAGAAGACATTTTATGACTTTTTTCAAAAATAAGGTCATAAAATTGTATAAGTGTAAGAACATTTTATGACACAAGACGGAGCAAAGCCCAGCTGTAAGCTGCGGCTAATTAAGATTAGAGAGCCAGATGTTTGCTGTTGCTACATATTAAACATATCCCGTTGGCATTTAAAGCTTCCTGCCAACAAGAGCGATTTTGACTCCCGATGAAGTGAAATTCAGACATCAGTTCATGACACTTGGCTCATAAATATGGGTGGGAGTTTAGAAATCTGAAGGATGAAGGAGCACATCGTGTTGCTGATAGTGCTAGTGGGCCAACGGCAACATTTTCTGTTGTGAAGTTGGTGACAACAAACATAAGAAATGATGAAATGCTGTATAACATCCTCCTTACTTAAACATACTGGGAATGTTGCCTGTTGATGTAGAAAGTCAGAATCTAATCTGAGGTAACTAACCACTCTGCTCTTTGTACGGTTGTTGACTCAGGAGTGAGCAAATATCTCAGGGCTGAATATTGCATCTCAAAAAGTAGACTAAATGCTCTATCAACATTACACAAACATGAAATGGGCTTATGTGCTAGATGCGCGTGGCATTAACTAACACATGAATCTTACAGGCACAATTCATAACCAGAGTGAAATAGATTATATCTTATCTTCAACATTGGATCAGATCTTCCAGGCTGTCAACAGCGTGCCCCTGTTTATCAGCACTCAAGCAATGATAAAGACATTTTCTTTAAAGTCAGTCAGCTCCCTTACCAAGAGTGTCACCCTGGCAGTGTGACATTGGAGTCCCCTGTGACTTGTTGCTGCCATGGAACGGAACTGTGAGGACCCTCATTGGTAGCCTCCTCTCCTTATTCTTCATTGATGGATGTTTTCTTTCTTATTTTCTAATATTTGGTTTAGCTCTACTCCGTCACCATATCGCCTTGCTAGATGAACGACTCATAACCAACCTTTGGCTTCTCTATGGGATCCAGATTGATTTGTGCACTCAATACTACATCTATATCAAGACCTCTTCACCCAGCCAAAGTACTCTGAGGTGAGTTTTAAGTGGCCTCTGTTATTTTAACCTTTTCTTATTTTATGCCCTTGATCAAGCAAAGTACTGGCCCACAAATTTCCACTAACAACTGTGGAGTGCATGCACTTACCTGTCACCACCGTAAACAGGAAACATGTGTCACCATGGAAACGTTTCTTATTTTATGTACATTCATCCCTGTAAATGCATTGTGTCATCAAAACAATCAGTCTGTGCTGGAAAACAGAGAATTCTTAATGCATACCTAAAAAATCGAAACTTGGATATATATTTATCTCTTTTATTTTTAATTTAGTTCACATAATGTGAATATGCTGCTTCACCCTTAACAAGGCTGAGTACATAGGGGTGGAAATGACATTAAGCCTCTGTGCCCATGTGCAGAAGTTAGTGTCCTGTGTGATAGTCTAGTTTTCCAGTGTTGTTTCCTCTTAACCTAGCAGGAGTTCGGAAAATCTCCTATCCCAGTTTTCAGACAACCCCCTGAGGCACTGGAACTGATGTACTGTGAGGGGGTAGAAAGAATGTATCTTTCAGTATCTTTCAGCTGCCCTCTCTGCTTCAGTGTAAGTGGGTTTTTTTTCAACCTTACACAGACATGGACAAAAACAAAAGAAGGTAAAGAAATCCACAATTTTCTCTGAAATAATAGCAAACTGACTAGAATAGTCAGTTTGCTGCTATGTAAGAAGAAAACTGGCTTTGTTTTTGTTTTTTTGATTCAGCAAAATGTTTCATTAGTTTTAATTATACAATAAATGAAAGTGGCCTGGACAGAATTGATGGTACCCTTAACCTAAAACTTTGTTTCACAACTTTTAGAGGAGTCACTGCAAACAAACAATTTCTGTAGCTCTCAGTGAGGCTTCTACACCTGACAGCAGGTCGTTTGACGCGTTCCTTTTGAGCAAACTTCTGTAACTGTCTCAGATTTAAAGAGTGCATTTTCCACAATGCATGTTTCTGCTTTTTCCAGATCTCTCAAAATATAAATGTAAATAAATCACCTCTATGTTTCATGGACAATCAAATCGGGACTCACAGGAATCTTGTGTGCTAGTCTGCTAGTTGTAGTTGCCTACAACTAGCAGACTGTTTTCTTAAATCAAAAAGTGGATTCTTGATTCCACTGATGAAAATTTGAGTCTTGTAATACATTGTATAAAGTCAAGCATGTCATATAAAGTCCAAATTACCATTAGACAGTAACATGTCCAAGGTCAGTGTCTAAGGAATCCATTTAGTTTTAAAGCCGAGTGATTCACCAGGGCATCACTATAATATGAAACTCTAAGAGGGAAAAAATATCTGACAAATTTGTAAAATGTAAAAAATGTAAAAAATGTAAAACGTCTATTGTATTGTTACTCCCAACAAGTTTAGTTTTATTCAGAGCTAAACTTAAGCATGATTGAGAAAATCATGAAGAGTAGTAATTGAATTGTTAAAGGGGAAAAAAATGAAAAACAGCTATGATGGGAACAATCTACAGAACTCCACATTTCGAGAACACAAGCAACAACTTTAATAAAATGTCTTCTTTTCATTTTTTAAATCTGCCTGCAATCCTTGCTAACACCTTTCTCAGCAGTTTACCACAAAGACAAAGGATTATTGTTGTTTTTGTTGCTGTATACTGTACTTATGGGATTGATTTGAATGTAGATAATTAAGCACATTTTTCATAGTTTGCCCAGACACAGTCAAGGTTAGAGGTGCCTGCATGTGGAAAAACTTGTGGTCTCACAATGTCTGGAACTGAGTACAGCTAAAGCTTTCTCACCTGCTTATCCTGTTCCCTAGTTATTGTGTTTCCATCCCTAAACAAAGGTTGTTGATTAATTTGCTCTTTAACACTCAGTGTGACCCTTTTGAAACATTTTTTTTAAATACCTTACTTTTCTTGCAATAATACTTGGTATAAAATCTCAATAAATGCAACCTCTGGTCATACTATGACGGACAAACAGATGATCTCTAGTAAAGGTTACAAGAACAATAATAATGGTGATAAATGGATAAATGCTGCTGGCAACAGGTTTATTATAATGGAATTGTTTGACCTCTGCCAAATAAGTTCAAATTTTTAGCCCTCTGCTGTGTATTTGTGCACACATGTGGACCTAATGTATATTTTCTAATTAGTTTTCAATAATGCATAATAATAATAGTAAATAGAGTTTTTAAAATGTATGCTTATCTATGCTGAAGCAAGACCATAAGAACAAACATTTCTCAAGTTGTGTGATGATGCTTGTATCAACTGTGTTATGTTTAACTATAATGCCAGACACAGTTTAGCACTTTGCCTGGCTTTTTACCATATTTGAATGTTAATACAGCATTAATGGAAGAAGACCTCCAAATTAATCTGTTACACATCTTTTATTTAAAGCTTCAGTAGTCTGCAATACTGAATTGTATTGTTCCTTAACGCTCCCTTTGTTATTTTTCGTTTTCTCCATTGAGAAAAGGTAGGTGGCCAGGGATGCCAGGCTAGGGTTGTTTCTGTGGTAATGAGCTGTCAATGATATAAAGAAGGCTATTCTTTTTTCTTTGCATATCTCTTCTGTCCAAATAGGGACAGTAGACGGGAGTGCTAGTCTGGCAGTAGCATCTGTGGAGCGCACGCCCTGGGGATTCTAGTGTCACAGATGCAGTTTAAGAACCATGCGAATGAAGTGGTTTTCTCTGACTGCAGGCTGTGGGACTGGCATGATTAGACCTTTAGATGTTGTGTTTTGAATGAGAACTGGGTTCTCAGGTGCTCAGAAGGACCGGTCTAAAGGACTGATTTAATTTGCCAGCTTCTAATGACAAAAATAAATCCTCCAATCATTCTCTGCTCTTTTGGGTTTGCTGATATGTTTCCCTCTGATTGTGTAAGTACTAATTGTCTCTTTCATCATGCATTTCAGCTTGCCTCAAAGCAGCACACTTGCTCACCAGTAAATTGCAGTTTCTAAAGCTAGCTGAAGAATAATTTTTTCATCTCACGCTGCGCCAGTGTCTTACATGCATGCTGCTTTTTACCATTTACTATTTTACTGTTTTTAAGTCAAATATCTTATGTGAAATTTGGCATTGAAATTTAACTAAAATCATACCAAACATCTGACTAATTATGATTACCTGCTTTATATTTGTACAGTAGACTTGGAACAGGCAGAACAACATGAGACATGATTAATATATAAAATATAAATTTACACTCAAAACTCTTGAAACTGAGACAAGATTCAAACACATAAAAAGCTACTGCATATGCCTCCCACCTTTATAACAACATATGCTTGTGCAACTGGTTTCAGAAAAACAGTTTAAAATGACTGCTTCTTTAGCTGAATAAATAGTACAAGCAGATGAGGTATTTCAATAGAAATTTTTACCACAAAAGAAATTATAACAAGGATCAAAACTTTTATGGAACAAATTTAACTTTAGCAAAACTTCTTCATAAAAGCTTTCAAAACAATTTGTCATGATCGCAGTGAACCATATACAGTATGAATTTAACAATTACAAAAAAAATTTACATTTTGTTTAAAATATGCTTGGATAGCATAATTTTAAATATGAATAATTGTAATGGGCAGCTTCGTTCAGGAGGTAGAGTGGTCGTTCACCAGTCGTAGGATTGGTGGTTCGATTTCCGATTCTCCCTGACATATGTCAAACTGTCTTTGAGCAAGATACTGAACTCCAAGTTGTCCATAGTAGATCAGCACAGTGGCATGGCAGCTCCACCATCAGTGTACAAATGTGTGCGTGAGATAGTGTGTATAAACAGTTGAATGTGTTTTGGGTCTAAGATTCCAAATTGCGAATACAAAGTTACGTACAAAATCTTTTGCAGTACACATTTTAACTGTTACAGCCATATATTTTGGCAGATTATGTAAAGTAAACCTGTTTGTTAGCATCACTAAATTAAACATAACTTCTTGCCTCAAACACAGAAATATACACAAATAAGCAGAGCGTGAAATACTGATCTTACTTTGCTACTCGTGTATTTTTGCTGAATGTATTCAGTATATTACTCATCATGCATAAGTCAGAGGTTTCACAGGTTTATTTATACTTGGTCAGTGTTGGACACAAACAGACTTTGGTTAGATTTTAAATAGTCGTGGGGAGCCTGCTGTGCAGAATGTATTATTCAGGTATGCAATTTTTTTTTTTTAACGTAGTTTATAAATGCAGATACATTTGCTGTATGTGGATCATATTTTGGTATACCAATTATTACTGTGTGCATTTGTTGTTCTGTGGACATATTTTGTAGTCCTTATATGGCATGCACGATTTATTATTTTCCTAGCATCTGGAAGTCTCTGAGAAATGCTCAAATATCATAGTGTTTATATTAAGATCATATCTTTACATTAACCTAAATCGCTATTCAGAGTCCAAAATAAAAATGAGCACTAAATTGAATAAAACAGAAACAGAAAAAAAAAAAAAAAATTTACATCTGGGACTTATTGCACAGTGATGATCAGTTTTGACAGAAAATACAGCAAGTGTGCCTGCTGCTCAGCCTACAATGTCATGGTGTAATGGAAACCAAATTAATTTTCCACCCGAGATTGCCATATCACTAGCCAGACAAGAATGATGTATTGCACTTGATATTCATTTTCCCTCGTCTTTGGCAATCTTTGCACTTTTTGGAAGACTAATAGAAGTCTTTTAAGAATAGGGACATCCATCTCAAATTCAAGATAACCGCTTGTGTTACATAATAATGTGACTGCACAAATGTGTTTCCTCTTAGAAAAAAAACAAAACAAAACAAAAAAGAGCATTTGCAATAGGGTAGGTGTGTAGTGATAATAATGATTTATATTTTTAATATGTGAAACATAATAAGCCAAAAAATAATTAATTCCGACATACACATATAGTGTTGTGTGGGTTTATCACAGTCTAACTGAGAAACTTGAGCATCTTATATAGCCACGTATGGTATCTGCAGCATGACAGTACACTATACGTATATGTGCAGGGATTAGGAGCATAACATACTTCATCTGAAATTAATAATTCAGAAATTTCACATGTAATAAGAACAGAAAAAAAGAGGTACAAAAATAAACAAAATCTGTATCCAGTTGTCACCTTATACACTATATACAGAGGTGATGTCAGGACAAGATAAACAGATGGTCTCCAAATGGATATAACCTCAAGAGAGGAAATGACAGACAGAACACCACCAAGAAGAGCACACAGCCTTACACTGTGCAAATACACAGCATGCATGCCCAAAAATGATACTCCCACTGGGAAGATATGTAAAGCCATGCTCATAACAGCATTAAGCTTGATTGACAAACACACTTCATTCATTAACAGTCTTTCTTTACTGTGCTCTCTAATGCTGATTGTGCTTGTAAGAAGTTATGTAACAAAGCAAAACAAAGAGAGAGGATTAGCTTGAGGCTGATGTCTGCATATACATTTTTATAATGTACAGTATAATGGAAAGATAAGTGTTTCTAAGCATGATCTTTTATTTTGCTATATGTGGTATTGCATAGCACATAAAAACAAGAAAATATGATTCATTTAGTCATATAAGGGTGAACATTTGCAAAGGTCATGTATATTGTCTATATTTATATAATTTCAACAATTAAAGCTTGATGAAACCACACAAACCTGACTTAGTGTTAAATGATGCTTACCCTGTCCAAACCTGCCTAGCCACTCACATTTATAAGGTTTGCCAAATGTCTCATAATGTCAGTCTCACTAGTAAGTAAAGTGTCTTTGTAAGGTGTTGTGCCACCATATGCCAGCAGAACAGCTTCAAGGTGCCTTGGCATTGATAGTCTTTTGAACTTCACTAGAAGATTCTTCCAAAAGATTTTCCATGATTTGGTGTTTTTGATGATAGTGGGGAGGAACACTTTCATCAAAAATCTTGCAGAGGCATTCAGTTTGCCTTGGATCTGGTGATTGCAAAGACCATAGCTTAATGATTAACACAATGATTATGAAATTAATCATTGACTCTTAGTGTTTCATTTTAGGTGCATCTGATGTTATGTTGTTTTCTTTTAATTCGTCACCCTTCTGTATGTTTTTTGTGATGCATTTGCAGCAACAGATGTATAGGTTTACCAACCAACACAAGGGCTTATGTGTGGGCTGGGCTACATTGGTAAGCAAAGGGACTCACTGAACCACTCTCTATTCATCAGCTACAGGGGCTAATAATGTGGTTATAAGTCTATGCAGAAATTGATAGTGACTAAAGGTTGATTGCATCACACAAGACAACTCTTAGTGGCTGTGTATTAACGTTTGCTTTATGGCTCGGAGCTGCAGAGAGCACAAACAGATTCTGCTTATCTGATCTGATTGTTTGCTGTTGTGTGTATGAATTGTTCCACAGGACTGACACAAATTACTTACAGGCTTGTTAGCTGGCACCACAGCTGTTACGCTCACCTCCCCTCCAAACATAGTCGGATGCGTATAGCTTGAACAGAAATGCAGGCTATTATCTGCTGTTATATTATCAGACATCCACTGCTACGCTTAGGGCTAGCACCTCGAAGCGCATTGGTGCTGTTGGCTGAATAGTTACTTTAACAGGAAGTGATAAGGAAACAGTTTTATGGATAGTTGAATTTGTATGTATTCTAACAAATGGCTCACTCACTGTTTTTTTTGTGTGTGTGTAGAAACAAACAAGTAAAAAAGCTTAAAAATGCCAAATATTATCTACATATGTTGTACAAATGAGAAAAATCACATATATGTGAGAGCAAATAATTGATTGATTATTTTAGTAATAAATGAAATGACTGTGTAACATGAACAGGCTTGCTGTACAAAACTTAGAGTGAAATAACACTCAACTATGGAGCAATAAGGAGCTTTTGGTCTCTTCTTGCTTTTTATTGGTTATTCAGCCCACACACTGACAGTATAACTGCCTCCCAACAGCTCCCACTGACGATCTGTAAGTTTGGTTCTTTCATTCTGCAAAACATTTGTATTATTTGGCCAATTCCATTCCACAATTTGCTAAACTTGTTGTGCTAGTCGCATAGTGCTTTTACATGCATCCACTTTCATGAACACACTGTTCAGATCCACAGAGAATTGGCAGAAGCACTGCATTCTCCTGCTGATAGACTAGAATTGCATGGGGGTGCTGAAATGAGTTTTCAAAAGTGAGTTTTTGAAATGTGAAAAATAAAATATATTTTTTAACACTAAGCTGCATACTGTACATATTTACAGCTTTGCAATTTATTATGTGTGTTGTATTGATTGCTTGATGCCTTGCTGTTGCTGTATTTATTTATTATTATTTTTTAACAACAGTTGGCAAAAATTAAAGCCTTACAGAAAAATGTGACAAGGCGGTGTCAAAGACATGAGTTTTCTTTAACAATATGCTTTCTCTTTCTTTCTGGAATGTATTTGACAAGCTTACCTTTCTGTTAATTTATAATAACACTTTCATTTGATAAATGTCCACGGTGCAAACTGTTACTTAACTAGCAGTTAGATTAAACTGCCTCATTACCATCTGGTATGTGGATTAAATGCATGTGTTGCAATTATTTTATCAGCAGTGACAGCCAACAAAGAGGTAGCACACAGCCTTTAAACTCATCCTTCACTCAGAGTCATTAAACGCAACACTTCCTGCACTGTTTTTCTATTTATATATTCTTCATGCAGAAATATAAACCCCATAATAATGAATTCTCCAAAGTGAATATAGATATATAGTTCATTATAGTTATAGATATATATATATATAGATAATAGTTCACTTAAAGTAGTTCATCTTACCGATATACAAAGAACAAAGAGCAATAAGAGAGATCCATAAGTAACACAATTATACAATTATAAATGATGTGTAAAATTATCCCATTCATGTTAGGTAAAATGGGTGAATTAGGGATATGGGCAGTCAACACATTTGCTTGCCTTTCCTCTATGTCACCTTCATCCAGTTGATAGATACAGAAAAGTTGTATCTAAAAACACAATTTTGGTAATAATATTACCAATATATATATATATTATATATAGTATATAATAAACTACAAAAAAGAAATACAACTTTAACACAAATTTTAAAAAGTCCCTCTAACCACGTGTTGGAGAAAATAACATTTAGACCTGAATTTAATGAGATAAAACCTGATACAGTAATGAAAACTAAACAAAAAAACGGCACCAACAAGTTTTTAATAGGTACATTTTGAGTCATGTATTTAAATGAACTCTGTTCTTAATTTCAGCTCTGTTTAACTCAACACTAAAGAGTAAAACGACACACATTCATGTGGTCCAAAACTAATAAAACAAAAGGGATTAAAGGCTTATTAGTCGAGCTGCCAGTCAAGAGCTCGCACAAGGGAGGACTTCGATGTTGATTCTCTTGTTGATTATGCATGTGTGCTCGTCAGATTAGTGACATGCATGCCAAATTATCAGTTCCTCTCTGATATGATTAATCTATCCAACATATGGCATTCATATGCTATGATAAGAGGATGCAGAACAAAAATTGAAGGGAAGGCTGAAAGGATGATTGGGTGAACAAAAACCAACTAGTCTATTTTTGGCACATGCTGAAACTGGCATACCTAAAATAAACCGAACCATAAGAATTAAAGATTACATGGATACCCCTTGTGTCTTTGGAAAGGTAAAGCACTGTAGTTTGCTATCAAACCTTCACATTTTAGCATAAGTGATACTGACCTGAACACAGAGTTGTTTTTGAACTTTCGAAATGTGTGACTGCAAGTGTGCCTGGTGAATCTACCACACACTCTTTATGCCTAGTTTGGTCTTCACCAACTGCTGGAAAAAGTGTTAGTTCCATTTTCTTCACCATATTGTCCTTTTTTTCTATTTGGTGCTGTGCAGCTAGTGTACAATGTGTTTATCATGACAAATTTCCTGGAAACAGCTTCCTGCTGGAAATATCTTGAACTAAAACGGTAAAATGAGCCATAAAACCAGAACAATGATCCGAAAATGTTCAAAAAAACCTTTGTACATTAGAGCTGGGTGGGACACCAGAGTGGGTAATGATTCTCTGTGGATTTGTTGCTACAAATGGGCCCCTCTGTATTATATGTATATATGATAGTAATTTCATCTATTGTTCCAAACTGAATCTTGTATGGAGAAAAAAGCAATGCAGCACTTGCATTTATAGGCTGAAATATTAAATTATCTTGTTCTCTGGAACTCAACCATCATTACTCATCTAAATTCTTTGTCTACGCTTTGTGATTTTTCAGGTTTTTTAACTTTAAAGCTGACTTAAACATTTTTTACTTTACAGTGGTTTCCTTTTCCCTTTCCACAAAACACAAAATGGAAAATCATAAGGTTAACTTGTAGTTAACTCCATTCGTCTTTTACATGTCTAGTCATCAGAAAGCATTGGATATTTTGTCATTCCATTGATGTGTTCGGTATCAACATATTTGCGACTTCTTATTTATGTTAACTGTGGACATAGTGATAATTACATTAACAGAAAATGAATCGTGTTGCAATTACGTTCTCTACAAAAAACGCAATCGGGATTGTAGTTTCCTTGTATATGATCGTAATTTTTAGGAGACAGGGTTGAAAAATATACAAACACAGTTTTGCTATTACAACATAGAACACTGGAATATTTAAATGTAAAGATTTTAGCAGCAAAAATAGACAAATTAGTAGAGAATATTAAAATAAATAGTGCAATGGCATGGTTAGACCCTGAAGTAACTCTTGTGTAATTAGTTGCTTTGCTGTCATTGAAAACTCTCCGACAACGTAAAGTTCTTCACAAATCTTATTAGTCTAGCTAAGATTTTCAAGTTGTCAAATTATAGGGTAAAGCTGTTTTTCAGTGTTTCCAAAAAGCTTGTCACAAATCTAGATCACTACAATGCAGGAAAGTGAAGATTTGTACCTAGATCAGCTAGTTTTTAAATATCTCTGCACAAGACAGGGGGTGGTTATATTCCCAATTCCAAGCTTTTCCTTCTTCCTTTCTTCTTGCTTAACAGTTGATAATATACATAATTTAGAAACCAAACCTTGACTGCAAATATATCATTGGCTGCATACAGGACCTGTTGGCTACAGATGCTTATTAGAGACATTAGTTAAACTTAAATCAGCCTGCACATCAAGATTTTAGAAAAGGGACACACGTGTAAACATGGATCATGTATTGACAGACAGTGAGGTTTCATGTATGCAATCTATGTGCTATATAATGTATATTTTTGAGCTACAAGGGAATTTCTAATTTTAGATTGGAGAAGGTTGTAGCATTTCTTTCCTGGTTATCTTCAAAGCTGCACATTGCACAGTCCAGTTTTGGTAGTTTGTGTCCCCCACATGCAAACTCTGCCTGAGAGGAGAGTAAAATCAATTGGATTTGACCTTGAAGTGTCACCATATTACACCCCAGATTTTACAGCAAATAAGGTCAGACTCAGCACTCCTTCAGCTGTTTCTGTCAGCCTACTACAGATGCTCAATAAGGCAAGATCTTGTCAGCAAAGTCTGCGTATGTCCAGTTAAAATATATATTTTTAATTAATTGTTAAGCATCTCATAATCTCAAGAAATAGCTGCTGGTTATATTAGTTTACGTTTTGTGTTGTTAGTTTTCTGGTAGACTTCACCCAGTGTAGCACTGTGGCATTCAAGTTCTAAGACAGGCTAAGTGATTGCTTAACAGCCAGCACAAGCATTACACTGTTATTGCTTACAGTGGCTATGTTGAGGGCACATGATAATAAGGTTGGCAATAAAGAAGGGATGTAAGGAGTTGAGAAGATGGGAAAAGGAAGTATAGGATTAGGAGCATAGTAATGAACACAAAGAGAGCTGGAGGGTAGGAATAAATGAGAGGAACAGAGAAACAAAAGGAGAGGACGGAGGAGAGACTAATAGGAGAAGAAGGCAGAGGAAAGATATAAGTGAAGAATAAAACAGGACGAAACAAAAGAGAGAAGCAAAGAGGAATAGAAAAAGGCCAAATGAGCAGAATATTACAATGAGAGGAGCAAGGTGGTGACGAACAAAGTGTATAAAGAAGTGTGAATAACAAAAAATTTAAATAAGAGAAGAGAGAGTACAAGGCCAAAAAAGGAAAGAGGCAAAGACAGAAGATAAAAAAAGACATTGATAAAAGATTGGAAAAACAGGAGTTAAAACCTGTAAATGGCATGAAAAATAGAGATTCAGTAATAAATTAAATTTTAAATAAGCACAAGAGCACATCAGTAGAAATGAATATCTTTAAGCATTCATAGCCTCCTTTAAGGCGGGTGATTATTCGGGTAGCACCCACTTTATGTGTTTATGAGCTCAAATTTGTGAACCGAGCATTGCAGAATATACCCCTTTTTTATATGTTATTAGAACTCAGGTCATAAAAATGTCAGCTTACATCTTGTGTAGAAACGGGTGTTTATGTCTTACATGATAACATAATAGGCAATTGAAATATTGTTATTATTATTTTATCCATTTCTTCTGATACTATTTAACCTCACATACCAGCATTTTGTCACACCTTTGTCTTACTGACTCATGTTATCATGCATTTAGAGACAACCAAATTAAAACCTGTATAACTTATATACGTATATAACGTATTTCTAGTATTGGTCTCAAATACAGGCTGTGATGATGTATAGGCAATGCCACACTTTTAAAGGCCAAAATATGCTTTCCGAGTATGTGAAACGTGTGAATCGTGCTCTGTCGAAATATATTTAGGGTCTGTGAGCACCGGTGAGGAACACTTGAGGCTGCAACAGTTGTACTGTTTTCACTCCCTTTCTCTGAACAAAGAAAGTTGTCAAAAGCATTTGGACCAGTCCTGTGAGCTCAGGCATTTTTTTTTTCACTTTTCTGACAGTTGGTTTGGTTTGAAGCACGCAGCTGAAAATAGCTGACACAAGGAGGTGATTGAGCGCGACACAGCTCCTGCTGGAGAGTAGAGGAGCTCACTTTGTCTTGAAGCACGCTCAGATCATTTTCAGGTTCAGCACTGAAGTTGTACGGGGTGCTAATTATTACTGCGCATGTGGAAGTTTTTTTATGTTGCATCAGTGTCTGGCAATGTTTATCAAATACCAAAATCTGCTAAATCTACAATCTCTGTCTAATTTTTTCTTATTGAAATTGTGACTAGACTTAGATGTTTATTTCTTAGTGTGGACATTGTGCAAATATTAAACTCTGTTTTGCTCATGATGACAGGTTCTATCAGCAGTTGGAACTCTAAGTTCACAGGCTACTCCAGTTTAGCTGTGCTAGTCGGAAGTTCTTAATTGCTGATTTCTGAGGTTGCTGAAAGGCAGCATAAAGCACCCACTATTCTGTCTTCTCTAAAGCTGTAGGCCGTGTCTTCTGGTTGAATTAATGATTGGGCTCATGCATGAAACCAAATCAGGCTCACCCAGAGGCTACACTGACCTGTCAGCTGGAATAATGACTGGAGTGTAGCAGATCACTAATGAGAACAGTAAACAGTCAATTGTTCCATACTATGGCCAGAAGATAGAATAAGTTCTGCAGCTGTACAGCCTGTTTGGACTGTAATACAGTCTTACTGTGTTGAGATACATCGTGTTAAGACGAGAGCAGAAAAGTAATTCACATTGTGCATGCAGTCGACAATCCAGTGTGTTGTGTAGAAAAATAAGAAAAACACTGCACCACTATAATTTGTAATAGTTAATGACTAGTCAAGAAAACAGTATTTGAGAAATTATAAAAGCAGAGCACTAAACAACAGGTATTGACATAATGACAACAAACACAAAGCAAAGTATCGAAATTGCTTGAAGGATTAATCAAATAACACAGACTGCTGGTTGGAAATGTATGTAATTAGAGCAGCAGGTAACCTACCTCTATTCAGAAAGATGACATCTTTGAAAATGAAAGTGAAAGTGTTTAGTATGTTCAATACAACTACCTCTAGTGAGGAGCAGAGAAAGACCCACACGCTTATCACAAAAAAGTAATGGCACTGTTCGCAGTTTTGCTAGTTTTCTACTTAAATTGGTCAGGAAATGTATTATATTCACATATACAATATTATTTGTGAATTCATATTCACAAACACAATATTTCTAAGATGATAAAACACAGTCAGGAACTTTCATGTCTTTCTTTAACACAGCCATTAAACATGCAGAGTAAAGGTGGACAGGGTAATGTTTTTTGTATTTGGCAGAAAAAAGCAAAGAACCCAAGGGAAACATTTTTGACATCTCAACTGACTAATCCAAACTTCAGCAACTGGCTCTAGGCCATAACTAAATCAGCTTTTTTTCATCTCAAACAAGTATCAAGAGGTATCATGTCCAAAGCTCTTTGATTTGCGACTGTTCAAATTGGGCTACATATATAAATAGAGCTACCTTACATGTCTAAAATGTAATGGAGCGTAAAGGAAAGTGAAAAAGACAAGACCGGACTTGTGAAACTTGAAGATTTATCTTTGGGAAATTAAATATGGGGGAATTTTGGTAAAACTTTTGAAGTAATTTCACTGAACTATTGCTGTAACAGATGCAAAAAACAATGGCCTACTTAATGAGCGTTGACTGCTTCTGTCGTATTTCACCAGGCTGCAGGTGCTCTGACACTTTAAAAGTCAGGAAAAATTAGCAGGAGTAAAGGTGTGTGAAAAACAATTTGTTGCATTGTTGCTCTCTTATATCTTATGTTGTTGTGCTCAGCAGAAAATTCCAGTAAAGTCTTTATGACTTGTCTTACTAACTGTTTGAACCTGACTATAGTCTCTCCTTGCTTACAAGCACCTGCGCTGCTGTACTTTATTTACACCTGCTTTTCCCTGACGTAAGATGTCAGACACAATTTCCTCTGTCGCAGCAGTCAGTCTGCGTCAATAAATCAAGTGCAGTCAGTATGAATTTCCATCCTACCATATTGTGCTTTTTTACAGGAATGACTTAAAGTACATATTATATGAGACCAAACACACAATTTTCTGTGTTGCCACCTTTCACTTCACTAGCCCTTTAGGAAGTATAATAACGCCCACACGGTTTAACTGTTTAGTCTCCACATATGGCCAGGAGATCCTTCCTTCTCTTCCAGGATATTATCAGCAAAAATAATTAACATTTAAACATTTGTTCTTAGAATTAATTTGAAAACAATGTCAATATAAAATGAATGATTAGGCTATTTCCTTAGACTTAATCTTACAAACTGGATAACAGATAGATATCCTAGTAAACACGAGGTACTGTCAGCTTAAACACTTTTGTTTTCCTTATGTGGTCAATGGTAGCAGTTCTAACTGTTTTTACAGTATGGTATAACAATATTGGCTTTAGTAGATTAAACGGTCAGTATTGGAGTGACTTCATCATTATGTAAGTGACTATTTTAAACTGATTCAAGCATTAAATAGACAGGTCCTATGCAATTATATTGTAAATCTTGTTCAAGGGACATTCTGGCTTGTATTGAATAGGCATACAGAGTATGCGAGACTCTTAAAGAAAGGTTCTCATTTTATCAGTCCTTCTGAGACTGGTCCTGTTAGGCAAACCTTGCTGCTCTTTCATGCCTTGCTCATATCACCATGGCAACACACCAGCCCCTGCAGGCGTCTGCCAAATTGACAGTGTAAAACAGAGCGCACACATCCAGCCATTCATTCAACCCCCTCTCTTTCTTTAGCCAGATACATCAGTTATAGAGTTAATTAGTTTATGCATACCTACCATACTTATAATTTATCAGCTTGTATGAAATGTCATATGCTAGCTACAAATTCAATGATTGCTTTGTTCTTTTTTTCAAGGGTTAATTTGTTGGAATTCAAGAGAAGTAAATTGCAATGGGTGTTACTGACAAAAAGCCTTACAGGTTGAGATAGAATCAGGCGTAGGAGCAGGATCACAGTGTAGGAGGATTTAATAGACCCTTACCTGCAGGGTATATAGCATTTTCAACAATTGAGCTGTGATGTTGGTAAGATGCTAGAAAGCTGGAGATGACACATATTGTGACTGTTCGCCACTGTCTTTTCAGCCATGTACTTTGAGCACACAGCATGCATCAATAGATAAGCTTTTTAGCATTACAAATCTATTATTTTTGACATTTTGCATTTAGACGAAAGAGCAGAATCCAATGTGGATAATTGACGTGACTAACATACAGAATTGCATGCAGAAATACAAAAAGCATTTCTGAAAATCTACTTTTGGATGGAATTCACTGAACACTAAATGATCAGCATGCACTTGTTTGAAGGTATTTTATTCCAGATCTGTAAACTGTGAACTGGTAGCCTACAGTCGGCAAGTTCTTTTTAATAGACACTCCCAGAGGATATAGAGATTGTAGCAGACGCTCAGAGGCTATGTGTGATGTACTTGTCAGTCTCTCCTTGCTTTTGCTGCAGCAAATTTAAATCTTTCCAATTAAAATATATTAGATTACAAATGATTTTACATCAGGGCTACAAGAGTAAATCATATGGGATAAGTTAAAATATTTTTCTCAATCATTGATAATCTTCACTAAACAAATAAAAAACAAAAAAACAAATATTTGGAATGAATGGCAAACATAATTTTCATTTAACTGTTAGTAACAATTTCTATTTTTTAATGAACAAGGAATAATCAGTGATCTATAAGTTCAGGTCAATGATACCAGAAGCCCACATTCCAAGTTTGTTCATAATAAACCAGCTATATGCTGTATACTACATACATTTGAAAAATATGGTCATAAGCAGTTGGTGGGGGTCCTGCTGTGTTAAAGATTGAAATGATTTATGCTCATTAACAGTCCCTAGCGCAGTCTAATTAGCATGTAATAGGACACTAAATCTAGCACAGGAGGCTTGTTATTTAAGGATAAAGCTCATCTCTCATTTGAATGCATTTTTCATAAGCTGCACTAATTAAGTTTCATTAGCATTATTAATTAAACATGAAAAGCCTCTCATTTCCTTTGTATCATGGCATCTACTTCAAAACAGTTCAGAGTGACAGTTCTCATGGTAATGGCAATTTCCACTATGACATCTTATGCATCAAAATATGATGATGTCTGATCCTTATATTATATCAATATTTGAGAAGGAAAAACCCCTAAAAAATATCTATGATGTCAGTGTCTGAATGATTACACATTTTCTGTAATGCTGTATAATATCCCAAATCACTACCTGTTTGAACCCCTTCCACATTGTGACCCTGTGGAACAGACTGATGCTTTAAAACATCCTGGTATCACAAGGGGTGGTTGAGGACGCCAGCAATGGATTACAAAAGCCTGCTGCTCACAGAACAGCTGATCTCTATCCCCCAGGTCCAAGCAGGATAGCTCTGAAAGTCACAATTAGTCATTCTCACTCAAAAGCTGAAGTACCATCATCCTTACCCTTTCAAAGGAAAGCCTCTTGAAACCATCTTAATTCTTTTTCTCTGTTGCTCTAAAATCATGTAGAGTTACAATTGTAGAGCCCATCTGGCATACTGGCAAAAGCTGGCCTTGGTTTCAACGAGCACACTTTTTTCATTGCCACATTAAATATGACTCATTTCCACATGCAGTTAATATGCAAACCAGTATTTTCAATTTGGCCGCCAATTTGTCAAAATCACATTAACAAATTATCACTAGTTGACTATAAGCTGAAGGAAACCTCTCTGGAAAGTCTGTATTATAGCTTATCAATAGCACTGTTGTTATGATGTGATATGCAAATTGATTTGGCAAGCATTTTAATACGTGCAGTGAGAATTAAAAAGTGAGTCACCACTGTATTGCTTTTCCTAATTATAATCCAAAGTATTGAGTTTGATTATCAAAAAATGACCAGCACTTTTGCTGAAAGAGAAAGCTAACCTTCTTTCTGCAGTGTTTTGCTTGATCAAAGGTAAAAATCGAAGGTGTTATCATTTCTCAGTATACACTGCGCATTCACGTACGCAAATGTACAACTTAATGTGATCGTAATCTTGGAACCTTGGAAAACTGATGAATTGCTTCTTCTGAAAAAGCTGAGTGGAAAATCAAACACACTTAACAAACAATATCAGAGGTTCATTAAATCGGGGCAACATTCACTGATTATCCACAACATACCTAATTGCCTAATATTGTGGAGCCAAAACATCCCTGACCTACTGAGGCTTGTAAAAAGACATGTACTCCACAAGACTTGGTATAGTGTCCTCTGGCATCTAGCACCAAAACGTCAACAGCATATTCTTTAAGTCTTCAAGAGCGAGGTGGGGCCTTCGTGAGTCAGGCTTGTTTTTCTAGCACACCTCACAAAAGCTTAATCACACTGAGATCTGGGAAATTTGGAGGCCAAGGCAAAACCGTAAACTGTGATTTTTTCCTAAGACCATTCCTGACAAAATTTTGTCCTGTGGCAGTGTGCATTATCCTGCTGAAAGAGGCCAGGGCTACCGGTGAGTTGCCATGAAGAGGTGTACTTGGTGTGATGTGGTTCGTGTCAAAATAACATCCACATGAATGTCAGGATCCAAGTTTCCCAGCAGAACATTACCTAGAACATCACATTGTCCCTGCCTGATTACTACCCAGCTGTCCAGATTATGTAAAAGAAATTGTGATCCATCACACCAGGATACCTTCTTTCATTGATCTCAGTTGAATCATTTTTCTTGCAACCAACCTGTTGAATTCGATATTCATTCTCTTTGTAGCTTGGTTTCCGTCTTCACCAACTCTTGAGAATTATTACTAGGTCCTATCTTTTACACTCTTCAACAAGTCTAGCAGCTAGTTGCTAACTTTGTTTGCTGTTGAGTTCTTGATAGGTGGTATTTTGTGACATTGATGAGGCTTATGAGAATGAACCCAAAAGTAAATTTAAAGGCTTTTAAATCAAAACATTAAGCTTTAAGAGGTTATAGGTTCTCTACATCTGGGGCGGGCTGCGAGAAGTATGACAATTCTCTCAGTTTGTAACAGGGCTTTTTAACGTTACATGAAACCTGTAACATTAACTTTGCAACAACATAACACCACAGTAAAGCTCTTTGCAATCTTTTAGTGAGGGCAGACATGTTGTCACACTGAAAGTGATGCAAGCTATATTACAGGAATAGAAAGACTGATTTGATGTTGTGTTGACAGCAATGCCAAAGACACATGTAGCCCTTGCACAGCATTTGCACTTAACAGAGTTGGCAAGATATAAAAGTGATAGCTAAACAAAGAATAATGAATGAATCTGCATTGAGTCGGTGGAGGAAATAATGAACATAGAAGAAAATAGCTAACAAGGAAGAGTGAGCAAGGAAACATTTTTCCACTATGAACCAGCAACATGTTTGTTGCTTAGTTCCTTACTTTACATATAAATACACTGAAAAGCTTGCACTTTGCACAATTCATGAATGGTTCTTTTTTATGCTGTTGAAATCATCCAGAATATTAATTTAATGGCTCAGTTTAATCATGGCTCGTGTTTAAGATTTTGGACAAACCTGCTGACAGGCTATTGAAGAATATTACACACATGCAGTAATACAACCTCTATTTTGGACTCTCTGAGCTGACTGTCTGTTGGTGATGACTGTTGTCTCCCTGTTGGAGTTAGTGATTTTAGGTTTTAGTGATTACTTATAATAATTATTACTTTATTAATCCCCTTGGGGAAATTGTTATTTGGACAGCTGCCAGACAGTATATATTGATGCTACTACAGGGTTTTGGTGTCTTATCCAAAGACACCTGACATGCGGCCTGGTCGGACTGGGAATGGAACAGCTCACCCACGTGTTTGAAGATGACTCTACCTACTGAGGTATTAGCTTAACTGTCTTATCTTTTAACCTGAGAAAGTATGTATCCTGACAACCTCAGGACCCCCCTGGCCATTCTGTAGCGTAGACTAAGACCAAAGGCAGTTTGGTCTTTTACTTTCTAGGCCCTCAGGCTTTGAGAAAATTCTACCTGTTTAAATTGCTGGAGTCAGTGCACCCAGCTTCATTAAATATCTATAGATAGAGAAAACTTTTTAATTAAATCATTATCATTTATCTTCCCTTTAATTATGTTTTTTTGACTTTTTATTGTCAAAAGGTTGTATTGTATGTATTTAAGATACATACTGTACACATAGTACCTTTGCTATACAAAATCAACAACTGACTAATTACTACTCTCTTTAATCATGGCATTTACTAAATCACATGGCCAAGCAAAGACACATTCGACCATAATGGAAAGGAAATATTTAACAAACCCATCATTTAGGATATTTTTACGCAAAAGATTAAAATATTTTGATTTTGTAAAAATTCTGATCAATTTGAAAGACAATAATATATAGCCCTTATTTAACATGCCAAGTCTGATTAAGATCACCAGGCTCTCTGAGAAGAGATATCTGATATGTCAGTAGAACATTTACAAGATCAGCTGAAAATTTGAATTCTCCTCACATTCCCTGTTTAAAAACACAAACCATACTTCAGCTATTGTTCACTTTCTTTTAAATTTGTCAGGGGGAATAAATGTCCATATTTTAATTTGCACATATAAGTCTAGGCTTCTGGGAGGACATTTCCCATGGCAGCAGTTGACTGACATATGACTGCCTATGTTGCTAAGAGACACACTGTGGTACACTGCTGACTGGAGGACATCATATCGCTGTATGGACCATACACATTGATACAAAACATTATTTTCTTCTTTCTTTTCTTTTCTTTCAAAGCCAGCATTGCATTGGTTATGTAATAGGAAATGGATATTGCATTAACTGTCTCTCTTTAATGGGTCCTGTCTTGATGACGACAAATGACTAATACTGTCAGAAACTAAACTCAAAACGGCAATCTCAGCTCTCTGTACCTTACCCTGTGAACTGAGTCATGACATGAAGCAACACAGGGCTTAAATCACAGATGGAACAACATTTACAGTAACAGCGTTGGCTCCCGAGCTCATGTCTTGCCTGTGGGGCTGTTGGAAATGAAGTAATACTATTTTTAGTACCAGCCCATATATTACACACTTTAAATTATAGGTACCAACACTATCAGTCTGAACCAAAAAAAAATAAAAAATGCCCTTAGCAGAACACCCCTACAGACAAATTTATAAAGCTTTACTTATTTTTAATTATTTATATATTTTATTATTACAATTTGACTTTGTACAAGTAAAACAAACGCCAAAGAAGTATACTGATTTCTCAGCACGTTTACTTTTAATTTCACTTTGACTGTGAAAGGTTCACAGTCCTTGTGAGTACTTTTAACAAGCTTTTGCAACCACTTATGTCTTTTCATAGACTATGGCACAGAGGAGATGGAACTTTAACTAGGTTTTACCAAAGCTTAGGTCAGCAGAAAGAAAAATAAAAATAAAAAACTCTTACATTCTATTCTAAATAATAGTAAGCCTTACCAAGTACTCTTCTAGTACGTATGCCCTGGTTAAGCTCATGAAAGCGCAAGGCTGACCAGTCTTAAATTGTAATGTACAGTGGTGAATGAGAGAATGTGCATAAGAATTATGGAGAAAGATTACTGCTTCAAAAACGTTGAACCCATTGAATTCAGTGCGAAATAAATGTGCATGTCATACAGACTCACTCTAGGTTATTTCCTATTAATATGAGTGTGTTTTCTGCTTCAGTGCCAGCTTCACGTCAGTTGAACTAGTCTAATTTGAGTATACTGTATAAAGTCTCAGGTCAAACAAACAAACTGACAGATTGACCTTGCGTGTTTACAGTATAGCTTCAAATATCACAATAGTGCCTCAAGTCATGTCTTCATCTAAGGTTTTGGTACTGCACTCCCATTCTTGCAGAATCAGTTATTTTACCATGTGGAGACTTTTAGAATTGCTGTTCAAGATTGTTCTTGCCATTCAAACACAAGTATAAATAAGTGAATTCCTATGGTATTGTACTTGAATAGTTTATTTTATTATTTTCTTTCACATCATGTTGTCAAGTATTCCTCAAGGAAAATAAGTACCCCAGTATGTAAAATCAAAGAAATCCCAATGGTAAGTCTAATTAAAATTTGGAGGCCAGATGTTTTGCCTTCTCTCTTTTCCCTAAAGTATTCTATTGGCAGCCTCCAGCTTCTGTCTTTTTCAAGAAGCTATTTGGATGCACAATAAAGAAAGAAAAATGTCTTTCATTTCCAGCCAGTGGATATTCTTATATACTGTAGATATCATTTGCCCAGTGTTTTTCACTCAGAATGCCCTATAAGATCACAAGGGTATACTCTGTCAAAGACCTGATCTCATATTATATTCTTTTGCTTTATTAAGAACGTGGTCAACACAAGTTAAAACACTGGATTTGTGTCTCTTCTTTTGGATATCTGCCATATTGCCTACTTTTGAAGAAAGGAAAACAATAATTTCATTCAATGTTATGACTATTAGTGACACAACAAAGCACACTAAGGCTTTTGTTCTTTAAGCTGAAGAATAGCTGGAGCTATTATGAGTCAACTTTTTGCAACCATGAAGATTTTATAATGTTAATCCCATGAAGAAACCATTCTTCACCATTCAATACTACTTATCAGCCTTGTATCAGTTTCTATAGTCCTTAGAGCATGTACATAAAATAGTTTCTCCCTTATACTTACCATCAACACAAATAACTATCAGAGTTATATTTGTTGTCTATTAGAAGTAAAAAATGATCTTTTCTACAATATTTCTCTTACCTACATGAAACAGCATTGTTTCTTAAATGTTACATTAATATACTAATAAAGTGGAATGATGGTCAGTAGCTTTTCTTGTTCATTTGAATGAATGATTGAATTGGTGAGTGCACTACATTTATTAACAACATGGTCACCAGGAGGAGGTTGGAGTGGATGGCAATCAGACAGAGGGCATATTCAAAGGTACTGTTAACTTTTCCTATATTAAATTAGACCATATTTCCCTAACCTTACCCTAAGTGCTGAGAGTGCCTAAACATAATCATAAAAAAATGTTTAATAATGTCAGTATGAGTGGATATTGTAGTGCAAGATTGAATACTTTGGGAGAAAACTAATACATTGCTGTGAACATTTTACTGCTATATTCAGTATTAACATGCAACTTCAAAAGACAAATGATGTAGCACATGATTGCTGTATGTTTTTGTTCTACAGTAGTTCAGTAGTGCATACACTAGTGAAGATAATTTTACTTTTGTGAACTATTAGCCACAAAAAAAGAAAAATCAGAAGACCTGTTGATTTAATAATAACACAAAAGAAAAAAAAAAGTATAAACATATCTGTAGGTGGCTTGGTAGGTCAAGATCACTTGAAAATGTGAAATAAATGGAGGAAAATGCATAATGTTGCCTTTATCTGGCTACAGTGCCATTAAATACATTTGCATGGGTGAGCTTTAGCAATTGGCAGATAATTTATTCTCACAATCCACAGTTAGCTAAGGCGATTAGTGCTTGTTGCATTTATAAAACCATTTGAACAGGGAATGGGTCAACTTCTTTCATTGTTGTGTTGGTGGGTGAGTTCTAAGGACTGCTGTCCTTAAAGAAAAACTTCATCTATTACTCTTTTGTGCATGGTTTGTGTGACTGGCTGTCAGACAGTTACTCACACACACACACACACACACACACAGTCTCTGACATGTTGTTATTATGCATCCAAATGGGAAGACATATTTTTTTTTATTATCTCATGTGTTCATTAAGTCGACTTCAATAATTTGAAAATGATAAAAACTGTGATTTCCTGTAGCCTTTGCTCAGAATTCTTTGGAGGCCTGAATCTGATGTTGAACATTATTAAAACCATGGAAATGACATCCCATTTTAACAGCTACTAATAATAAAAATAGCAGTACATTTAATATGGAGGCGCTTCATCTTTCCATTGGAGTGTTTCTCCTTATTATCCATATATTTCCCTGATATTTGTAAGTTTCATATGGATGAATATATCACCCCACATGAAAGCTTTACCCATTATACAATTTGTTGCCATGTCATGTTAAAATCTTGATATTAAAATCATATCACTCATACTAGTGAGTCTAAAATGAAAGGATTTTGTATTTGAAAATCGGGTAGAATAGAACAACAGGCCAACAAGGGAACTTTTTTTAGTTTCCTCAGTCATTTGTATCACAAAATCAAGAAACTCTCTAAATCCTTGTGTGGCATCTGCTGTCACAGTATATTGTATTATTAATGGTCTATTGTTTTCATTTGTCTGAGCAAATAAACATCTGAAACCAGATGTCTAGTCTGTCAACCCCATCATAAACACATGAGCTTTTTTTTTTTCATCAGATCATCTTTTTTAGTATCTGCAGATGTTACCCAGTGAGAATTTTGCCAAGTGGATGATGCTGCACCTACATTAAAGGTCATACAGTAGCTAAGAGCTTAGAACTGTTATTTTCAAAATCTTGAAACCTTCTTGCGGCAGAGTGAGTCTGTAATCAGCTGAATGGTTTGGCACAGTACACAGTAAAAAAAATGAAGTTTGGAAAAATAAGAAAATAACTTGAGCCACAATTCAATTAGTCGAGCCTCTGATTCAGACTGCAGAACTAGATAAATTCCAACATTTGCTAAGCCATTCAAATCTATAGAATTTATTTATGACTTTGTACGTAATTGAATCTTTTTAAAACGCAAGACCAAAATGCTAAGTAGCTTAATTTGTGCTCTCTTTCTCACACTCTGTCTTTCCTACTTTCTTTAGATGGTGTAGGGTTAGTAGCTGTGCTGTGCAGCAAATAACTGCAGGAGTGTTTAAAGCCCACTGTTTCACCATCAGAAATGTTATTGTTGCTGCTATTACATGCCTAACTGTTGGGATCATGTGGATTTAATCCAAACCCCGTGGCAAACAAACAGTGAGCAAGGAAAGCGAATGCAAACTACAGTAGCTCCTGGCGTGGTTAAACACAATGCACCCCTTCTATCCCTACAGTATTAAAAAAAACTGATGCAAAGCACTGCTGCAGAGACTGCACTGAATAGGATAAGGAAGCACAAGTGTAACACATAGAGACATGTTTATGTGACAGTAACAGGATTACTCACCCCTACAGTGCAGTATGCACTAATGTATTAGAATATTATGTTTAGAATCTAAAGTCCAGCTCTGTGAAACTGTTTCTTAAGCACCTTGTATTAGACTATTCAGACATTTCATTTTGTACAATAGTGATGCAGATCTTCCCACCTCTAAATACTCTCTGCTTGGTAGGGAGCCCTTTCTGTTAATTAACAAACCACATGGGGCCAAACATAAGTCCAAATGTTCTCTCTTGTTTTGATTTAAGTTTACTGTATACAGTATTATTCCAGGGAATAAGAGCAGGAAACAGACGCTGTATGCGAAATGTATGGGAATGTAGACCTATATCTTATATGAGATGCTATAAAGGAGGGTTGAGGGTCAGACGTCACACAGAGCGAATAAATGCGCTAGTGTAAGTATGGCCTTAACCTATAACCTAAACCTCTTTACTCACGATGGCTCATGTTTCTATTTCCAGTCATCAGTGCCTGCTGAATTAAGCTAAGCTCCCCACCTTTTTCATACATGATGACATGTGGAAAAGTGGTGCGCAGGGTGCTAACATTTGTGTTACATACACACATGACAAGAGGAACGATGTGGATTATGTTGTATGTGTGGTGTTGACAGTTTTATAAAGACACCTCTTTTAGAGCTCATTAGATGTGGGTATGCCATTAGGAAAACTGTTATCTATTTCAGTCAGTCATGATTGATTTTCCTTCTTTTTTTTTTCTTACTCAATCACACTGAATCTCAATTTTATTTAATTGAGACTGAAAACATCAGAATCACCAGGTGGATTTTGAAGAGATATTTCTGATATTAAATGTAAAATTAAACTGTATTTAAAACAAGCAAACAAATACAATCCAATCCAATCCCCACGTGTGGGGCATCAGTGGCCACTGATGCAAAGCACTGTGGGTTTCTTCAGAAATATGATTATATAGTAATTGAGTAATATAGTAATAGAATTAGTATTGTGTGTTTGTAGTGGCATTACAACTACCAGAATGATAAGTCAGCATGTTCGTGTGGATGGTTTACAAAGCTAAACTTGTTGCGCACTAATTATACTGTAAATAATTCTTCCTTCCCACTCTCCTAACCCAGTGTGCTTTGAACACGTGTTATGAATTAGTGACCAAATTTAAAACTTATTATACAGTAATTTCATCTAAGCAGTTGCTCACATGAGAAAAAAAAGAAGTTTGGATTGTTCCATGCACAATTACGTTATTAGGAAGCTGAATACAATGTGCACCAGAATACGAACTAGAGAAGAAAGTAGTCATGCAGGAAATTTGCTGAAATTGGGCAAGGAACAAAAGAGAGCTTTCATGACTGAACTGTTGTTGCCTCTTATAAAAACTCAGTAAGTGCTAATTAATGTTTGTTGCTGTTAAATCTAGGATTTAAAACTGAAAAATGAGGATGTGCATCCTTCTGAATTCAAAAGTTCCTTTACAACAGTGGGTCACAAAGGTTAAATACCTCTTAATGTAATCATTTAATTTGTTTTTCAGTAAATTTTAAGCTGGATATTTTAAACAATGTCAGTGGTTTATTGTATGGTTGAAGAGGCCCTTTGATCAAATTTAATTAGTAGCATTTTTGTATAATGTATCTATTATGCTTAGCTTACCATTTTAACAGTTTTTATTTGAGTACTTGAATACCTGTTTACCTGTAATATATTTGTAATATATATTTTTAGCACTCTCCCAGTCGGAACATGCAATGTTAAAGAAATAGCTTAAGACTTAAGCTGGTCTTAATGCAGAATTGAGGTGCTTATATAAGATAAGATAAGACTTTATTGATCCCTGAAGAAGAAATTCACATGCCACAGCATGCAACATCAAATGCCAAAAACAACACAAGTAGTCTAGAATGAATCTAAAATATATAATACAGAATAGATTAATAGTTTAATAGTAATAATAACAATATACAATTAGGGAGGAGAGATGCAGTAGATTACAAAGTTTGTGAGTTCATGAGAAGCAACAACAGCACCACACTGACAGGTGCCTTAAGCTGAAAAATCAGGCAGATCAGTCTGCAGTTATCCAGGTTGAGTTTGTTGGAAGTGAAGACCAAGAAGACTGATGGTAGCAGGACTGAGTTCTTTCAGTCATGTCCCATTCTGGTTTGTGGACAGCACGGTTGACTTGTCACATTGACTTTTCGCTGCACTTTTTCTCTGCTCCACAGTCCCACCCCCTCAGCTTTAGGAGAATTTCTGTTTGATTTCAGGTCTCCCGCCTGGGATCAGACCTATGTTTCACAGGCTTAATAGTTAGTAGTTAGTAGCAGCCTATCTATTCGCATATGTAAGACAACAACGCTGTTGTACACAATGGTACACAATGCCCCCTGACAAGTTCACCCAAAAGCTCTCTCACAAACGCAGAGGATCAGAAATATCCCAGTAAGTTCACTTCTGCCCATCACCTCAGAAAAACACACAGCAAACGTTGGGGGAATATGGCTGACAAAAGCTCAATAAAAGTAACAAAAACAACACACAAAGAGAGAAGCTACAGTGACTGGCTGCCACCCAGCAGGTGCCATTCTGCCTCTTTATATGCATGCAACAGAAGGTCTCGGTCACTACAATTGCCTGTTATCAGCAGCTCACCTAGGCTACAGTTTAACAGCTCGGCATGGAACTATCACCAGGATGGAAAGAGAGGGAAGTTTGTCTTAAATACACGGTAACTTTGAAAGGCATGAACTTGAATTAGTCTGTGTCTGGGCAGCTCTGTGTTCTTGCACCTGTCAGTCATAACCAGCATTATTTTTTTTTCTAGCAATTTGTGCTACAGTACCTCTTCTATAGAATTCCCACATGTATTAGTAAGCCCTGGGTGCCCATGTCTCTGTCCCTATTTGACAGGTTGTAGGCACTGACTGGTACTTCAGTTCTTTAATTAGATATTTAAAGTTTTGTACAGATTAACGAATAACTGAAAAACTCACTTTGGTAGTGGTGAGAAGTGTTTGTACATCTGATTTCCATAAGTACATTGAAGTTTGCTCCCGAGCTGATGACTGTATTCCTGGGCTGCATTGCTGGGCTTTGACTCAGCGCTGAACAGTTCAGGAATCATCAAGTTTTCGTTTCGCATCACTGCTCTTTCTATCCCCCGGGTGACCCATCTGTAACTGCTCCCGCTCCACAAGTGGATGTGATACAAATTTGAATGCAACATATTATTCAACTCAGTTTCTGCCCAAGAAGAGAAAGGAAAATGTGAGGATGTTGAAGGATGTTTCTTTCCATAAGCCAGAAAACTGCTGTTGTGCTGATACATGTGGTGTGAAATGTTGTATGCCAGACCACACCCCATATCACAGTAGCTGTCAATGGCAAAACAGCTGCTGTGACATCACTGGCTGGGATACAACCAGCATCTACAGTATCTTTAAATGCAGGCCTACAGAGAGCAGTGCAGCACCAGATTTTTGCCCATTGACTTATGTAATTTTGTCTGTAGATGTAGATTTGTGTTATGTGTGTATGTGTGTGTACCTGTCTATTATATCCTCTGTCTTAGTATTTTTCTGTGTTTACCTCATGTGAAGTGTGCGTTTGCTGGGAGGAGGAAAGGTGCTCCAGGTGTGGCCTGTGATAAGAGAATGGATGGAAATGTATACAGATCACATTTGCCGTAATAGCAAACAAGCCACGAGTGTCGAGCTTAAACTTTTTCAGCTCCAGTTCACGTACGAATCAAGATGAATCTCAAAAAATGCACTTCTTGATAAAAACATGACAAACACTTAATTGATGCTTGTTAAGTTTGTTTCTATGACTCAGTCAGATGTGTGTACAGTATAAGGTTAAAATATTCATGGCACCAGCCACATAAATTGTGTCACACGGTGGTGTACTACATGGTGGACACATTCGCTCTCTTTGTTCTAAAGCTCTGATTACCCTTGCCTTGTCCTTGTTTTACCTCTTTCATATTCAAATGGATACTAGGAAAAGGTGAAAGAGAATCAAACAGACCTGTGCTCTTTAGACTCACTTATAAAGACATCAAATGAAGCAGTTTTTCAACCCACAATCAATTATACCTGTAAAGAACAATACCTTTGTTAAATCAGTCTTTTCTGCTGTTTGGTTTACTTTCAGTAAGTGACTCAATAAATCAACACTACCGGAGTTAATGCAAGTCTAATTGTCTTGACACTGTCTTAAATTGTTATTTTCATCTATGCAATTAGTTACAAAAAATGCGGCTGAAGAGCCAGAGAGGAAATATTCATCAAGAGATCATCAAACTTAATTTCTGTCAGCTGAAAAGAAACATGATTTATAATTGTTTGCAGTCACATAAAGCTTTCTAATAAATTAGGCTTTAAAACACTTAAGATGCAATGTAATCATTTGACTCAAGTAGCTGGTCACCCGCCGCTGATGGACTCAATCATTTTCTTAATTATATCATTTTGTAATTTATTCCTGTGCATACAGTATAAATCCTCACTTGTCTCCCTCTAATAATCTGTCCCTCTCTTTCTACCTGCTCTCTTCTCTGACGACTTATGGGCTACCTGTGAAAACTGTTAAATGTTATTAGTATGGCTGGTGAAGTGCAGCAAAGCCATGGCAGTGTGTGGGTGGGAGCTCTAATGTGATTGGCTCAGGGACACTGTAAGCCTGAGTGGCAGCCCTTAATGGGAGCCCTGGAGAGGTAACCCAACAGCTGTGTGTTTGCAGCTAATGAGAGATGGGGGAGGAGTAAAGGATCACAGTCTGGAAACACTCTGATAAACTCTTGCTTCAGAATGGCTGGGGAAGATAGGAAAATCGAGTTTTCTCCCGAGGACATTGCTTAAGGCTTCCCTTTGTGACAAAAGCAGCGTTTGACTCATTGCTCCTGGTCTGTTGCTTATGCTTAGGCAGTTATGATCACTGGCATCAGTGTAAGGGAAGAAACGAGGAGAGTAGCTGTGGTGTGGGATGAATTTCACTCCCCGCTGAGCCATTCTGATTTATAGCCCTGAGCAAAAGCATTGTTTTTTTTTAATTACTCTGTTGCAGTTTTAATAGATGTCAGACATAACTAGTTTAGTCCGGTGTACACCTACAGCATTGTTTTTCTTCTTTGCAATTTACAGTCACTCTCTTTACAGGCAAGAAGCCAACATAATAAGGTGCATTACTCCAACATCATGCAATGTTAACATTCAATTCCCCTAATTTCCTCAGCTGGTGGAGAGGAGTATATTACTTATCTTCCTTATTATAACCGCCTGAGGGTGGCGCCAAAGGAATAAATAGAGGCCAACCAGCTTCCATTTTAGGCCACTCATTTTGCTACATGGAATGCATATCAACAAGTAAACAGTCAGTGCAGGCTACCTGTTACATCAAATTTTTAAGTTGTGCAATCAGTTCATTTCGTATCAGTGGCAGCATCGATCTTTTTCTGCAGCGAAAAGAAACGACACGTACGCGCAGTGATTGCATGACACGATTATTTAATAAGGTGCAATCCCCTATTCGGGGTGACCCAGTTTGTTGAGAGCTTCTTGGAGTGTAGGAGCCACACAGTTTCCTGGTAGGCAGCCCTGGCATAATGGGATGTTGAGTGTGAAGTTGCTGTGCGCTGCGGTGGATGGCAGCCCCACCTCCTCCCACGCTCTGATGAGAAGAGAGAAAAAGAGAGAGAGAAAGATGGGTGGGGGGGTGAGAGAGAGACGGAGAGCAGCAACTACACTATCTCACCACTTGCTCTCTGGAAGTGCTTCAGATGAGCTTCTTGTTTAGGACCGTTTTGCGATTCCGTTTTCACGGTGCAAAAATGACATTTGTGTTGCTATCGTTGAGACACCCAGTGCGTCCTTAGAGTCCACTCCTGGCTACTCTTACGCAGGAACGCGCTGGAGAAACTTGGACCACAGGGATGCGCCAGCGAGTGCATATCTCGACAGGGATCAGTTATTGAGGATTGGAAATGGCACACAGTGGGCTTTCCCTGAGGAATGAGACTCTTCGTTGTCCAGCTCTGTTAGCATAAAAAAACAACCCCACAATCACACAACATTCGCTCATAACGTGCAGCATCCACACGGACACAAAAGACGCATCTGTTCTCCAAACCTGCGGGACGACGGACAGCGGATCTGGTATTTTAAACGCGGAAAGTTCTGAATGCTCTGACTGGATTTTTGAAGGCTGCTGAAGTTATTGTGAGGGAGTTTTGAGGTTTGAGGTTTGCCTCCAGGAGCACCCGGTGGACGTTATCAGCTGCGGACGATTTGGATACGCGACAAGCGCTTATAGAGAAGTCTCTGGCTCAGGTAATGAAATCGCTGCGGAATGAAATAAGAAAGTTGCCTCGATCGGTCGATGTTGCTGGAGATATAGTGTTGCGATGTGAGTGGAGTTTTCTTTTTTAAACATGTTTCTGACTTGTCTGGAGTGATTTGTGACAACGCAGACAGGCCGTAGCGCAGATAGACTGTTTATACAACAAGTTGTCCGCGGTGCACTTTGTAACAGACGAGCCGATACAGCGGCTGCTCGGTGTTACAGGTTGATAGGAGACTGTGATTGAAAGGAAACAATCTGGATGTGTCAACCGCAATAATGATGCGCTGCGTGATTGATAAGACGGTGCATTGAAATTAAAACACATCCGAGTAGACTTGAGGTCTCGCCTGTGTGGCGGTATTAAAGTCTTTAAGTCTGCATATCACTGCACTTCAAGCTGCAATGTGAGTGCATGCACTTAGGTCCGATCTGTTCCTGTGATCGGCTAATTGCATTTTATTTTACCCTAATTATTCTGTGCAGCACAAAATGTGATCCGTTCTTTTCATCCGTCTCTCGCCATTTCTTTTACACTAGCTGCAAACATCGTACTAATTGGCTTTATTTCAGCATCATTATTTGGAGCTGTTTACTCACGAGTAACATTTTTTTTTTAATTATTTTTGCGCTAATGATTATGACGTATAGCCTGCCATGTTAATAACTAATCGGCAGGTTTCCCTGCTGAGAAATTGGTGCATATAATTGGAGGAAAAAAAAAAAAATCTTTGCGAAGCACATCCACACAGGTGATCTCCTCTGCTCCACAGTGTGAGTCCAGGGTGTTGATTCTCGCCACTCCACAGACCACCAGGCATTTTAATAGTGTGCTCCACATAGTAATGTCGGAAGTTCTCATATATACTGTAAAAAGCAAGGCCGCCAAAACAGACCCGACAACCCACTTCTGCCTGACAAACTGTCTATAAAACATAAACCTGATCAATGTGATGGCCTAAGTCTATTGACTGTAATATGAGTTGTGTGTAATGGGGGTTTGGTCAAAGATGCCTGTAATATCTATCTATCTATCTATCTATCTATCTATCTATCTATCTATCTATCTATCTATCTATCTATCTATCTATCTA
>JAUYWH010000006.1:5882189-5991344 GCA_034779795.1 Ctenopoma multispine
TATCTATCTATCTATCTATCTATCTATCTATCTATCTATCTATCTATCTATCTATCTATCTATCTATCTATCTATAAATAAATGGGAATAAAGGCCAGACTGCCAAACTGTTTCTCATGCACTTGTGAAGAGAAGAGGTCCTTGAACAATGATAAACTTAACACATTTCCCCGGGTCTCTTACTGTACAGTAACATACATATTTATGGAGTTGGTGAAGGAACATTAACTGTTTGCCATTTAGTAAACATATCACATCATAGAATGTGTGCAAATGGGTTTTCTGATGTGACTGCTCAAACAGCTACTGGAGAGTGAACAGTAAAATACTCCTGAAAGGATTTCCAGCTCAACTCAGATTTTAGTCACATACACAGACCAACAAAGAATATAAAGCGTATGACCTGTCAGTATGTTCGTACCCTCCTTTAAACATGGGCCATGTCTGAATGCAGCCTCTCTGATCTTAGCGTATTTATTTAATAAGATGAGATTTTTTTTGAGGCAGGAGCGATCAGTGTTTTTGTGTGGATAAATAGCTAAATCAAATGTCCATGCCCTTAGCAAGTGTTTCCAACCAAAGGCCATTGGTTTCTCATTACCAATAGCCAGGGTTTACAGTCACTAGAAGTGTGTGAAGTATCAGTTTGCAGTAAATTCTATTGGTAGATCAGCTGTAAGGAGACCCACAGCTGTGATACTACCCATCATAAATCATGCTGGTGGGAGGGTAATGGATTTTACCTGTTATACCAGCTAAAGGTGCAGAGTCAGCCAATATATCAAACCACATCAGTTGAGAAAATCATTAAATCATCTGCTATCTTCCTATACTCTAGCAGCGTGGAAAGATAAGCAAAGCAGAAAAGAGAACATCCTACTGTAGGAATTCATGAGCTTGATTTGTTCCAGGTAACAGGTGAAAATTCTGATTCTGCAAGGAGCAAGAGGACCGGTAGTGCTTCTGTTACTGCACACCAGGCAATTAGTATAAAGTAATTATCCCAATATAGGAATTATTTTGTCCAGACAAAACCACGCACAAGCCTCTGACATATTAGTAATTTTACAATTATGCCTCAGTTAATTCTACGCTTGAGTCATTTCTGCTGGACCTGTAGAGCAGCCAACTTAAAAGAGCAAATGTCACCCAGTCACTCACTGAGTTGACTCAGTCAGTAGATAGTCTGTCTCTATGGTAACTGGGACAGGCGCACATGCTTCGCAACACAATTATACTGTAATGTTCATTTTTTAAATACACGTTGTTGTTTTTTTTTGCCATGCATTTCAACAACACTCATGTATATGTTCATTTTCTCTACTCCTTCTACTTTAAGCCAAAGTACTGATACATCTTATAAAAAAAAACAACACCTTGTATTATCTCTGATATGAATGACATTCCATAAATATAATATCACTGCTCCTCGATTATTTTTTAATTAAATGTTGCTTTACTGAGGCATTTCCTTTCTGACCACATACACACACACATATATACTGTATATGTTTCCATCTACAAACCATCAACGTTCCTGAGCACAGTTTGACAGCTGCCTGTGGTGCAACAGGTTTATGTCAAAACACAAGTGGCAGTAGTTTTAGCAGTGGATGAACAGGATCCTTCTGTAGGGGCCAAGGTGATACAGATATTTCTTTGTTGGATTCGACACCCCGGGTCTCATTAAGGCAGAGAATTATAGCCCTCCTGGGAATGCTCCAGCTGTGCCCAATTTGAAGGGATGTTGATTGTAAACGCGCAGAAGTTGAAACATTGTCTTTAACAGTGGAGTCAGCTTGGGTGGTGCACTGTGTGAGGGCTCCAGGTGAGACTCAATCAGACCTTGCAGTTTGACTGATGCTTGGCTGCCAGTAAAGTCTTTCACCTTCCCCTCTGTGAGAAGCAGAGCAGCAGCACTTGTGCTGGGCACTGAGCCTTTAGGGAGAGGTGGAGAGATTGAGGATTGTAGGCAGTTGCTAGGAGGAATTTGGGAGTTCACTGTCATTCAAAAAGGCATTGGAGGAAATGGGTAGATTCATGAGGTGGGGAAGAGATCAGAAGGAACAGAAAGGGAGCCACCATTTGATGCGACTTATCCCGTATCCACCGTTGAGATTCAAGTCTCACTCTGTTCCTTTTGAAGTTGTTGTAACTGTTCCAATATTCTGATTGTGAATGCAACATCTTTGCTTTGTCCTCTTTTGCATGTCTTGTTTTCTAACAAAACAAACTCACTTTCCCTTAATTATTAAAATGTTATCACATATTAACATATCCATATATATATATATATTCTAAATATATTTTTGTGTTTTTTGTTTTCATAGAAATATCTGTTCATAAACATCTTGTTACTCTTTGGTGGAACATTCAGATGACACAGTCGACATGAGTGAGAACCACTTTAGTGCCACGCTTATCTATAGAGGTCATTGACAGGTGAAGGGGTATGCTTGAGTGAGCTTCGCCTGCAGCTTAGAGTGATGGCCATGCTGAGCATTAGTAAAGAAACACGGACTCTCCAGTTCAGTCTTGTACTTTAACTTGGCACTCCTTAAGGTCTTAATAAGCTGGGCTTTGGCCAAGCAGAGTTCTTGCCATGTAGCAAACCTACACTATGATGTTCCTCAGGGTTTTAAAATACATTGCTGAACAGTTTTTCATCAACTACTTTCTTTGTTGCAAAGTTAAACATCTTCACAGGAGATGCAGGAAACTGTAAACCCATTGGGAGTTTTGACACTGTCTTTGAAGGTCCACTTTCATACTGTGATACAAGCTGCGTTCAGTTTTCTCTGAGTTGGAACCATCTGGACCATTGCATGGGCACAGCATGAGGTTATGTGCAGAATGCTGCTTCTCTGCTAGATTTAAAGTTTCCTCCTCAAAGATACTCCTTCTGAATATCTGTTGCTCACCTCCATAAGTGTCAGGTTCACTGTGTTTTTTTGGTTTTGTCTGTTATAGTGGGATATAGTTCTGCAGCAGAAAGTGCTAGAGCCCTTTTCGGCTGTGTAGTGTTTTGTAGTATCTATTCTATCTATTCAACTTGTCGCACAGTAGAGGTCACCCAAGTATTAGCCAGGTGCAAGTTTTCCTATGCTGTTGGTATCAAAAAGTAACTCTGCGATTTTCTAGTTGTCATGAGTATGTCAGTGGAGAAATTATGAAAAAATCATGTTTTGCTAGGGTTAAAAATTGCTATGGTGCCTCAGTACTTGGGCGTTGACAGGGTGAGTTTTACCAGACAAAAGAATTTCATTTTCTCAGCCTCACACTTCCTGAAGATACCACAGTTGCACATCCCCACATCCAGTTGTTGTATAGCTGCCCAATTTGTGAGGCATTCTTACTCTAGAATTCCGTCTTTACAGAAGCCTTAATCCTGGAAACAAATAAAAACTATTTGATTTTAGATTGATGGAGCAGGATTCTTGTAAAGCTGTCCCAAATGCCATTTTTTGGGTATCGGGATACACGTGTTGTTCATTCATAATCTCTTTAGTTGCTACACAGTGTCAGACTAGAAACATGAGGTCCACTATGTTGAGAAGGATGTCAGGCACCCAAGCCTATGTATTTCCTCATTTTATTAGTGCAATTAAAATTACTTTTTTACTGATATGTTACATTTAATTAAAGAAAACTAAATTGTTAAACTCAGTGGAAAAATAACCTCTCTAGTTCCTCCCTTTGACTTTATACTGAGTTTTGTTTCACGATCTGCCGGAATCAGCTTGGAGTCTTGTGGGTCTACTACACCATCTGGGATGGCAGATGATAACCAAGTTTTTCAGAGAAAAAGCGCTGAGATGGAGGAAATGTCACTTCTAGTTGTGTTCAGCAGTTCTAATTTATCCATTTTGCTGCTCAGGTAGTGAACTTTGGTGAGACATGCAGTAGTCCAGGAAGTCTCACATCTTCAAGAAGTGAAAAATCTCAGCACAAGTTCCCACATTTTAGTTCTTTGAGATATAAATTTAAGGCTAACTTTTTGATAAAGTGTAAGATAGCTGAGAAATATGTGTAAAAACCCAAAGTCATGGTCTGAGCGATATTTAGCTGATAAGTGATACTCGCTGATTGATGGTGAAACACACATTTCACCAACAACATGAATTTTAATATAAATGTAAACAAAGAAAAATGAACACCAATTCAGTATGGCTGCCAGGCACAGTGCCATCTGGAAGACAGGCATGAGGCCAACTGGAAGACATTAAGTCATGAGTGTCATCAACCATAACAATCATGTCACTATCAAAGCATGCCTATTCATTCTAGAAGTAGCTGTAATGTCAGGAAAACATTTTCAGGTAAAAAAAAAAAGCATTAGGAAAATTGTTTCCTTTTTGAAATGGCCAAATTTAAATGAGAAAATAAATATTGAAAAAAGTGATGTAGGTATTAAGTAAGTTAAAGTATATATAATGTGACCATAACATTTTGCTCTTATCCATGGGTTTGACTGTAAGAGATTGTTTTATACGATGGGGTTCCTCAGAATAAATAGCTTTTATCAAACATTTGCAATTACAGAAGATGTTAAATAACTTTTACGTACTAGTTTTCCTGCATTACAAATTGTGTTGTGATGATAGCTGTCTAGTGTAGGTACAAGAAATGTATTGTTTTCTGTATTGCTGTTACGGTGACCTGTTTTTCTACTACACACATGAATGCAGAAAGCACACTCACCGTTCATGCCACATTGACTTAAGACTCCCCCTGCAAATGTAAAAAGGGGGACATCAATATCTGAACAATTAGTGCATCAATAACATGCACTTTCAATTTGAATGTATCCAGGAAGAACTGGATTTCTCATTCAATTAGTGTTTTGCCATCTAGCATAAAACGCATTTGCTGTGCTCCTCAGTGGAACATTGTTTTATGTGAGGAGGTGCAGGATTTGAACACATAATAGCACTCTGCTCACTCTCATGTGCTATATTTCTCTTTCACACCCACACAAACTAAGGTTGCACTGAACCCACTTGTTTTTTCTCCACTTCCTAAACTCAAGGTATTGGCCAATACTAGATCCAGTACCTGCACTCTCTTTATTTTTCAATTTACTAATTGAGTGATTGGAACCATTCTGTGTGTATTGAAACATAATGCACCATTGCTTTTTAACTAAAAGTGGATTTTTTGTGCAAATTTAGCTGTACAGGAATTTATTTTGAAAATTACACAGTTCCAATTTTATTAAGTCACTGTGTAAGAAACACTATGTAATATGAACCTTCTACTTTGGATAATACCCAATCCATTTTCCAGAATGAATATCAATCATTATATTAGACTAGTGCATCACTAACACAAACCTCAGTGTGCAATAGACTTTGTACATAGTCAAAACCCACAATCATGTTGTTAATGTAGCACCTTTCAAAGTGCTTTACATATTCAAAACATGACTTCAACAAACACCATAATTCTGTAGTTAAAATAGATATTTAAAAAATGCCAAATGTTAGATAAAAAAATTAAACAGTGAAAAAAAACAGAAAAAAGAAAAACAGATAGATAAAGATAAATTTTAACAAGTGAGACATACGAATGAGGACTACATGATGAGTTACAATCTGGTAAAATCCTGCCACTACAAAGTTTTCCACAACACAGGACCTTGATACTTAACCTTAATGTCTGCTCCTATTTCAATTACCAATAGAGCACTACACACATGCACATACACACATTCACACACACACTCACACACACAGAGGAAATAATTATAGTCTAAAATTGTTGCAGCATAAAAAAAGGCAGAATTTTTTAGCTGGAGGGAATGCAGATCAAAGAAGACACTAAAATAATGGGTCGTAATTACAGAGTTGAAAGGTTCAAAATCAAACATAATGATTACAGTGTTTGCACTAGCCAGCAGCAAGTGTGGATGGAAATTTCTGCATTGTGCATTGTTTCAAACTGCATGATGATAATAGCCAATTGCATAATCGCCATAAGAATAAATAGCCTCAATGACCCTTAGTGTGTAATTCCTTGTTGTTCGAGACCTCTGTGGTAATGAAATAGATCAAACAGTTTAGCTCTGTCAATAGACGACATCTTGGCAGGTTTGTAAGGATTTATTTTGGGGGGTATGTTTATACTGTAGGTTATTTTTGAGCTACATTGCTTCAGCACTCAATGTCTAGTAGTAATAATAAAATAATGAGTATCTTAGGCTGTGTTGAATGTCTGAGATTTTGTATTTCATTTTTATTTGATTACACGACTGAAACAATCCACACTGGCCCTCAAGTTTGTTTTGTGTCTAAGCTCACAAGATATAATTTCTCATTCCTACATTAATTTCTACATGAAATTTGTAAAACTGAGACATTTGCTGAAGCAACTGAAGCCCTGGGACAGAAAAGAAGCCATGCTGGGACATAGTTATGATTACATTTTTAAAATGCCCCTTTTTCTTTTCTTGTTGTTCTCTAATTATTTCATTGTGCTTTCAAGTCTGCTGTTTTAGTACAGCTTATTGACAAAGTAACAGAATTAAAAACAGAGAGCAATGCAGTTGCTGATGCTTTGCTTTGTTGATGTGGGTTTTGTGCTTTTCCTTTAAAATAACAATTTAAAGTAAAGTAGTTATGGAACTTGTTACAGATAACAAATATTGTGAAAACATTGTTTCTAAAAGGAAACAACATTTTGACACAGATTGTCTTTGTCATTTACAGGCAGCCCTTCCGATGACCTAATGGAACTGAACTTACAAGTAGTGCTGTTTTGGGTCTTGGTGCTGCATTGTGGCTCTGCTGAAGGCAGCATCCTGTACCGGGTTCAGGAGGAGCAGCCCCCCAACACACTTATTGGTAGTCTGGCAGCAGACCAAGGACTGCCAGACTCAGGCCACCTCTACAAGCTGGAGGTGGGTGCCCCTTACCTCCGTGTTGATGGAAAGACAGGAGACATTTTCACCACAGAGATTCCTATAGACAGAGAGACCCTGAGAGACTGTCGATCACTGGCTAAGGGCAAGCTCTGCTACTTGGAATTTGAGGTATCAGTGACAGATCTAATACAAAATCAGAGCCCAAGACTCATCGAAGGACGCATTGAGGTACAGGACATCAATGACAACACCCCACAATTTCCGTCTTCTGTGCTCACCATCTCTGTCCCTGAAAACACAATCATGGGAGCGCTATTCTCTATACCTTTAGCTACAGACAGGGACTCAGACAGGAATGGAGTGGCTGACTATGCGCTGACTGCAGGGCCAGATGCAGCGACCCTGTTTGGTTTACAAGTGGCTGATGACAGGGGAGGGAAGCTCCCACAGCTCATTGTCCTGGGAAACCTAGATCGTGAGTTAAAGGATTCATATGACCTCACCATCAAGGCAGTGGATGGAGGAAATCCTCAGCGATACAGCAGTGCTTTGCTGAGAGTGGTAGTGACTGATGCCAATGATAATTCTCCCAAGTTTGAAAAGTCCATGTATGAGGCAGAAGTGTTGGAAAATAGTCCAGTCGGACACTCTGTGTTGCAGGTAAGACTGTAGAGTGTGTTCTTTCCTTAATAACTTATTTAAATTGTTTAGCTTGGTAGTGTTTTATTTATTTTACTCTGACATGGTGTTTTAAAATATTTAAAATGGTGTTACAACTTTAAATGTTCAAAATCTAACCTATAATTATATATAATATAATTAGTTGGGAATTAAAGGCCACACTTAGTTATTATTGAATCACATACAGTATCTTCTTAAACGTAGGTTTTATTTACTCCTTTTGCTGTTTATGTTCATTTTAGGCAATTGTAGAAATAATGTCATTAACACATTAGGCATCTACAGGCAATTAAGGTACTTACTGCTTTTGTTGTGCTATTATACTTGCAGAAATAGAGTTAGAGACACACAATGTCAGAGTGTAGGAGTATGATGCTTTGTGTATGATTTTCTCTGCATATTGCTGTGAAATTGTACTGACTGTCATGAAAGAAATAGCAGTAATATTTTACTATATGGTTTCATGTGAACCTTTTGCCTAGCCTCTTTCTGAAATAAAATAAAGGGGAACAGAAAAAAAGGACATAACCACTGAACGCAGAGAGGCAATAATTAAATATGCCTAACTAAAGCTTTTCACGTTATGCTTTTAAATGACCAGACTTCCATTAATTACATTATTAACTGATTAAACATTTGACCAGTGATTAGTAGAGAAATTCCTACACTGGCATCCTTTAATTGTTGTACACAATTCACATCTTTAACCACAGAATTTCTTTCATTTTAGGTCAAAGCAAATGACTCTGACATGGGCCCTAATGGAGAAATTGAGTACACCCTTCACCAAGCAGTAGACCCAGTGCCGAAACTCTTAAGAATTGATCGTTCCACAGGTATTATCTATGTCAAAGGACCACTGGACAGAGAGGAAATTAGCAGTCTTTCCTTCTATGTGGTGGCGAGGGATAAGGGTCCTCAACCTAAAAGCTCCAAGACATTTGTAACCATAGAGGTGACTGATCAAAATGACAACGCTCCAGCTGTGGAGATCCGTGGGATTGGTCTTGTGACACACAGTGAAGGAGTGGCTAACATTTCAGAAGACATGCCAGTGGGAACGGCTGTTGCTCTGGTGCAAGTGTCCGACAAGGATGAGGGAGAGAATGCTGTGGTCACTTGTGTAGTTGCAGGAGATGTGCCCTTTCAACTTCGCCCCGCCAGCGACTCCTCCAGTGACAACAAGAGGAAATATTTCTTACAGACCACCACTCCTCTTGATTATGAAAGGGTTAGAGATTACAGAGTAGAAATTGTGGCTGTGGATTCTGGAAATCCAGCACTCTCTAGTACAAACTCTTTAAAGGTGCAGGTGACTGATGTGAACGATAACTCTCCAATATTTTCCCCAACCTTGTTTGAGGTAGATTTTGCAGAAGAAAACCAACCAGGTGAAAAGGTTTTGGATGTTACAGCTTTGGATGCTGACAGTGGCACTAATGCAGAACTCATCTATAATATTGTGGGAGACTCATCAATCAAAGGTCTGTTTGAGATTGACCCAAATACAGGTGAAGTAAGGGCCCGAAGCCCACTTGATCGTGAGCATAAAGAACGATATGAATTTCGGGTTACTGCAGCAGATAAAGGGTCACCTGCTCATAAAGGAACGGCAACTGTTGTAATAAAAGTTCTTGACCGCAATGACAATGATCCCAAGTTTATGCTTAGTGGCTACAGCTTTTCAGTTTTGGAGAACATGCCTCCCCTTAGTCCAGTTGGTATGGTGACAGTCCTGGATGTGGACAAAGGTGAGAATGCTCATGTTCACCTTTCTGTAGAGCCTGATGGAGGAAAGTTTGTTGTTCAAAATGGAACAGGTACCATTCTTTCAAGCATCTCATTTGACAGGGAGAAAGAAAGCAGTTACACTTTCCGTCTAAAAGCAGTGGATGGAGGCGAGCCACCCAGGTCTTCATATGTGGGTGTTACAATCAATGTACTGGATGAAAATGACAATGACCCTGTAGTCACTAAGCCCTCCAATTCTTCCTTCAGGCGCTTGTCACCTCTAGCTTCACCAGATAGCCATGTTGAGCTAGTGGAAGCTGAAGACCTGGACAGTGGCCCTAATGCAGACCTGGTCTTCAGTATTGCTGGTGGAAACCCTTATCAGTTATTTCGTATTTCCCCTTCCACTGGGGAGATCACTCTAGCAAAGGAGCTGACCCGAAAACATGGTGGACTACATCGCCTAGTGGTACGAGTGAGTGACAGAGGAAAGCCTGCACGTCATGCCACTGCCTTGGTGCACATCTATGTGAATGAAACAATTTCAAATGTCAGCTTAGTAGAAGCTCTAGTTGGACATAGTCTTTACACTCCACTGGACAGGGACATCGCTGGTGATCCTGACAATGGTTTTGCTGCACATCGTAGTAACATTTTGTTTGGAAGCCTTGCCGGTGTGGCAGGTGTTGTCATGTTGATCTTGGTGGTGGTATTTATTCGAAACCGCATTCAGAGAGAAACTAAGAGTGGATATCAGGCTGGCAAAAAGGAAACAAAGGACTTATATGCACCGAAGCAGGCACCAAAGAATGCCAAAGGCAAACGAGGAAGGAAGGGCAAGCCCCAGAAGTCCCCAAAACCACTCGGGGAAGAAGAGGAGGTCAGTCTTCAAAAAAGTCTCAAGTTCAACCTTGATGGAGTCAATGACAGCCCCAGGATACATCTGCCCTTAACATATTCGCCTGGAAGCCCTGATATAGGCAGACACTATCGCTCCAACTCCCCCTTACCCTCCATCCAGCTGCAGGCCCAATCCCCTTCAGCCTCACAGAAGCATCAGGCAGTCCAGGACTTGCCCGCTGCCAACACCTTTGTAGGAACCGGAGGAGATGACAACTCTACCGGCTCAGACCAGTACTCAGATTACAGCTACAAGACCAGCCAACCGAAGTACAACAACAGACAGGTAAAGTCATGTCTTACAAAATTATCTAACTTCAGCTTAAAGTGGATGATTTGTGTTTGCTTAGTTTGTTGGTGTCAAAGAGGGACAGTTTAATTATATACCTTGTTATTAAGGTACAACTGTGCTGTCAGCTCATAATCTATGTACAATACATTAACATAATACTAAATGTAAAGCATTTAAATGTATCTCCCAATGTATTTGTTGAGCCGTCAGTCCAGATTGTAAAAAAATTTGAAAAGAAATTTGAAAAAGATTTATTACACATTTATTAATGTTACGATTAAGAAGAGGCCAACTCTCTGCTCCCAGTTGTAACAGGTTTAAACAGAACTAATATTGCATACCTATATATTTTAGTTGTCACTTTCTAATTGGACAACATTAATGTGCTTTTTTAAACATGATGTCTACATTTGTTTGGACTAGTAATGATACATCTTAAATTTTATTGCAGTTACATGCTGTCTTGCCATTTATTCTTCCCTATCTAACATCTCTGGAGGGCGAAATCATATAGTCAGAAAATGTTACTGCTAATCCTATTAACTTCACATATGTTTTGAAGTGTGCACTAATAAGAAACTTAGATAGCCCTTCAAGTTTAGTTTTTTCATTAGTTTTGTAGTAGAGTAGAGTAGGGAAGGATTTCTGAGTGACTTACTTCAGCCTCTTTGCCTGACCTCTAGTGCTGTGATTTCTACAGGTCACTTGCTCTTATCTCCTTGCTCCTTATGCTTTTATCTCCTCTTATCTCCACAACATTTGGCAAGGTACGAATTGCCATGGAAACCAAAATATTATTAGACTCAGAAGGGATTACGAACAGAAAAATTGTAGAGTCTAGGGATAGAAAGCTAGTGTGTCTCTAGGTTTCTGTGTCATTCGCAAGTGTGTGAATGTGCATGTTGGACATGTGCAAATGTGTATTTGTGTATGCATGTGTGTGTGTGTGTGTGCAAGGGGGATAAAGCAGACTACCATAATCCTTGAATAGGAAAACATTGTGTATAGTACACCAAAATACCCAGATGTCTTGATCCCATCAGTTTAGTAAGCTAGTTATATGTGGGCTAAAGAAATGCACTAATTACTTTACTGAACTAATTACAGTACTGAACTCTCATTCAGCATGACAGCTCAGTTCAGTGTCAACAGGAGGGAAAAACAGTATTACATAACTTCAAAGAACCCCCAGATCCAAAGACTGCCTACTACGCTGGCATTTCCCCTTGAACAAATATAGTGCAAACATGCATGGTAATCTAACATGACCAGTATCACTTAACTTTACTGAGTAATATATTGTTGAATAACACAGATACCGAGCTCTAACAATTAACTGTTCACATTGCAATGGTGTCATTCAAAAGCATGGCCATCATTTTGTACTGAAAATATTTTACATTGATGTATATAAATTATTTTTGATCAAAATGGCTTGACATGGACTTCCAAGAGGCTTCCACGTATTACATCAAAGTGTCATACATACAAAACAGTTTGACATTTTCCAAGGCTTTGCAGAAAAAGTTTGCCACATGTAAATGAGCAAAAATAGAAGTGGAAAATATGCCACTGAGTTCTGAACAACATGTGTAGGTGACACATTTTCTGTGGAGATATCTTCAGAGCCACTCTCACAGTTGTCTGGTTGGTAGTTTCAGCAGATGCTAGCTGACAGCTTAGGTGATCACAAGCCTTTGTGGGTGGAGCCAGTTTAGAGAACAGTCACCACTGTCTCCTTGATGGACAACATAAGGGACGAAAATGACTGCAAGCCACGGGGTGTGTCTGGGTATTTGTCTGTAGTGCCAATCTCTGTATTTGTGTGTAGATTTGCTGCTTAGTAAAAGAGTGTTAATTGTAACTGTAGCACAGATGTGAGCTCTCAGCACTTGACAGTGTTTGTGGTTTCTCAATATGATAACATAACTGCCTATGAGACATGAGACATGAGATGATTGACAGGCTATGTAAAAACATGGACAGATGTTGAAGCTCATGTGACATACCTCAGCAGATGTTGTCTCATGTATGACATCCCCTCTCACATCAGGAAGAACAGATTGACCAAAATATATAATTAAAGTAACTGCCAAATGATATGACAGATGTAGAGTGGTGCCCTTGCTTTAATTAGCTGTGCTACTCTCAACAATGGCTTTTCATTGGGAATGTGGTCAGGTGTCTAGGTTTGCAGTAAGCCAGATGATGCTGTGTCTAAAAGTTACAGCTTTTGTGTGAATGGATTATGAGCACATGAAATGCAATAAGCTTGTCTATTATATTATTAATTATATAATTTACAACTCTTTTTTTCTTAGATTTGAAGAATTATACAACAAACAGGCTGTAGTATTGTGGTTCTTGTTTTCAAACTCCCACAGGCCTTATTTAAAGGCTCACTTACAAACACAAATGTGTTCTTTAGGCATTATGATTTGTCATGTGTCCAAATAAACAATCCTGAGGTTATAGATTTGGCTCATTAGAGCATATTTTCATTTTATAAAAATACATACACCTATAAATGCAGGCCAGAGGCTGGAGAGTAGAATATGTACATGCTGGTTCCTCAAGAATGACTTGTTGAGGGTTCCAAAATCCCAACAGATGTTTAAGATGTCCTAATTAGATCAGAGTATTAGGCATGTGCCAGCTATATGTGCAATGACATGTATTTAGCTTTTTGCACTAGGAGATAGTACTGCCATCAATTCAGAAACATGTTCATCTTCTCCCAAGACTCATAAGAGAATTTTTCAACCATCTAATTGCTTTAGATTAACCTACTTTGCCACAGAATTTCTAAAATGCAGTTTTTGGGCAATAGTTAATATCACAGACATATTCCTTATAAACACATTGGAAGGAAGCTTGGCAAAATACTCATTGCCCAACAGGAAACTCAAAATAAATACCAGAGTAGATTCAAAGTAGTTAGCGTAGTTAACAAAACCTTAACTGCATTAGTAATAGATTTGTCATGCACTTTCTGTATCTAGAACCAATGAAATTCAGAACCATGGTATGCCTTTTTGCTTTCTAAAGCCTTTGTACAGATGGAGCACTGTTGCAGCCCAAGTGCAGAGTAGATGATAGGCACACGTGAGCCTGATATAAATGGACTCTGTTCTCTGAGGTCCTTTGTCAGCACTCTTTAGTATTACACTAAACACTAATTAAATGTTTGAAATGCTAAATTAAAAAGGATATTTTTTTAATGTTAAGTACTAGAAACAAATTAAATACAAAAATTAATATAAAAAAAGTCTTGTGCTATCAGGCAGTCTTATGACAGGCAAGCAAAAACAAGTGCAAATGTGCCATCATACAGACCCAAACTGTTACTACATTTAGACAGCTGGGCAAGCTCTCATGATATGATTTAATGCATGATATGGTGCTATAGCTTTCCTGTGCTGAATAGAGGTTCTTAGAATTCATATAGCCTACACCTGTCTGGGTTATACTATAATTAAAGCTGGGACATTGGGAATTTTCCCCAGGGTCTTGGCAGTGACGCAGATATTTCAAAGGAATAATTATCAGTGTGACAATATAATTTACAACACTGTTAAAACAGATGATGAAACAAACTCAATACTCAAATTGAAGTTCTAAGCTATAAAATATTGAATAGTACAAATGTAAATATATATTTTAAATGCTGTTAATGACAGGTCATGTTCATTCATGTGCAGATTCAAGGAGAGAGCCAATTCAGAACCTTATTTCTGAGAATGTTATTTGAAAAATCATTAACATTAACATTAACCATTTAATTTTCACTCAGAAATTGACCCTGCAATAAAAAACTAAGTGTTGAGGGTTAAAGGGTTAATCCATTGTAATATGTCGTCATTTTTGGTTAAATATATTATGTAGTAAGTAGTAGTAAGCATCTGTCATATAAATGTAGTGGAGCAAAAAGTACATTTCTCCTAGGGGAGTAAAAGGAAAAGTTGTAACTTGTAAAGTACCTGAGTAAATGTACTTAGTTATTTGCCGCCTCTGACGACATGTTATGTATACTGCAAATTGTCTGAGTAGACAATACAGAAGTTGTTGTTGATTGACAAATTAATTTTACCTTCATTGCATTTATTATATCAATTTAATAATATGCCATTATTAACGAAGATCAGGCACACGTATTTGCGTATTCAAATATATTGTAGTGCAGTTGTTTTAGAAATCAAAGTCTTGGACTTCAAGTCCAATGTCATAAAAGCTGGGGGGTTATGTACCTTTACACCAGCTCTCTTTGAGGTCTTAGCTGCCCCCTTGTCACCTTTGAATGTGTGATATTGCATGATGGTTGCCGGAGAAACCAGTACCTCACATTAGCCATTAGAGCTGATAATTAGCCCTGTTGGGTCCAGGAGCTGGCACCTTTTTTCACACTTCACTTAATGACAGTCCTACATTTGAGAAAAACATAGTGTGAGTGGTATGAACACTGAGAATCTTACGTACACAGCAATCATAATTGCTTGAAAAGCTGTAAATTAATCCTTTATAGACGCTTGTACCATTAAAATGCTTTATTTATCCAGAATGGATGAGTGTTATTCCTCTGTGGGCTTCTTGTTCATCTTCTTTCCTGTTTGCAGTTACCTAAAGCCAATTCAGTGGATTCTTAGAACAGGAAAGGGGATAGAGTGAGTCAGTGTGAGTCTTAATTAACCTGCTTCTTTGTTAAGCAGGGCCCACACTTTGTGAACTTTAGGCATCCCTTTGAGCTGGGATTAGCCCAATTTGGCCCAATACTGCTGTTTGAACTCAGCAGAGGTGTATTACAGACGGGGCCGGAGGCAAAATTTGCACTTGTTCTACAAGACTGTGACATATTATTCCCTCTTACTTGTAGTCAAGACAAGCGAAACCTAGAAATCAGTGAAGATATATCATCTGCATGTCAGTGAATATTGGGGAAAGCAAGTAGTGCAGCTGAGAGTTATTTTCCCTATCTTTTCCTATCTTGGTTTCCAATCTGCCTTCCAGTATTTTTCAAACAGGCACAGCACACAGAGGCATACACACATGCACACACACAGACACCCACATACAGCTCTTTGCGCAACACATATTTGGCCTGGCTGATTACCCAGACAAAGAAGGCTAGAAGGAAAGTGGATGCAGGAATAATTTGCCCTGCCTCTACTGCATGCATTTTGCTTACTGTTTCATAACATAAAAACATAATTCAATACATTGCGTTGGCACTGCATTGTACTAAAAATATTGTTTAGTCACCAACACTGCTGCCATTTCACATCTTACAGTAACAACACCACTGGCTTGCCAAACCTGCTTGAATAGACAACGGTGACCTTATTTCATAATACGGTACACCTAGACTCCATGTATTTTTATAATTACAACATATCATCCATGAGAAATTATGCTAGTACAATTACATAAGTGAACTTGCTAGACAACACCTATTATTTCCTTGTATATTGATCTGCAGCTAACCCTGAATTTCTTGCTCAGATTATATTGCAATAATTGCCATGGACTGTTATCAATGTCTTAATGTTCTTTTCCAGGTACTTTGAGACATTTTATAAATCAGCATATCTAAAATCAGCATTTGTGTATTTTTGAAATAAAATAAGTATTCACTTACATGTGTAAAGTTTCAGTACCCTACTAAATTTTTAAACATCAACCTGAAAGCGCATTGGAAGAAAATCTTAGAAAAGGTGACGTTTCTGACATGAAAGGAGCTGAAAGGCTGTTCTAGGAGCAGAAGCCGCTAATGAATGTATGGTACTTTGATCCATTCAGTCTTAAAGGCGACGGGGAAACTTTCATAGGTTTGAGTAAATTTTAATTGGAAATCTTGCGCTATGTGAGACAGCACATAATATGAGGACGCCAAACAAAGTGCACACTGGACTTGTTTGTCAGGGCAGGTGCACTTATAGACAGACATGTAACCACAAGAATGGCTGGAATGCTAAAGCAGAAAGATAACATGACTTAACAGTAACAAAACATCCTACAAATACTGGACATAATTGCTGGAGGAGAGTAGCTTGGTATACAGGTGATTGGCTCAGGTAATCCACAGTGCAGACAAACAGTGGGCAGAGAAGAAATGACAGAAACAGGGAGAGTCCTGAAAGGCAAGAGAGACTGTATCTGAATGTATCTGTCCAAAACTGAAGAGGAAAGAGGTGGATGATGCAGGAGGCTACATGACTATTGCTAGTGTCACATGTGTAGGTGAGCTGCAACTGCAGACAGCCTTCGAAATAATGTACAAGAGAAGACAGGTGGTGCTGAGCAAGATGGAATTGGATTAAATCAGAAACGTACAAAACCATATGTGTGTGTTCAGTTACAGGACAAGTGATATACTAGAGGACAGAAGTATGAATGCAGTGCACTGACGTTGTTGCTACAACTGTAAACTTATTGCTGAATGTCATCTACCAGCTGTACATCATAAAACAGAAAATTAGAAACGGTGTGTGTTACATTGTTCAGTTATTCAAGTCTTGTGGATTATTAGCATTTGATCTTTTCCCACCCAGACTTACTTTCTTCTCCTTTATAAAATGAAGCCAAGGACTCCAAAGCCTTTTCATTATTTCCTGCCTTTAACTACAGTGTGCTTCTAATTTCATTTTGTTTAGGATGGCTGAACACGACGACTGAACTGACAACTTCCCCTTGGGACAATAATTAAATTAAAGCATAATAAAATATTCTTCACACATCCTGAAACGGTTCGGGCTATTCTACACATTGGAAGTTCTTTGCAAAATAAAAAAAATAAAAAATTTTAATAGTTGTACAGTATATCAAAACACGAAAATCTTCAAGTGCTTTCGCCTGAGTAGTTACCCTCGCTTGCTGTTGTTCATCATGGCAGCAACTGCTATAAAATTTGGACATTAGAGACGAAGCATTTCTAGTCACCAGTAAACTGACAGAGAGGATATTTTATTTAAAAAACATCTATTAAGCTAGATACGTTTTGATGCGGTGTCAGTCTGTCAATCTCAATTAATACACCACAGCCGTAAAAACGAGAAGTACACCTGTAAATGATATCAGTTCTGTTTTTTTTTCAGTGTTATCTGTAAAATGTGGATTTTTTTTGTGTCTTTTTTTAATACAGTGGTCTTTTGGAATTAGTTATGTAAATGTCTCTGAAAAGTCCTTGAGCCTCCTTTTGCTCATTATATCAGTTGGTAAGCCATACTGAGAAACACATCTGCAGCACAACCATTTGTGCAGGTGTGTTAAGGACATGTCTTCATTTTCTGTTTAATATTCACAAATATCCTTTTGTTAACAACGCAGCATCCACTGGAAAATGACTATATGTGTGATATATACACACAGCAACTCTACTGCATACAAGAATGAAGCAAAGTCTAAGCCAGCAGCCAAAATTAAAACTAATAATATGAATGAAATCATGACAAACTGATCCGCCTTGACTTTTACTTTATTTGCAGTGGTCTAGTGGATAAGCGCTTAATATTTTTACACTCCACCTCTTCATATCTTTTTTGGTGTGCCCTCTTATTGCTATTAAAAACTGTGCAAGGCAGGTGGAGACAGAGGCCAAAAATATTCATATAACACCCCTAGTCATCCATTAAAGTAGAGGGTAGGGTAGAGAGTGTGAGTGTTACCTTGAGATACAGTAGACGCAGATGGATGTCAGCTATGTGATCTGGCTCTGCACAGAATAAAAGATGGCACAGCTCAATAATCAAGGCTTATGCGGAAACGCTGGATGCACAAACCGGCTGCTATACTCAGCACATTTACAGTTTCCTGGCACCCTCTCTGTACCCCTCTGATGCTGTCTTGTTTCATGTTCACTTAAAGACAGGAGTGTCTAAATATCAGGATACAGCTTAATTATTCAGAGGCAAGTCGACTGTCGAAACTTGGAGGGACGCAGTCTCTTTCAGTTCTTTACAAGTCAAATACTATTTGATGTATATAATGATCGTTAGTATGTAGATTTCTGGGTTTACACCAGCAGACTAATGAAAGTGCCAGATTTATTGGCAAGTTCCAGGTAGTTGAGGAGAGAAAAATGAACTTAACTGATATTAAGCATCCATAGATCACAATGTAAAGTTGGACACGCCTAGACTTACATTTTCAGCACGTCTGGCAGGAGGCTGCTTATCATGGACCCTAAGTGAAAAGTGTAAATTGGGGTTGTACTGAAAATATATCCAATTAATACACATATTATGCAGCAGTAGTAGACTAGTATTTGGAGCAGTTGTAATAAAGTTTAAAACCAGGAGCAGTGGCCGTGTATTTTCCACAGTGTGCTCCAAATACACTTAATCTTCCATTTATTTTCAGTCTTACTTTTTTCGCTCCTGTTATGCTTTTTACTCTAATTAGATTTTGTTAAGAAATTAAAACATAATTAATTATAATTTATTTAACAGATAATATTTAGAGGTTTTCTCACTAGAATAGAGAAGGCTGATGATTCCTGGATCAAAAAGTCTTTAACTAGTAGCATGATCAACACGGTGATTGGAACACAGACAGCACAAAGGCAAATGACTTCAATTATCAGACCTGCCTTAATAAGAGAACCATTCTTTGCGCTGGGAGATAAGGATTGATTTCACTTGCACTTCACTTTTAGACTGAATGATCAGAGTTGGAAATCTATATTGATAGCCTTATTGTGGCAGTACTAATAGGTGTAGATAATGACCTAAGACCATGCACAGAGAAGAGTATTAAGTAGGTTCAAGTATGCATATTAAAGAACTTGCCTGCAGAGTCATTTTTGCCTTATTACCTGAAATCTCAAATTTTCAACTCATTGTTCTCTGTGGAGGCATAAGGTTATTTTATTCTGTAATATAGCAATGGTGTGCAGTATCACTGGGTTTGCTGTATGCTGTTGATTTTGGAGCATGAAAATAACAACAAAGTGTGAAACTTGTTACCTCCTGTTTGCCTGTTGTTTTAACCAGATATTACTGGCAGCGTACGACACCACTGGTGCGACATGGCAACTGGATAAACATTTCAACAGTAGGGTGTTGCTCAACTCTCCTACCTAAAGCAGTTGATAGCACTTTTCATGAATACTGTTTCATGCATCATGCCAGCTTTATTGTGATAATTATGAATTAATCAATACATTACTCATAAATAATTAATTATGAATTGTGTTGATTTAAGGAAAAAAAACAGCTGTGACAAAAATCTTCCTGGTGAATGCCAACTGGAACTGAACTTTCTGTGCAGCCTGACAGCTCTGACTACCAACCACGAGCCCTTTTGATGTCATTAAAACACCCAGCAATGTGGAGTTGCTCTTTGATGTAGAGGGAAAATAATTAAAGTGTTGTTGGTGATCTATATATGTATTAAAAAGTGATGGTCTCTCCTTATTGATCAATTCAGATGAAATGTCTGATGAAAAGCCAGTGGTTCACAGTGATGCTTTCTTATTTTCTTCCTGCAGCTTATGCTTTATGCATGCTTTCTGGGAGTGGCCCACGGTCAGATTCCATCTTCTACGTAAAAAAATAAAATAAAATGAGTAAGTCCTTTAGGTAAAGCTGTGTGGAGGCTCAGCTCCCTGATGGCATTCCCTTTAGCTGAGATATTATATCACCACACATCCCAGCCTCCTTACCTTCTGCCAGGCAGATTAGTGCTTTTATCAATAAGCAGCTTAGCACCAAAGTGTCCCTCAATAATATGCCATGTTTTTTTTTTTTCTTTTTTTCCATTGCTTTAGCTCCTGGGCTTCTCTACTCGTGTCTTTTTGCTCTACACTTTTGCTACACATACTCATAACTTCACATTTCCCAGTTTTTGCCCTTTAAATTTCCCCACTTTTCTTTAACTCTGGGTATTAACCTCTGACTTAGAGAAACAGCGATACATTGTGTATTCTACTCTGCAGGTCACGTTAGGAACCAAGACAGGGCCCAGGAGGGCCAGAGAGCAGCATCCCCATCAGACATACTACCCCATTAGAAGCCTGCAGTGCACCATAAAACCCATTAAGGTCCATTAGGGAAGTGCTCAGGCCCACAGACACCTTTAAGACTGGTCAGCCACAAAGGTGCACAGTTACAGATGGTGTAAAACTTATTTGATTTGTCATTGAATTGCCATGTTTTCCTTAGGATATTTATTCAGAGTCATGTGTCAGATAGGGTTACACAAAAAGCTTTAGCTCACGTGTCAAGTTTTTTTGCTGCATGGTTACGTGGTTGGCATTGTTTCTGAAATTTGATTATGGTAGTCATATCAGTAAATCTTCCTTAAATTCACAGATTCTTCTCATTTTTTAACTGTACACCTATCACATAATTTTTCTAGTTAGCAGACCAGCACATGGAATTTATCACGATGAAAATACATTATCAGAAAGATTATTGGGATAAAACAGATCACAGCTGAAAATCAACAACTGCCTGAACATGCTTTTCAGCAAGTGGCAGCTCTTTCACCCTCCTTCGATTGGAACAGCTGCATACAGCTGTGCGATTTCAGCACACTGCCTCTCATGTGATTAGAGAACTGCTTACAGTGTTTGATGAGGCTGACCCAAATCTTCCACAGGCAGTCACATAATAGCAAGTTTGAAATTCCAAATCCAAGATCAAGTCAAAGGTGAATCCTTGACTTGGCCATAAATTGCTATTTCTGGTTCATTTCTGTGGGGAGGTCTATTATTTTGACCTTTTTGGGGAGATTTTCATGGAATTTAGTAAACATCATGAAAACAGCAACAAATGTGCATACACCAACTTTTAAAGTAGTGTCCACAGACACATACAGTCTTCCAAGTTAACCACACACACTTTTGGAATAATGCCTAATGAACAGTGTTAAATTAGTTTTGGGGAAACATTTCATTTGCAGGGTTATGATTAATTCCATGTATCCCCTGCTTCTTTCTTACTTAGTTAACAGCAGCAAATGAGGACTCATAAATTCATTTTTTTTCTACAGCCTCAATCACCAGCACATTCTTCATTTTGTTCAAAGAATATGATGAATGAAAACTTAAAATTAAAGTTTTTGAATTTTATTAATGCACTTTTGTACAGTAAAAAAATGTACTAATTATTCCACATAGTAAATATAATGCAGTTATATTGTTTCAGTTTTCCTTTGGACACTATATATTTTACATGGCACAAACATTTATTTATAATTTTGTAACAGACATCAAAATTGGGATATATTACAGTCCCCACATATGTTCCCGTATTTACTTGAAATGAACATATAAATTATTTACAAAACTAGTTTAGAAAGGTTGAGATTCGCTGTAGAAATTGGGAAACCACTTAAAAACGCATTGACTAAAGTTTGCCAAGGTGCACAATTCTCTTTTCACATTGCAAGTAGTTAGGCTCTCTTCATCCTTGTGGTATTTTACATAGTTTTTTTCACTCTTCACTTAATGTGTCTAAGGTATTGTTTGCAGACGCATATTATAACTCAAGATCCTTTAATTGCACAAATATTACACTTTACACAGGAAATTATGTGAATTCAAATTATTATGGATCTGCAACAATACATTGCTAGCATTCACAAAGGCCTTTTTATGCATCTTGGCACTGTAAGACATATTTTGCCAAGAGCTTACTGATGGCAATTAAAGTATGAAGTTAGAAGAATAGAACAAAGTGAAGATTGGTTTTATAAAAGGGGGGATGGCATGTTTTACTTTCTACCAACATCTAATCTGAAAAGATGAGTATTTAGTGTTATCAGTGAGATGTTGAAATGCATTGTGAGTGAAACCCAAATGAATAGGGATGTGACCATGCCATTTAGAGTTCTAAGACCACACTGCTTTTTAACTAAGAAAAGTAAAGACAGGGGAAGAAAGATATATTCTCAGTACCTTTGATGTGTTCAGCATTTACTTTAAAAGTATTACAGTACACCATAATGCTCACATCAGAACACAAAGTCACAAAGGTTTTTTTTTTTGTGAAGCAGCTGAAGATTTTCATTAACATTTGTGACATTTGACAAATATGTCAAATTTTTACTTTCACAACTATAAAATGTTTTGACACATTTTAACACTTCCAAGAGTTATTAAGTTAATTGATTCGACTTTATTCATTTCACATGTCACTCTCCTTGAGTGAAGTGCTGATACTGGTTAACTTAACTACCAGATCAGCGCTTATGAACATGCTAGCAGGCTATCATTATAGAAAGCTGCAACTTCTCACTTGTAAAAACCTGTAAGGTCAATGTAGATATTTTAGTTGTATGATATGATGTGTTGCTGTAGCTTAGCACAATGATAAACAAGCAGTCTTCTTTGCACAAGTGTGTGTGTTAAGACATGTAGAAATACAAAATGATGGCTGTTTAGAAGCTGTTAGCTTTGTGATACTATAGACTAACATTTGGGTCCAGTGTTTTACAAAGCATCTCATATGTTCTGTCTTTAATGTATAAATTAAACTTTTTTGGAACAGTTTATGACTATTTAAACACTAAGGGACTTACATGCAGTGAGACACTTTTGGCCCTCTGGCGACTCAGCGATGTGTTGCATCGACATGTGTGGAGTCAGTCTTGCTCTTCTAGCACACACCCATCTTATCTTCCAAAGGCAATATCTGAAACATGCCCTATTTACTATACTATGCTGTGCAATGCCTGTACCCTCTGCCATTTTATTTGCCTTTATGGGAAATCAATACACTGTTTAGTGCCCTTAAAATTTTGACAGTAAACAATATCATGCACAGAACTGCCCACAACAATAGATTTATTCTACAGTGAAGACAAAATGGCAATGATTAGTGGTCACTATAAACAAGGCAAGCACCAGGAAAACAGGAGTTCCCTTGAACTTGACATAACTTGAACTTGTAGGATAAAGGTACATGTACACCCATGTAAGCACGTTTTCACACTGCTTATGCTCACGCTTGAGAGGAGACAGCCCTTACCTTTAACCAGACACAAGAGAAAGCTAGACAAGCACCTATCTCACCCCCCTGCAGGTTTCTGATTTGGTACTGTTTCTTGAAATCTAGAACCCAGAACCTGTCTCAAAAGCAGGCTTAGAGCAATGGAAACAAAAGCAGAACCAGAGCCATGGGGGTATACTTCCAAGTGTATATGGTTTAATGTAAGTTTTAGTGAATGAGTGTTTTCAGAAACATGTGAAGATCTGTCATGACATCATCTCTGTCCTAATCACCAAGAGAATACAATTCTATTCATCCTGGTATCTAATTCTCTTTAACTAAGTAAATGTCTCCAGTGAATATGAAAAATATTCATACAGAAGTGGACCTGGTACATGTACATCTAGCTGCAGTAATCTCAACAGCCATTTGCTTTATTCAAGAATTTTAAAATATACATAGAAAATGAAAGATAAAGAGAAGTGAATGAATCATTCATCAAAGTGTATGTGGATGAATGATGAAAAGAAATCAAAGTAACAAATAAAGGAAATGGGCAAATAATATGCAGGAAGGGTGACAGGAAACGTAAAAGTAAAGTAAAAGAGAAGAAAGACTCCAAAGAAATAGTATCCTTATGGCAACAACCATTCTTATTCAGAAGCTGAATTGCTTGTCAGATAAATGCAGGAGCAGCAGAAACATCTCACAGCTAGGTGCAGTAATTGCAGACTTACCTACACACCACAGAGAATTCAGGTTAATTACACCTGGTAAAGGATGCGTAGACACATTACCCACCGGGGACTGAACATGCAATATGATTGCCAACTACACCACACTTCCTGAGCCAAAGAAAGTGTTTTTTTAACCTCCAACTGAGTGATTTTTAGTGAGGAGGCACCACTGCAATACTCATTACAGGGCCCAGGTTGGGGTAGACACTCAGCCAATAAAAGTTAGTTGAATTCTGTCTGTGATGCATCCAGGAGTGCTATATCAGCAGGCTGCCTCTGCTTCATTGCAGGAGGTACATAGAGAAGAAAGAAAGGCCATGGTCAAATCAGGCTGTAAGCAGCTATACTGTATTTGTATGATATTCAATATAAATCAAACATGCAAGCTTTGTAAAAGTCTACAACTGCATAGATATGCCTCATCACCTATTAATTTAGGTTCTGAAATGCTAATATTGTTCAGGCATGCCTTTGGATAGATGATTTTACTCCAGGCTATAGGTTGCTACTGTTATCGGGACATACATTTGATGAAGCTCAGTGAGCATGGCCACGCAGGCAGACAGAATTGTGTGTGTACAGAGTGCACTGTGGCATGGGTTGCATCCTCATCTCCAGCAATAGGAGAGGGGGCAGGTGCTGGCAGAGGTTGGAGGATAGATGGTGATGGGTGGTTGGCTTAAGAATGGGGAGGATCGGGGGCTGGGTTGCGGGCCAGATCTCGTCCTTGCAGTTATGAAGGAGAAACAAACTGAACTGACAGTGACAAATGAACCATCTCCTCTTCCCCAACTGCCTGTTTTATGCCTCTCAAATTCCTTTCTCACTATCGGTCTCTTTCCCTTTCCCCCACCATTTTCTTCATGAGCACCCTCTACTCCTTTCTTCTTCACTTTCACCTACCAAGCTTTTTTTTCCCAGCCTCCCTTTCCCCTTTCCTACACTTTTTTACTTTTGGTTTGTTCTCCCCATGATGCCATTTCACTCCTCTGCCTCCCAAAATTACTTTCCTCTATTCTCATTTTTGCTCTGTTGATGTGAAGGTATTGTAGATTTTGGTATTTGAAGAGGTCCTGCTGCACTCTGTTATTGCTTATTTAGTCAATTTAGTTGCTTACTTTATCAGTTTAGTAGATAGTTTGACTGTAACATGAATACCTTGCTGTCTCTGTGTCATGTCACTTGTGTGACTAACAAGGCATTTAAACACTATAAATCGCCTTTCTTGTACCAAAATTTTATAGCTTTTGAGTGGAATTGTTGTAGCCAGGTACCATTAAGCAGGAGACACTGAAGTAGCATGAGGAATGAAGGCATAGCTCAGCAGTGATTATTGTTGAGGTCTAATGACTGTCTTGCTCCTGTAATAGACCTTCTGGGGTGCTGAAATGAGATTCCAAACAGAGAAGACAATTAATTGCTTGGTTTCTTTTTGTCCCCGCCCCATCCTCTTGTGTACTGGACTGAAACCCGATAAGATAAAGGCTTAGGGCCACCCTAATACCTTAAGACACTCATCTGACTATATTGTATTCATCGTGGGTGTTTGAGTTAGGTTGCCTTTTGTTGGTATTTGACAAGTGTGCTTTATATTCACATGAGGCAGAGAAATGCAAAATAAACAGAAATACACTTGAAAGTGAATTTATACTTCCACCTAGAGATGTAATTTACACAGTGCCGATTTCTGGATATATTTTTATTGAGTTACAGTACCTCTTGGTGTTTTTAGATAGACTGACTGAGCGAAAGAGGGACTCAGTAAATGAAAGAACGGTGGTGTGGATAGCAGGATCTTGTTTTTTCACAATTCTGTAATTGAACAGTTCAGTTAAAATGACTGGTTGGTATATGTTTTGTGCTGCTTTTCACTGCAGTGTCCAATATAAATTCTGCCTTGAATGTTGATGTAGAACCCAATACCAAATTGATAGCAGGATAAATAGATGATTAATGTTCTGTCCTTCCTGTGCAGTTGTTAGAAATATCGTTCGGTGACAGGTTATTAACATGTTGAAAAGCATTAAGCATAGTAGCCTCTTTTGGTCAATCTGTCTGCATCTAACAATGTTTTAAATGCAGTTGACATACAAAATTCACCTAAACATCCACTCAGTGATATTGTGTGTGACTCTTGTGTGTGTACTGTTGTTCCCCCCTCGAGCTACTCAGTATAATTTATAAAAACACTAAAAACCAGCAGTGAGATGCAAAATTCTCTCCAGTTTTGTCAAAAGTTGATCAGTATCAAAACATCAGGTCTTCCACACTATGATAAGAGACACACTGCTAATTAGAAATTTCTCTCAAAGGCAAGCTTGCAGTAGATATTACAATTTGTCCACAGTTATAACCGTGGACGGTGTACTTTTAATGCAGCATCTCACTTCAGAGGCGTCTTAAATTCTACTGAAATGTCTGTCTTTGTGTTTCTACTGAGACACATCGTCATTACAATTAGTCTCATACAAGAGCAAGAGCACTTTCATACCAAAGAGTTTTTACAAATGTCACAATCATATACACTGTTAAATGGTGGCATAAACATAGTCTCTGAAAAAAAAGAGCCACAGCACACACTCTTGTTTATGAGCATTAAAAATGCATTGGTGTTCTAAATCATTATAATGCAAATTCTGAGTCTGTTAAGCAGCAGTACACTGCACACATTAGAAGAGGGCAAATCCATCAGGCAGAGCTAAAAAATACTGTGTACCGAATGTAATTGGAATAACAAATAGTAGGCTATATTATTCAGCATATGGTCAATATCATACAGATTGGAATCCGAGTTAAAAATAAAAAATAAAAAAGCAAAATGCGCATGTTTGTCACACCATTTCCTTTGGGCAGGCACAATGTGCGGTGCCATTAAGAGAACAGCTCGCCAGGGGTAATGGAAAGTGTGATGAATAATACAACCTCAAATAAATACTGTCAATCAGTTAGAGGTAAAGATTAATAGCAAACAAGGCAGCACTTAATGCCTTCATACAATTTCAGTATTTTGTTACCACATTTGTAAAATATTTGCATATTTTAGTTAACAAAATCCTGTAAACAGAATTGATTTAAAAATCTGATATCTGTCTCTTTTTGCTTTCTGGGAAGTGTCGGTACAAACAAAGCACTTAGAGTGAAGACTTAAGCATTGCAGTGTGGAATTTCAGCTCTCAACATAATGACTCTCAGAGGCTGTAGCAGCTCATACGGGGAAGGATTGTTTCTGGTTTGCAGTCATATGAAATGTCATCTGGAATTTGACAAGATATGAAGAAGCAATCCCCTTTGAGAGCTCCACTGAACCGCACATTTTCTTATATTGTTCTCTTGTTATAATCAAGCCCTTACGGGTGACCCATGTCATTGTGTGATAAAACTAATTATTTGCCACAAGAATTATTGTGAGCTCTGCTGTCTCGAGGTCAGAATAACTGGCAGCCTTCTTATACTATTAAACTGATTATTCTGTGTCACTGGCCAAGACTTTGCAGGCTGAGCATGATATCAAGTAGCAAAGCAGATGCCATGCTTGTTTTTATCAGTTCTACATGGTCATGGTAAGATATTAACAACCATATTCATGTATATTTGTGTAATTCTCCTCTGGTGTAATTATTTATATACACCACCAACAAGGAATTAACAAGATTATTCTAAGATGTTTCCAAAAAAATGTATAAAATAAACTAAATTTTATTTAATGTTATTTTTAACTATGAAACCCAACACAAATTTAAAAAAAGCTTTCACTATAACAGTTTTGCTCAGAGAAAATATCAGTAGCTTTCACTTTTCTATTTTTATTTCTGACCTTACTGTGTTTTCTGGTACTGCAGTTTATCTATAGCTCTTCGATCTAAAACACTTTTCTGTTGAAGTTTTGCACTTTACATTTGTGCATGAACATATCCTGATCAAAGTACCCTGATCAGATCATAACACTGTTTGCTGTTTCTCTGATGAATGCATCTGCAGCACTTTTACGTAGTACATAGACCAAAGATCAATACTTTTCAGTAGTGAAATTATAATCTTTATTGTCTTTATTATAATTTATAATTCATGAATTTGCAAACTATCCTGACCATCCCTAAGAAAAACTTTGTACTTATACAGAAGCAGACTTTGGTGGGCAAGTTGTGTTCCAGCTGCTGCAAGGTTCGACGCCACAGCTGGAGCAGATTTTACATGTAAGGCTTCTTTTGCTCAGCACATTGATATTTCATGGCTGCACAATTTGAGCTCCGGGGCATCCTACAGTAGGACGATTGTCCAGCTTCCTCTTCTGTTCAAACAATATGCATTCACTGCAGATGCATTCACTGTTGCGTAGTGAAAGATACGTCTGTGAATAGTTCCAATTTAATAATAGAAATGCGCATCTCATACCATCATATTGAGATTCATATCACATAAACAGCCTTTTTGTTTACTGTGTGTGTCTCTGTCAAGTGTTAAATGCACATGAGCACACTGCAATTTTTTTTTACCTTCAGCAAAATGTATCCAGGGTCACAACGCATTCTACATTCCCAAGATTTGAGTTAAATAAACACTTGCCAGGAGAAAGAAATTCTACCACTGAACAGGTTGCTGCAGCAGCAGTTCTCTACTTCTTTCTTAATGTGCTGCACTAAAGTTGCTTTGAGCCCACACCATTCATGATGTGAAGTGAACTGAAAGACTCACCACACTTCCATAAGTTTGAAACTACTATAGAGACTCAGTATGATAAGATAATGACTACAGTTTAAGATACCTTCCATTTGTTAATAAGCTTCACATTGCTTAACATTCAGTCTTGTCCAGTATTAAATTACATTTGACAAAGATCACATGCTATTACTAAAAGCTTTACCTTTCTTTCTCATTTACTGCAGTACCCTTATGGGGCTATCTCAGTATGAACCCAGCCTCTCAGGAAGCATTTATTTTCTACAGTATTTTGCATACCACAGCCTTACGCAGAGTAATAAGCCTTTAAAGGCAGAATAGGTATTCTGTGAAATGAAGATAGAAGCACTGGTATACTTATATAAAAAAATCTTAAATATGCATAATCCTTTAACCTTGGAAGACCTGATGCATACATATATATTCTTAACTAACTAATATCCAGTAAATTGTGCTTTATTGAAAAAGAGCTCTGTACACTGTCCCTGTAACATTTACAAGTTGCAATTGAATTAACTAACTTCACGTCGGGATAAAGTAGTGTTATAGTGTATATTATAGTGTATATAATTCAACACAAGAAAGCCAGTGAAAACCTTAGTTTCACGCTTTAAACTGTAAATGATACGCAATGGGCAAGAACGCAGTGAGTGCAGAAGGAGTAGTGACACAGTTTTGGAATTTTTGTTACTTGAGGTATTCAGCGTTCCTGGGCACATATGGAAGGAAGCTTAGCAAAAGAGATAATCAATTTCCATACATAATAAGTGTGTAAGAAAAGGTTGGTAAAGGATTGTAACAGCAGATTTAACACTCACATTGACTCTGTTATCTTTTTCAAAGGCACATTAACAGTTTTGACTATATGGTAATTAATTGAGTGTCTGAACCAGCTATGCCTATTGTTATCTTATAAAATGTACATAGTTACAGGTTCAGATGAATCATACACTATACAATACATTTCTCAATATATCACTTATGGTTGTGTGATCATTCATGCCAGCTACAGCCACACTGAATGCTTCAAGGTCTCTCAAGTAATCAGGAGGTGTTATGTTACAATACTGCACCAGGGGCAGTTTCTGCACTTTGATGTTTACAGAAAGTTACAGAAAGGTTCCACCACCTCTAGGAGGACACACAGCGGGTTCTGCAGCTCTTGATGTGTCTTGGTAAACCTAAAATATGAAGTAAGTAATCTGCTAGTGGTAAAGGAAAACACAGAAAAAACAGATCCATAGTTACTTGATTTGCACAGGAGATATACTCAATGTCAAGTATGCACACTCAACACAGTGTATTGGTTATCTGGCATATCATGTTCTTATATCATTGCCAAGCTTCCTTTGACTATTTCCATCTTGTCTGCAGAGACGGATAAGCACAAGTACAATATATCAGAAACCTGTTTGTAAAAATCAAAACCCCAAAGAATATGTTGAAAGACATGCATGTAATAGTGTTTGTGTGTGTACTTTATAAGCATACAGTATGTTTTACATCAATCTGCTGTGAGTGTGTAATAAGTTTGGCTATAGCCATCCATAAAGCCCCTATAAGGGTGTTGTACATTCAGCATTACATTTTTGATCCTATCTCAGTTTCTGTAAGCTTATTGATTATCATTTGTGTCAAACTGCTTAGTGTCTCAATTTAAGACACATTTGAACAGTGCACTTGCGTTTTTAATTATACAAAATAATGCATCTCCACTGTGACATAGCACTTTATCTTTCTCAACAATTATAGATGCAAAGTCGTATTTTTAGGGAGATAAATACTGCACCTGTATTTAGCTGCATGATACCTGTGATGCCTCAGTGATGATCCATCTTTAATAGAATAAAAAAGTTTTTTCTTAAGTTTAAAAGTTTATTTGTAAACTTTATATTTTATTCCCTCAAGGGAAAACCAAGGGTTACAATATTAACGTTCCTATTTCATTCTTCATGTATTTATATCTGGTTAAGCTCAAATGTCAACTTGCTGCACAGGTGGACAAGATGTCTGGTTGTGATAATGTTGTCTGGATTATTTCATTTGGTTTATAGTTTTGATAAAAATCTGCGATAAAAGCAGAGAGATAGCTGGAGCTCAGCGTGTTTCTAACGCTGTGAGGGTATGTATTTGATTATAGCCATTTGCAATTTGCTTGATTCTGTGAATTTGTGCATGTATCTCTCCAGCTGGGAGCTTGTTTGTATCTTTCAGCTTGTCTGCCTCACTGTCGGAAACAGTCATTGACTCAGAAACAATTACCCTTATGACTTGAATATAATTCAATTAATTTCCTTCATTTCACAAGTAATAACGCATAACAGAGTTCGTTTTCGTCAGACATAAGGTTTTCACAAGAGAATACCATCGCTGCCGGCTTTTATTTTTCTGCCTTCTTGGAGACACAGTTCCATGAAAGTCCTTAATCTCCTTCACTCATTTGGGATGATTTATGAATTTGTATTGAGACCTTACTTTGTTTATCAAAATGTCCACTGGACAGCAGGATAACAAAGTAAGCACGCGCTAAATCTCTGCATGTGTTCATCTTTTCCCTGCTTCCTCACCTTTAAAGAGTTTTTCTCCTGCCACTCGCAATAGTGATGACTGAATAGGCTGGAAAAGAGAATGAGCCTCACACATTTATTTTAAATTTGACATGTATTTAATAATATGCCACAACCCCATTGCAGATAGCTTGACATCTCTAATCTACATCTTGATGACATTTGCTGTGATGTCAAAAAATCTCATGGAGATTCTATGAAGAGTCTATAAAAATTCTGTGAATCAGCACAGTCTTTCAGCTCCAAATCTTCATATGTAAAGGTCCTATGGCGTGCTATTTCTATCTCCAGGATAAGATCAGAGGTTTGATGGTGTCAGTGTGATGCCCCCCAGTTTTTACAGTTTTGGTAACAAGTATTTCTGTGCTGCAAAGAATCCAGCACAAGTTTCTGGACCTAATTGTTCCCCTGCCTTGAGCATTTCTGGACTGACTCCTGTATTTCCTTGGGCTTGGCTTTTTCTCTGATAATTAGGTGTTCTTGTAATGTTTTCAGCTGTTAGGTCAAAGCACATATGCAGTCCTTTAGGAGATGTGGGGTATCTCACAGAAACAAAAAAATCGAGAAAGAATTGCCTGAAATTGCCTTTTTTATGTTGGCTATAGGGCAGTACCCAATTAAATGTTCACCATTCACTCAAAATCAGTTTTGAGTGAAAGGGAATACTACTGGGGTAACACTCTTACCTCAACACAGATCTGTCAATCCTGAATGTGACTGAATAACATCACCCATAAGTATAAACCATAAACTCCTTTGTACTGTAAAGCTGACCCTGTCTCCAAGCTGCAGATACATTGATACTGAACACAACATAATAAACTATTCCCTGACAACAGATGATTTTTCCATTAAAATATCTGATCTTACAATATTATGTTAGTGTTATTAAGTCGTGTTTAGGCACTCGCAGCCCTTGGTTAAAGTTAGATTGTGGTCTGGCTTAATGGAAAAAGAAAACAAACACAATCTCTCTCTCTAAACTTAACTAAAGTGCCTTTCTCGTCTACACCTACCACACACAGGACTGTGTCTGTGACCCTTTGATAAACACTTTCAATTAATAAATGTAGCCCTTCATCAGTCAAAACATACTGTATGTTGCATTGGACCATAATTGAAGCAATGCATTACCCTCCTTACAAAAACGTGAACTCGTTTGTAGTTTGGTCACATAGAAACTTTTAGTAATTTTGAAAAGACAGGGTTGGTATAGCATAACTGATTAACTGCAGGACCACAATGACTCAGCTACCACTGAAACTTCTTAATCAAAGGAATTGCCTGGACAATCAAACAGAAGCTTTACAACTTTGCCCTATGCTGTTACCCTCATTTCCACAACACATAAAGTCTGTGTTCTCTTGAACTCCTCTCCACCCATCGAGCAGATTCTTCTATACACAGTGTATTCTGTGCTTCTTTCATTGTCTGATTTAGGGGAGAGGATGGACATTGCTTCTGCAGTGTGATAGAAAGGAATGTATTTATAAAGCAGCTCTGTCACAAAGCAGGGGTTCACCTAGGTGAAATAAGTGACAGGTAGCTAATGTTGGCTTGTCGAGTAGGAGGATGTGTGAGTGTTACTGTATTGTTTGAAACGGAGGAGTGGGAGATGAGGAAAGAGACCAGATCTCTTGGAGAGCACACACAATTTGTTGACTTAATCTGGCATCAAGAAAATTAGAGGCAATGATTATTACTTATTTAAAATAAAACTACTAAGCTTCTTCTTCTTCCTCTCTGCAGAATCAGTAGTTTACCACTTAAAAACATGTAGTGCAAACTGCAAAGCTTTGCAGTTTGACTGCTCTCCGACTTTTCGTGTAGAAAATCTTTTTTTCAGTTGTGTTGCAACACTTATGGATACATGCTGGAGATGTCAGATACGACTGTGAAATCCAAGCCACGAATGGATAAATGAAACAAATGTGGTTTCCTGAGTCTCTCTGAAGATGTAAGTCTGACACAGCAGAACACTCTGCAATGTGTCAAAAGGAGAAATCACTACACACAACCTTATCAGCTCTGCGTATGCATAATTTAAAGGGGAGATGTTCAGTAATTGGCAAGGTTTAAATATCTTGCGCTATGGTAATTGAATAGTCTCCCCACTAATGGAAATGTGTCAGACATGCTCTTACGCCATGCAGACCGCAGACAGTGAGTGACGGAGCACCGGGGCAAGGGAGTGAGACATGGATAGAAGACGAAAGGAAATTCTGTCTTATTATTTACTTGGCTGTAGAGAAGAAGATGTCATGATGAGAAAGAGTGATTGGGTCATGTTGTTCTGCTGCCATTGAGCCGCTTGGAATTATTTCATCTCTTTCTTCTAATATTTATCTTATGATAAACCCACTGCTAGCTCCAGAGCTATTCGAGTCCTGTTGGTTTTGTTCTCATCACAACCCTCTTGGCTATTTAGTTAGGTCTGGCTGCAGACTGAGAAAAGTTGTGTATCCAGTGGGATTTATGTTTCTAAAATGAAAAATCACTTTTAGAGATACTTGGCTAATCTGACATTCTTTTTAGTAGAGCTACAGCAGTTATATGTCAATCCTTGTCAGAGGCTGGGTTTTGGAAGCATTGCATTGTTATAACAGCAAAACAAAGTCAGAAGTTTGACTTGACCCCATTTAGAGTGCTGCCCTCCATTCTCATCAACATAATATAAAATTTATAACTTGTGTTCAGGGCTGCAGACTTGCATAGAAAGTGGCACAGCCAGTGTGTGCTGTTCTGCAATGTGTGCTACAATTATCATAGCTAACCAAAGAAATACGAGGTTGGAATTAATACAGCATTTTGTGACTCATTCATTCAGAATATTTGAGTCTGTGAGCAATTTTGCTAGTTTATGTGTTGATTTAGTCCAGACACAGGCGATTTTACATGTGTTTTCTCAGTGAAATTAGACCTGTACTGTCAAATCTTTGTGTGATGAAGAACTAATCACAGGTCAAGTGGTCACACTGTTATTCTTGATATGTATTTCTGCCGTGTGAGAAGCTAGCACCTCAGAAAAATTGGCATGAAATTGTGACAAGCAGTAGGCTTTTTTAAATGCCATTGTCACCGAGATAAGACAAGAAAAGAGACACATATTAATATGTTGTTTTGGAGGACTGTTAGCTCCATCTTCCTGTAAGCCACAAGCTTATCTTGTAATATTAACAGTGCCAGAGAGGTGTATCAGAGATCTTCAACACTTCATTTCATAAATGAGTTTCAAATCCTAGTGTTGTGAAATAATTTATTTTGACATTGTTGAAATGTCAGAAATGATAATGTGAAGCCGAGGCGAGCAGCCTTGATATGCTGAAATATGAGATCGACTCCAGATATGTCATGCTCTTGAGTCAAAATAGCAACATTTGACAATCACTGCTGAACTATGAGAGAACTATGGGAGAACAGATTATACCACAAAATGGGATTAGAATGTAAAGGATGTTTACAGATCTACATCTGTTTTCTCACAGATCAAAGCTACATTGTGGCACAAAATGGGTTTTTGTGGGTGTGCGTAGAGGTTCTCTCCAGTAATTTTGCACAACCCTTAGGAATAGCTAAGTTCAATACATCTAGTTCTTTATAAATCAAAGTAACGCGCTGATCTGTTGTTTAAAGCAACACTGAGTGGGCCTGTTGAAAACATTGGCATCAGTCTCATACAATCTGCTGAATGTTGTTATATAATAAGATAATAGGAAATAATTAATTTATATTACTTTTACTGTATAGTAACTAATGCAAACATGTTTTTAGATGCACTGTACAATAGTAAGTAAGTAAAATTCCCTTAATTTGCATGAGAATCACACCAACAGAATCCTTGTCATTTCTGTTTCTGAATATCATAATTTGACAAAGTATGAGCCACTGATGAAGGAATTGTAGCTGGAGGTCTTTGTTGAACAATTTGTCTTTGGTGAGGTGAAACGCAAACTGTCTCTCCTGTCAGACAGCTGGAGTTGCTTCAGAATCAGTGTCGTGAGGACGGTTCAAACTATTTCTGTTGTGATTGACTGGCATGTCAGCAGCTAAGCAACCATCAACAGCTGCAGAAATAACCCCACATGGGGTTACCACTGTTTGTTTTATGGTTTGATTTTTGTGGGTCAGGATGCAGAAGGAACGTTACTTAGAAAGGAATATTTAACAATCTGCCAAAAACTGAATATCTAGGGACACATACTGTTGAAACCAGGACATATTCATCTATTTCAAAGACTCCTCTGGACACCTACTGTGTCACTGAAGCTGGAGACACGGGCTACATTTCAAGTTAGCTGTCTACCAGTTCCAACTGCGACAGGATGTGGCATGATTTTCGTCATTTAAGTCATTCAAATGAGTGGGCATTCCCAATTTGATCACCAGGACAGGACAATGCAGTTTAGCCAGTGAGCATGAAAAAGCCCAGAGCCTGCTATAACCACGACATAATTGAGCTTAGCTGCGGTAGCGGTGCCACATACACAGTCTCATTCACTCTTTGAACCTTTGATTGCATCACCCTGCAGAATAATAAACCTACTGTTCTTTCTGCCTTGGTCCATATGCAAGTAATGAAACCCTGCTTGTCTGTAAAAACAAGCTAGAATTTGACAACAACATAATATATACTACAGTATATCAGAGAGTTGCTCTATCGTAATATTTAGACCATTTGTCAAGCAGTGGACGAATGATTGTGCTTCACACTATTAAACTAAGAAATGGGAAAGTCGTTGTTGATAGAGAGCAAGAGAGAGATGGATTTGATGGGGGTTGGGAATAACAGTCTGACACGAAAGAAATTAATCCTCAATATCCACTGCTCCCAACGCACCATTACAATTGCAGGCTCAGGCTGTCTAGTCCATTCATGAATCACTGGGCCTAGGAGACACACAGGAGAAAACCAGCAGCTCTCATAAATAAAGCAGGAATCTACTACTGTAGTGCCAATGAGTCATCCAGGTCTGCTCTCATTCAGTTTTGGAAAGGGTTGAAGCCTGTGAAACCACTATCAGCACTGGTGAGAACCCGCCATTACTGTATTTATTCTAAAAGTTAACCTGCCTGCTGCTGGTTCCATCAGCCCAGGAACACCGTTAGCCACTTTTACAATGTGAAAACATACTTCGGTTATGAGAGAAATGCTACTAAGATTAAATAAAAAACACACATTTAATTTCCTCTTATTGATTCAGGGTGGTCATCTGGATTTTTGGCTTCAGCGATCGATTTGAGATATATGATACAATGTGGTTATCGGGCACAATAGCTTTTTTATTTGAACATATATACTAGATTTTTGCCCAACTCACCAGAGACACTTCACGTCAAAATGTCACTAAAATGCCACCTGGGAAATAGAGCTATTTTTTTCCTCATACGCTTCTAATGTCTGAAGGAAGAAAACACAGCTGAATTCCTCGAGTGGTTGTTCATTATCTCCATGAAGTAACACGGCTTTCAAGTCAGGCCTATCTGATGATCCACAGTGTTTGGATTTCAATTGCAGTAACTCACATTTTAACATTTTCAGTGTAGCTAAAGTTTTCTATAACTAGAAGAAGTTACACGTTGTTTGCTTTTATATAGCAACGTCATTTGAAAACTAAGATCAAGACAGCTAGAAGTTAATGAATAAAACAGATTGCTTTATTTTGCTTATGCTTTATATTGCTATCTTAATTAAAACAGATCACATAAATAGTAAGCAAGATTGCAAAAGCAAACTTAAGACTCACCATTTTAATGAAGTAATTTTATGCATCCAGTGATTTTATTAGCAGTTCAATTGGTGTGGACGTTGATTGTTGATTGCTGATTGTTTTAAGCACCTTTTACAATAATCAAGCCTCTTAGGCCTTCTAATCAGTAGTCAGCAGATCTCGTACTATAAAGCTACTATGATGGAAAGACTGTAAGATCTCAAATAATCCCATCGTAACAAGACAATAAGCACAACAACCTCGCTGACTTTACAATGCTAAACTTAAATGTTTATATTGCTAATCCTTGTGCTCTGTGATATGGTGAAAGCTATCAGGGGTTCTGGCTTTGTTACTCAAGGGATCAGTATGTGGAACTCCTTACCTTCAGACAGAACTCAGAAAGGCTCCTGCAGGGACCTTTTTAAAGCGAATTTGAGACCACTTCTGAATTGTGATGGAGTAACTTTCTTCATAATGTTATGTACTTGTTACTTTAAGGGTCATTCGTATTTTCTATTTAAGGCATATGTTTTATACCGTTAGATACTGTATGTATTTTACATTGCACTACTGAGTTGCAAAGTGTGGCCCATAAAAGCTACAGTGGCATTACAGTGAATTTTCTATGCTATGTTATCCGTTACCTAAAAATAAATAAACATGAGATGTCAGCTCATGTATGATGTTTTCCTATCCAGTTTAATTATTTACTTCCCCCCTGACAAGCTGATGTGGATCTCTGTGATATGAACTTTAAGGAGCTGTGTTCCCACACACACTGTGTTATGTGGAAAGATGTTGGAGGAATGTCCTGTATTCAGGCCAGATTATTTTTATCCCTTTTTTCTTGATGTTTTAAATGTTTTTTTTCAAAATCAGATCCATTATTGTGCACGATGAACAGGTAGACAATTAGAACCATTCCCTCCCCTCCCATTACATTGTGGGGACAATAAAATATGTCCAATCAATGCAACTTCAAGGTTGATAAAACGCAAACTCAGTGTGAAAACAGAGTGTTTTCTCTCCAAGAAAACAGAACTATGAATTAATAATCTTTTGCCAAGTGTTATTAAACAGCATTTTTTTCTGGAGACAGATAATCTCCACAGTTGGTGTTGTGTTTGTATTATTAACAAGAAAAACCTTATGATACAGTGGCTGAATAAAGGTCACATGTTTCATATTATTCTAAAAATGTTTTAGGCACAAACTGTAGATAATGTGTTTCAGCAATAACAATATGTCCTTGGCTAAAAGAGCAAGATCCATGCTCTTGCAGCACATGGATTCCTGCAATCCTGTAAGTAAATTTTCTTTCAGGTAGTATTGAAAATGTCTAGCAGATGGTGATCAGTATTGACATTTAAGGTTGTTGCTGAATGTTATGACAGAACAAATATTGCATGCTGGCTTTTAGGAAGCCTATCAATCTGTTTGACACACAACAGATTTCACAACAAGCTTTGCATTCTAACTTTTTTTTTTTAATCTAAGAGGCAAAATAAAGACCATATTTTTCATTTAACACATGAATAAAAAGGTCAAATAACTGAACAAAATTCTGGAAAATGCAGAAGTCATAGTTGACTAGCTCCCAGTTGTTCCCTAAGTCTCACCAACTGGCGCTATTATTTAGAGTCAGTCAAGTGTAACCCTGCTTCTTTTAGTGACAAAAGCCGTTTTGTGACACTGCACTGTCACGAACATGCTGATGGACAGGGTCAAATACCATGATCTGTATTTATCAGCAGGATACTGCTCCTGTGCTGTAAATGTGATTTTAAAGCCTCTTTATCCTCTTTTTGAGGATTTGCAGTATAGCAGATCACATATGAGTCCCCCTGCACTTAAGCTACACCATCAGCAGCCCAGTAGGCTATGCATAACACACAAAAACTCTTTTCATTTTGTTTTCTGCATTTATTGAGAAGTTAGACTCACTAGATTCAAGATTATGAAGCAATCTGCTAAATGCCTTAATGTTACTACCTTAAGGCGCTGAAAGTATATCAGCGCCACATCTGTGTTTGCACAAGCTTACTCTTGAATCACGTGTTCACATAACACCATGGTGTAGTTTGTATTGAAATACGGTAAATATTGGATTTTAAATTCCATATATTTTTTTTTGATATTATAGAGCCAATACAGTGTTTGTAATAGTACACAGTGGAATGAAAACAGATGGAGACCAAAGGGAACAGCATGTTCATTTGATGTTGAAAGAATCATAAAAACTGACAGTTTGTCAATTGTATTAGTGAAGATATGCTGCGACTAATACTTCTTTTGTGGTTGAGTTTCATTACAGGAAAGTCAGAGAATATCGTTGACTCATTTATGAACAGACTACAGGTCTGATCTCCAAAATCAAGTTCAAACCAATATCCTGCTGAAAGCACTGTAAAATCAAATGGAGATCATAAGCAATGTTGCATAGTAAGGATACAGGCCTCTTATGATAATTGCAAAGCACTTTATGCTAAAGATATACTAATGAAGGTCCATTTTATTACGCTGTGATTCAATAAAGCGCCTGCTCTCTTCATTCACTAAGGATTCATTGATGTTATAGTGCGATGAGGCAAAAAGTCAATAAACCAAAAATAATTAAATAAATAAAAAGTACATTTGAGAAGTAAAGGTTAGATTTGAATTCATCTAATGACCTTGTAGCTTTAGCTCTGATTAGGGACTTCATTTTATTTCCATGACCAGATGGTAGAAAGTGAGTCCTGGATATTCGTGCTTATAGATGCCTACTAATGTCAGAAGCAAATGAAAATCTTAAATAAAATAGTTTGTTGCAGTTATTGTTGCGTCTTCCAAGCCTCTAAAGCTGCTCAGCAGTGTCATCTTATTGTAGAGATGGCTTTCTAACATGACATTATACAAGCTTACAAAAAGCAAAGGTAATATGTAAGTGAATCTATTTTGGCAGCATGTTCTGTACCCACCCAAACAGACTTCATAGGGAATAAAGAAAGTGGGGAAGCTGGAGGGGGAGGCAGTCAGCTAGGAATCATGGGCTGTCAGAACCGTGTCTGTCTAAGCTTCAGGAATCCAGGAAGCTAATGCTGTTTGATGTATTAACCATGATGGAGGGGGCAGTGTCTGTGTGTTCATGCGCAGCCTTATAAGGATTTGGGTACATTGTGCCTGTGCGTGCGTGTGGGTGTATACACTTGCGTGTGCAAGAGTGTGCCATACCGTGTACGTGGTTGTGTGTGTGTGTGTGTGTGTGTGTGTGTACGTCTTTACTCATTGACAAGTGGAAGAGGAAGGAGAATTGATGTTGTTTGATGTATTAATCATGCATATGAGGGATTGAGAGGCACTGTGATGGGCTGCTTGGGCACTGATTCTATCTTCAATTGAGGCTCATTTGAGTCCCTTTGTGTAAATACTTAACATTGTTTAGCAGAAAATAAGCAATCTGTGTGTGTGCATGTGTGTGGCATTTGAGACAGAAAGGAGGGGGGTTAAGATGGGGGGTGGTAACTGGACTCTTTTTCATATTTTTCATCTTGTTCTTACATAAAACATATTAGATTCATTGTTTTCCATGAGCTCATTTTTAATATGATATTTATCAAGAGGGTTTTAGTGGCCAGTATGGAGTGGAAACATGTTTTCAAACAGCAGCTCTGCATATGAGTTAATCAATAATTCAGAGGAAGAATGTATGACACTGATCTATATGCTATCGTGATTCACGTCCATCCTTGTGATGTTTTATAGATTCCAGCTGGTGACAGATGAATAACTGCATCCATTAAGACAGCCCATTTTAAAACTACACAGTTAATTAGTTGTGCTTATTCTGTGCTCATTCATCCATCCATATTCAGGTATGAGTCTGTGTTTTGAACATTATTAAGGCACAGAAAATGATTTGCTTTTTTCCAATTCACTTTGCCCACCTTAGCTATTGAAATCTTGTCCAAGAGGCACTCCTACTGTCTAAAATTTAATCCATGTTGCCTTTGGATTACAAATGTATTTCGTTTGACACTTTAATTCACTGCAGAGCTCTAGTTCTGTTGCCAGGCAACTCTGTTAAGGTGCACGCAAAAGATCATTATAGATTTCTTTGGTGCAACTTTTAACTTTCACTTACTTAAAAAGATATTGTACCATTCTGTATAAAGATAAGGCTCCTATTTGTTGTATTTTCCTATGCTTCCAGTATCCTTTTCTTCATTCACTCCATTCACTGTAAAGCATTAGTTGGATTTTTTTTATTCAGCTAAACAGTCATCCTTAGAAAAAATTTTCTGTCACTAAATTCACCAACTCTAGCTCGAGCTTCTCTGCAGCACTATGCAAGAATCGAGTTGAGTGGCTCTTTTTATGTATCTATCAGACATATGTTACTAACAGGAGATGACAGCATGGCCCACAGTATTTAAATGGTTCATGGTGCTTGTACTCTGATGGCAACGATATGACATGATGAGCCATAAATATGTCAGATATGACTCAAATGAGCTCTGAAAGGATATGGCAATAGAATATTAATACTAGATATTGTACTTTGGGGCTCTGTCTAAAGCCTGTTGTGGAGCACTCCACCAAAATTTCATCAGTAGATTAATCAAATCTGTCATCAATATCAAACCATATCTGTATCAACCATGTCTCTTGTATTCCCTACAGTATTACCAAATACTGCAGAGAGACTGTGACAAACAAAATGCTCATATTTCAAAATGAGAATTCTCTACAGTCCCAGTCAGTATAACTGTGTAAACTTAGCTTTTACGTACTGCAGAAACATGCGTGGTGCATTTGGAAGATTTGTGAACAGCCATGCATTTCCTTTTGTTGCCATCTTTTGTTTGAACTCCGCAGGAAAATCAATGCTCAGTTGCAAACTCCACTTTCAGGATGAGGAGAGCAGGGAAGTGGGAGTCAAAGGGAGAAACACTTGTAGGTATGATCTGGGTATGAGAAATGCAGCAGGATTACATGTACATCTCTGGCAAATGGGCGATAAGACAGAGGGCAGGACTTGATACTTGTGTGTGAGTTTGTTTGCACTATGATTGAGATGCAGTAGGTGGATTACGGGGCTCCTCTCACAAAAAACACGGTAACTCCTAAAGGCCTCAACACACAGAGCAGCTCACTCAAACAGAGTAATCTCTTCATCTGATGATTTTTGATATGTTGTTTTCTGCTTCGTTTCACCGCGCTGGGCTCTTCTCAATCCCCGAGTCTCCAGAAAGATCAATGTTGAGAACACATCCTGCTTTGGCAGCGACTGGGCGTTTGTAGCTAGAGATGAAAAAGGTCACTATGAATCTAATTAAGCATGATTTTTTACTTCCTTGATAAGATGGAGGAGCATGAGAGCTCCCTATCCAGTTGCATCGGAAAGATTAGTTTGGGTGCACGAATGAGATGCAGACACACTTCCGAAATGGTCGAGCTCTGTGGATGTATTGCCAATCAGCACATCTCAGATGCAGGGTAACAAATCAAGACAAGCGAGACCATAAGAGACGCTATTAATAGCAATGCACGCATGTGCATTCACACGCACGCTGAAAAACAGAATGGCGCGCTCACATTAGAGGATGTCCAAAAAAAAAAAGTTTTAAGTATGGTTGAAGGCTTTTTCATCCCTCTCCCCAATCCAATTATGTTCCAGTTCAAACAAATGGAAGTATACGCATGCATCTCAGCCAGATGCTGCAGCAATAGAGATATTAACACTGAAGATGGGAAGTTTGAGAGGCAATAAGGTACCCAGCAGGGAGTGGATATTGAGGATTAATTTCTCTTATGTCTTATTCTTTACTTCCCCCATCAGACCATCTTTTTCTCTGTCTATCTTTCCCTACTGGTGTTATTAACTCCTGGTATGTCTTTCAGAGAGGCAGTTTCGAAAAGGTTTATTTTACAGTATGTTATAAAAATTGAAGAAAGGAGACATGAAAGAAACAAATTGACAATCAGCATTGACTCAAGACGTAGCCAAACATGTAAGTGGGTATTTGACATAAACCTTGTTCAAGACAGCTTACCATTCTTTGCTGACACGAGTGCATTGAGAAAGTTTATAGTGTTCCACAGACAGCTATTAAGGTGTGGTGATTGTGCAACTTCTGCTCTGGGCTTAAAACAGTAAATATTGATTACTTTCACAGAACCTGAAGCAGCTGCTTGCAAGCTAAAACAACTACAAATGTATTGTTAACTGCAAATATTAATCATAATCCATGTCAGACAAGGTCCTGCTTTGATGTAAAAACAATATTTATTTCCGTAGTGTACATCGCAAGACTCCAGAGTATGTTTCTGTGACCGCTTTCTCCTTATCTTCAGCACTGTGGGAAGTCAGTCCATTGACTTTTCATGTCTTTCGGTTAAAGTATTGCCTCTAAATTCTCCTTGTATTTAACTCAGTTTTGTTTAGCACCACAGCTCTTGGAGATTGAATTTGAAACTTGCCCTTGGGACATTATTTAGACAAATAAAGCTCAGATTGACCATTAGAGGACTCATGGGCCAAACAAACACAGATATCACAATTTGCAAAGCTGCCAAAATGTCTGTTCAGCAATAATATAAAGCATGAAAGTGTGATCTGACAAACTTGGGGCCAGTTCCAGATATTTATTTAAAATTTGATTCTGCTTGCTTTGGAGACTCTACTTTAAGCTTTAAGCACAGATGCTGGTTCAAGTTAGCGGTGTTAGATCATTTGGTTTAAGAAAAACACATTTTTCACTCGGAGTACAGTAATAGAGACTTAATTAAGATAAATTACATATAGTTGTGGGGATGGCTGGCTTCTGTCATAACTGGTGAAAGCAGCTTCTCCTGTTAAAAGTCCTCTCCACCAGCACTGACTGTCTCCCAGCTGAGCAGCTTCACTAAAGCAGGGAAGTCACGCGGTGCAAATATATGCCATCTAAAATATCCTGCTGAAGTCAGACGAGTAAGTTTTTAAACTGAAGCCAAATTTTCTAAATTAAACTCACTGTCACTGCTTTTTCATGGGTGGTGATGTGAATCCATAGTTATATTGAGAGACAATGGACCTCACTCAACAGCATTTTCATGTTCTTGTCCTTAATTTCTCCTGCTATCTCTATGCGGCTTCTTCATAAAAGCTCTCAGGTCTGCGCCACATCAAACTCTTCTTACTGCACAAATTTGTCCTAGATTGCTTGTTTCAGACTGATGAATACCACCTGTTTGGTCAAAGTGAAGAAAAATATTAATTGAAATTGAAGCAAAAGGTTATACAAGAGTAAAACAATTAACCGAGAACATAAGTGAAGTCAGCAGTGCCATTGGAGGACCTGAAACTATTAGAAAATGATAATAGTACATCTGCCTGTACAGTGACGAAGCAGCACTACACTGTGACAAAAATATGAAATGAATGGTTCAGGCCACATGGAATTTCTAATACAAAGCTCTCCATGACTAATATGCAAGGCGGTCAAAGGGACGATCACTGAGATATTAGAAAGAATATTACAGTCAAAAGCAGGTGATGCTACACTGTCAGCTTTAAAACAGAATGATCGTGGACAGAGACCTGAATAAAGACCCTGAGGCAGCGAGAGAGGGAGAGAAGTTGTTGTGATGAATAGCACCACTATGATGATGATTTGGTGAACAGAATGTGAATTCAGGTTTTAGGTTTATAAAGTGTACATATTTTCAATCAATCCATTTTTAGCATCATTTACAATTCAGGTTCATTCAGATGAAATCACTGTAGCTCTCAAGCCAAAAAAGTGTGGGTTCCCCCTGTGTAGACGGCACACAAAATCTGGCAGTATGTGTTCATGACATGTAGGACAGGTCTGGACCACTTTTGAATTAATTAGAAAACATGGAAACTGACGCTTGCTCTATCTAGAACTACAGTGAAGCCCTCACTGCAATGTATAGTAAACAAAGATTAGCCGTTCTACTGTAAATAGTATAGGGTATATAATCATCTTGTCTGCTTCCCAGATCCTGCTTAACACTTACCCTGCACTCTGCTGGCCTGACTACAAGGTACAATGCACAGCACTCACTCTTATTCACAACTGTTCTCATATCAATGCAGCTGTTGCCTGGATCCGAAATAGTGGTTATGTCACGCTCTAAGGAACGTTGCTTTATCATGAACTGAATTCTACAGAGCTTAATTACTCCCAGACAGTGAATAAACGAATCCTGTACTTTGAGTTTTGGGAAATGAAAACACACTTGACTACAGTAATGCATGAATGGGCCACAATCTTAAACCTACCTAATGGTTTATTCTGTGGTGGTGGATGTGGTCAGCATGGACACTGTGACTCGTCTGTGGCCAGGCAGCCTCACACACAATAAGAAGTGATGCACCGTGTGTTGTGTAACCTTACAGTCAAGGACAGCGTTACACTTCTGTGAATATTGTTGTTTAAAACTTTCTGAGATATTATAAGATATATCACTAAAATCACGCATATTCATAAATCCGATTATTATGAAAATTGCAGCTGTGCAGTGTTTAAAACCCCACACTGATATAATAGAACTTTTGTTATGCATTATTAAAAATGAGAGTAAGTAAGGTCTGACTCTCGAAAGTATATGAATCATCAGTTGTAGTAGACTGGCGGATAAAGCTTATCTTAAATATAATAAACTGAAAAAAATTAAAATAAATAAATACTTGCATCATATTTATCTTTTTTTAGATTTTTCACTCTTCTTTGAGTTATTTATCTTCATAAAGCCTCTTTTCTTTGATAAAATCTTCTCCAACGTCAGATCACCATCTTTTTTTACAAACAACCTTGGTAAGCTGTCCTTATGTCTTTTGCGTATTGTTTTTCTTTTCCTTTGTGCCTGACAATAGCTTCTGCAGTTCTCTTATGTTTTCTGTTTCTCTATATTGTGTCCTCCATTTTTTTTTTCGTTCCCTCTGTTTGTTCGGGGCACCGATTCTCTCCCAGAGTGTCTAGCAGCAATTTGCTTGCAATCCTCCAACTCTGAAAATCACATTTATCCTATACGATTTCTTTTGGCCCTCTGAGCTCATATTAGCATATTTAGTCCCCGCAGTTTAAAGACAATGAGAGTGTCGGTAGAAAGACATCGCCATCTAAACCCTAAACCAATCAAAATTTTAATCCTGTGCCCTTCCCAATTAAGTTTCACCACTGATCCCAAATCCTCTCTCTTGACACCAAAGAATATTACATTTGTGTTTCCCCTTCCCTTCATCTTATTTCATTATGTCAGGAAAATACCAATTAACCAATATTAATCAGCTCTGACTTTATATGTGTATTAAGTTCTCACACACACAAAACCAGGGAACTCTAAGATTTTTTTTTAATTGATGAGTAATTTGTAATGCAACTGAAGTGCACACACGATTATTTGATCAAACAGTGACTATACACTGCGTTAATATAACACAGTCCACACTGCAGTCACTATACGTTGCTGGCAGTTATGTTATCATGTTATTTCACAGCACATCATGACTTGAAAACTGTGGAAACATACGTACGCGCGCATGTGTTCCTTTCGCTAACCGATGCTATTAAACAGCACAGAGCATCATCGCATGTGGTCTGTGTAGGCGCAAATGTAATTTTTGAGAAGAGTTCAGCAATTTGTGCTGTATAGACACAACTCTCTGCTGCCTGTGTCAGAACAAATGAAGTCATGGCTTGCCCCAAAATTGCCAAATGGGTGCAGGCAGGGGGAACACTTCTGTTCGCACAAGTACACATCTTTCACAAGAGGAGTTGTTGCTGAGCGAAGAAGATTACTTTTTGGACTTTGATTTATTTTTGACGTTGTGTGTTAGAAGCATTTTACACTCTCTAAATGAGCCTAATTTAGTTGAGGGAAGGTGGGAGGTTTGTGTGTGATAGCTGTGGCACTGGGACACGATCATTGCTGGATGATGCCCCGCAGCTGACAGCAGTGAACCAACCAGAATCGGTTTCATACCCTCATTTGAAATGTGCTTTATAGTGAGAAGTGTTCTTGTAATAGAAAAAAAAGAGACATCCATAGCTCATTGTTGGACAGAGGGGCTGACGGAGAGCTTTTTGTCGAAGGGTGATGCATTCACACCAGCACTCCCACATCCTGTCATATGGAATGGCATGAACGCTCAGATTTGTCATTAGATGTGGCAGCTATATTCACACATGGTAAGTCCTGCTGCAGTAATACTTGGTTTTACTGTGACAACATTATGGTATTTCAGGGCCAGTGCTCCCATTGAAATGAAATTTTCTGTGTAGGAAAAGAAAAAAAAAAAAAAACCACAATAGGGCCTCACAGACAGTGAAGAATGTGAATTCAGTCTTGCCTATCAAGACCATTAATGTCTGTGTGATTGTTTTTTAATGCATTCACTCCAGCCATTTTTTTCTCCCCATTTACAATACATGAACAAAGGGACTCCTGGTCTTTATCCACCCCTCACCCCCACCCCTCCCCTGTCTGATCACTTCATCCTCCACCCAAACCCGTGCTGACTCCTCTGCACTGTTTCCCCCTCCCCGCCTCTCGCTTATGTTCTTCCCTCCCCCTCTCCAGCGTGTCCCCTAGTTTTCTGGTAGCTGTGTCTCTTTGATAATCCAAGACTCTTTGAAGACTCCAATTCCACGCTGCTTGCCTTGGAGCTATTGCACCTACAAAAACAACTGTGTGTGTGGGTGTGTGTGTGTGTAGAGACAGAGAGAGAGAGAAAAGAGAGCGCAGTGGATGGGATGAGAATGGAGGGCATAATGGTGGAATGGAAAATAAAAACAGTTCCATATGCATTTCCTTTGCGACTGCTTCAGTCTTTATGGTTTTATGCTTGCTGCATACACTGAGTGGTGCACTTCTTCATTGTCATATTTGTTGGTGCAGCTCATTTTTTCTGTGCCTTCAGAGGCAGCAGCTCATTGATTCCTGCATACCCGCCCAAAATGCCAGAGCCAGGATGTACTCGCAAACACTGCAACTAGAGGGAAATTCTAGGTCCCACACTCGGGGGAACTTACACAGGCTATCAAAGAAACACATTTTGTAACTAATTCTACACTTAGAATAACATACTATGTGTGTACTATAGGTTTACTATACTGTACTACTGTATCCTTCACTCAATTGAACACTACACTGAACAGAAATTAACAATTTGTCTGCTTAGACCTCAACAAAAAAGGATTTTCTCCGGTTCTCAGATGCTGCAGAAAAGGTATTTAGAGAAAATCAGTTGGCTATACTAAAAATGTCAAAGTGATCACAATTAATCATTACTAAAATGTTTTCCTGTCCACTTTGTATCACTGCCTCCTCCTCTTACCTTTCAGTAAGTCTGGCTGCTTTCTGTAACTCTGTCTCTATTTCTCCTTTGTTTCAGTCTCAATATTTAGTCCATCTTAGTCTCTAGCCCTCCCTTTTTGTCTCCGTCATTCCTCTCTTTGGCAGAGGAGCTTGCCATCGAGATTTAGAAGAAATTGAATTGAATTATGAAGGAATTTCTCTGCAGTACGATTGGCATCATTTCCTCCACACAATAGAACATCATTCTCATATCTCTCAGTGTGGGGGAATGAAAATAGGCCGTGCACCATTCTTTCTCTCATCCTTTTAAATTGAATTTTTCATATCACAGGGGCACTGAGACATCAGCCGTTTCCTTTAACATGGGCAGAAAACCCATTTCATAATATCTGAGAGACACATCACTGTGATTCAATAGGAGAAGTCTGGCTTCCAGCACCAGTACACATACAATATAACGCAACTCAGGATTGATAAACAGGGCCACATAAGTTTTCTGCAGCTTTAAAAGTTGAGGCCATTCCAGTAGTGTAAAGTATAGCTGTGTAGCTTTACACCTGGTAAAAAAAACCCAAAACACTCCATTGTAAACTAAATAAAATACAACTCACGTTCATAGCTACAGATTCCATCGATTTCTCTCTCTCTCTTTATGTCTCTGTGTGAAACATATAGAAAGCCTCACATTTTATTAGTTTACTCTTATTAAAAAAACAAAGGAAATCTTCTACTGTCTCAGAAACTTTATTGCCCATTTGAAAATCGCAGCCAAGATGATATGCAACATAGCAGCGATTGTGTTTAGCTGTGTCTAGCTGATTACCATCTCCATTCATGTGTCTTCTTTAAAGTTATGAAACTCGCTCCTCCAACTGAAATTCTGAATATTCAGCATGTTTCGCTGGCCAGTGAGTCAGCCTAAACAGTACCTCTGTGTAATAAAAAATTTAGAAAAAAACATTTGGCAACAGACTTACTTTGACAAATTCATTAGTGTGAATGAAGAAAAACAAAATTTTTTACTTAAATATAGTGCTGGTGGACTTGTTTTGTTTTTGATTATTTCAGCTTTTGGAAAAGCAGCATTTCCTCGACATAACAATGAAATATAATTTAAACATTTCAAATTAGTTAGAAATTGTGCATTGGCTGTTGTTACTGTATACCATACTAGCACAGTTTGTTATTTGTCAGTGATAGAGGCTGAATAACTGGAATGATTAAAACAGATTATCTTCATAGAGTTCATTCAGAGTAAAAATAATGCAGGATCTGGCTTTGGTCCAGATAGCCAGCAATAATGCTGTGTTGTTGTTCTGTTGCTTCTATGAGTAACATCCATGATATTATACTGTATAGAGTGAATCTGTCCAACCAAATCAACCAGCAACTAAGCTGCTGTTTGCTGCCAAATACAGTATGCCAGGGAATTATTTCTGCTATGTAGTTAAAGTACAGACAATGCATTTGATTACCAAATATTATACATTATGTGCATGTTGGTGGTAAGAATAAATACCTTTTCATGGGAATATAAATATGTATGCCATATATAAGATGTTTTGCATCTTTGGATGTTTTGGTATTTTAAGATTAGCTTTAGTTAGGTATGAGTTATTTTCCTTGTAAAAATAATTGCTAACAATTGGATTTGCAAATTAATTTGCTCATCATATTGGGGCATAAGCACCATGCTATCTGCATTTTTTAATGATGCAGATAGCATCAGACTTCATGGAAATGATGTTTCCATGAAGTCTCTTTCTGTTTTTTATTTATTTGCAGCGGCTACTTATGTTTAGCAATTCCTCAAAATGTTTAGCTGATGCGATGACAGGCAATGGTACCAGTACACTGAAGTAGAAAACAATGTATGTTTATGTATATAGGCTGAGTATTATTTAATAATTGATTATTATTAAATTGCAATTTCATAAATCACTTCATAATGATATTATATGATGAAATGATATTAAATTTAGACTCAAACACTGAATATAACTCACCTGTGACTTTGTTGGAGGTCTGCTCTAAAACTGTCAGCAAAGATGGAAAAGCTTCCCCATCTGCATAAGTACCTGCAGCCCTGTGCACTGGCAATCAGAGAGGCTTGGCTGGATGACAGGGCACCTGATGGCAGAGTGGTGTCAGGTAGCTTCAGGGCATTCACAATGGACAGAGAGCAATCTACATCAGTTGCTGTGGAAACGACACATTCACATTTTTCCAGCACAGACACAAAAACACAAGCCTGAGCCTGAATAATGGAGATGTATCCTCTCCCTCTTCACACTGTAGCAATATCTAGTCTCAGTGCACAAGTTCTCCATCACAGCAGACAGCATTAATGACTGAGGTGGTTGAAATATGTGTTTTTTTGTTGCAGTCGGAGCCAGAGTTGCAACAGAGCTAACAGATCTCTGGACATGACGTCACTGTTATGTGTCAGGTTTCAAGTGATGTGAAATCACCCATGAATGTTGTTTGATGAATGAAAGTATTAATTCTTATTCTTCAGTGTGCCAAAAATCTGATACCGGCTGCCAGTCTCAGCATAACCTAGGATGCACTTTCCTTAAGCCTTAAACTCAGGACATGACCAGATATTCACTTAGTTTTATCTTTAAATTATTTAATTTCTTCTATATTAAACCATAACTTGGTGTTATTACACAACATATTGTGCTGTGAAGCCAAAAATCTTTTATTAAACATTTTTATATCTCATCAAAACTTCTGTAAATTAACAAAGAGTACCCGAAAATTACACTCCAGGTTACGGTAGCTTTTTTTAGAAACTCTCTCGTCTTTCTGTTGTAGACTGCAGCTCTATGAAATAAGCTGAACTTGTATAAAGGTCACTGTGTGCAAACTGTTGATATGAATGCATTGATTTTTCGTAACAAGCAACTGATTTGTTCACTCAAAGTTCAGGCAATGACCCAGGTTTTTTAAATACTGCTATTATGCACCTGCAAGGTTTCAGACAGGAAATAACGCCACTGGTTGTTATTCTGTCTAGGTGTATGGTGTGCATTGTGGTCAAGGCAGTAAAGTGACATAATCTCATCTTTACGTGAATAGGATAGTTGGAACATTGATAAGTGCAAGCAGCCAGTCTCATTTATTTCTGTTTTTATTAATTTAAGAATAGCTGGTTTGCCAATGAATAAAGTGGAATGCAAACAAATATTTTTACTTGATTGCCTTTTATTTTACACTTGACCATGAGGCACCTTGTTTTACCATGCACACAGTACTGAATTGAAGAGATAACTGCATTATTATCTAACTGGCAGCTTCTGTCTTTGTTTGTTGTTGAGTGTATCAATGGAAATATTCAGCTGTAATCATTTGTGGCTCGAAATTATTCAGAGGCAGTAAGTTGTATGCAATATTTCTGGCAGTCCAACAGAAAAAGGGTCTCCAAAGGGCTACAGGAGCTCTAGGTAAGCAGTGGATGATTTTTGTTTATTACTGCTTTAAAATATGTCTCGGTCCCCTTGTAAAGACACAATCCTGCTGTATCTTGCATCTGCTTTGAGATTATTAAGCTTATAAACGAGGCCATTTTAGCCCAGTCTAAATGGGGTTATGAATTCAGATGTCATCATAAATGTCCCCTCTTTCATTCTTAGCCACATAGCTTCTTACTCTTACCACAATGCCCGAACAATCCCACTCTCCCGCCTCCAGTCTCCGAGAATCTAATCCTTCTGTTTGTCCCTTCCAGCCAAAGCGTTGTCCGTGTCTGCCTGACCAACTCCCCACTCCTGCTCAGCTTCCCCTTCCATCTTGCCGCATCCCTGCAGCCCCCAAGGCCTGGCAAAGGATTTGTACTCAGACTAAAAGGGGAATCTATTTCCCATCTCTGCAGGCCTAGCTAGTTATCATACCCAGGAAACATGCTGACTCTTTGGAGTGATGCCTTGGGGAGACGTTTAAGCAAGAATCCATATTTAAACAACTAAATGCCCTCTCACATTTAAATAGTCTACAATCATATTTGAAGAATGCACCATTGAAATATTAAATTCCATCTACACGAGTCAACAGCAAGTTTATTAAAATATCCCAGGAGCAAAATTAGAATAACAAATTATCGCTTGGTGTGATAGGCAAGTTTTGTATTGACATTTTCTGTTAAGTATTGCCTAGTTTCACTCTTACAGCCCCTTTAGAACTTAAAACTTACGCTACTGCTAGCATGAGCATCACAGAATAAATCCACTCTGCTCAGTCCAGCCCTCCCTCTGCTTGCTGTGCTGTGCTCTACTATGCTCCACCTCGAGCTGCTCAGTGCTTTAGGGAGTTGTCATTATGAACTAAGAAACCTCGAAAATTACTGCAAATAACTTACAAATTAAACAGAAATACTCGAAATTCTGTTCTTGATTGCTTAGAAAGGTGAGCCTCTCTTAAAAACATTTATAGACAAATGTCTCTGCACTGCTCGTGGTGCTTTTCAATGAATCCGTGTCACAGGAGGCTTTGACAGCATCTCTCTACAGTAAGATACATTTTGAAGAAAGCTACATACTATATCTTTAATTCAAATGAATCAGTGCGTAATTTTAATTCTTCTTGGTTATTGAGAATCAGTGTGTTCTTACTTTGGATTTTCATTTGACAGTATAAATGTAATATATAGCTTACGTGTTGCTGTGTTACAGAGAAGTCCAAGACGCCTTTTTTGTGGTGATGTATTATCATAATATATGTTTTATATGTACTTTAGTACTCGTGTAATTATTTATAAAGGGATGCATCCGCACAGAGAGAAAAATACGGCCGAGCTGATGAGCAGATGAGCCGTATTCTTTAAGCATTTTGAAGCCAACTAACTGTATTAAGAACACAGCATTGACAGCACTCACCTAAAACTCTAAAAGCATTTCTCAATATCTCGTGTATATGTACCAAAAGGCTGATGGATCGAATGATTTCTAGCATGGATTTGTTTGCCAGAAAAGTGGTCGAATGGTAGAAAGCACAGACCTGTGCTATTGATCTGGGCTGACTCGTGCAGCAGAGGCAGGCCTGTTCTGCTGTATCAGTGCTTTCTCGACTTTTACGAGAGACGCTCATGCGTGGGGGTGGGGTGGGGAACAGTGTGATTGCATGTGCACTGTGAGGAGTCATCTTTCTGTTGTGGATCGGCGGTAAGTAGCCATTAGTAAACTGATCTTTGGAGAAGGAAATTTAATGGTCTCCTAACTGTATTTACAAGCCATTCAATTTGATATAGGGTGTGATCTTGAATGATTTATTATAATGCCACCCTGCTCCTCTTCAAGCTATCAGATTCAAGATTTCATCAGTATTTTCATATTGTCTCATTCAATCATTTACACTCTCATTAAATATCCTCAGATATAACATGCAGATCAAATTCTAATGCTGGCAAAATAGTGACAAACTACAAACTACATTTCCATTGCTGTTTGTTCTTTTTGTTAGTCTTATTTAGGTCTTCTTGTCATTCCTTTTTTAGCTGAATTGCAGAAATATTGTTTAGTTTTCTGCTCGGTTAAACATCAAAAGCTGTGGAAAAGGGAAATATTAAAATATGGAGATAGAACGTTGCTCACTGTGGCTTCTGATTAGTATACCAATCGTTGTCACCGGAATTCATTTGGCAGTGGCAGATTTAGAAAATGAAACTTTTGTCCGACTAATAATGATAATAATAGTAGTAATAGTGTTTTTTTTCACATTTTCAATCTCTGTGACACCGTATGACACTTGTTTATAATGTTTGCCTTCACTTCATACAATTGTAGAGACAATGTCTCCATACCTAAGAATCATTTTGTTTGCTGTATACAGAGTCTGCTTGAATGCAAGTTAATGTTCTGAGCATAATTATTGAAATGACTCGCATGCATTGTTATTTCTCAGTACATATTGTAGACCGTTTCCATCTGGAGCTTTCGATGAGATGAAAAATGAACAACACAGAAAATGCACACCTTTGCATCTGTACCTGTTTTGTTATTATTGTATTTCATTATGAATTTATCTTAAACGCGATGAACTAACGTATGTCACTTACATACACTGTATAGGTCTTACTGTAAAACAATATGTGTGTAACATAGCCAGATTAGCTCTTGAACATGCAGTAATCCCCTTATTCATTATATACAATGCATACAAAAAGATGTGGATCATGCAGGATAGTATCATACAGACCCCTGTAATACATGCAGATATTTAAACCTTTTGGCATAATATAAAGATATTTTAATATTAATAGTATTTTTGGCCTCAATTTATTCAATTTCTTCTGCAGCTACAGTAATTTGCACACTCATTTTATTGGACTTCATGACCTTACTGCATTCATATAGTTTCACCTTATATAATCTTCAGAATAATAATAGTTCAAAAGACTATTTAATATTTAAGAGCGTTAAATATTTAATGCCATTTTCTGACTTTTGAAGATTGAACTTTATGAGGCCAGCAAAATTCAGACAGTAGTCTGAAATGGTTGACTTTTGAGATATAACTGTGTCCATATAATCATAATCACATAAAAAAAGCAAAAGAAAAGTATAGCTGATACTTTACTTTTTTTATTTAGTTTTTTGAAGAAATTCATTTGTTGTCTCTTTGTGTTTCAGCATCCCCATCGGCGAGTGACCTTCTCCACCACCAACCCTGTGCAGGACCTGCAGGATGCCTCTCAGCACAGTTACTATGACAGCGGCTTGGAGGAATCTGAGACTCCCAGCAGCAAGTCATCATCTGGTCCTCGCATTGGACCCCTGACCCTGCCGGAGGACCACTATGAGAGAACCACTCCAGATGGCAGCATTGGAGAGAACGAACACCCAGAAAACGGTATGATGACAGTCCCTTCTATTCTGTCATTTTCTTTATGAATATGTATTTAAATGTCTTTGTGTGTGCGGTGTTGCTGGCGATGGAGACATTTGTGGGAGATTTGTTTGCGCTCTGTGGCCATTCTGGAATGGAAATGTTGTGGCAACGGTGCTATTTTCTTGCTGTGTCGATGACTGTGAAATGTTATTGGTTTATAAGCAGATCTGTGCTCGTGTTGGTGTTTGTGTGGGCATGTGCGTGCGTGGTATCAGGGCCAGAGTTAGCAGTGTCTCCATCCTCCTCATCAGCAGGTCCTCTGTCAGACATCCTTAATGACCCTCTCACTAGTGTGCTAATTAAAAAGCCCAACTAATGGAGCATTTGCCCTCTAAATAAATCTGAACCATGACATCTGTGCAGACAACACTGTGTTTACTGTAAGCATTTCCTTGCCTCCAGGTGGACCTGAGTTACACTGCAGCTTAGGTGAGCAGGATCCATAATTTGTAGGCACAGTAATCAGTTCACAGACTGAACACTGTTGGTCTCAGCATAGGTCCAAAATAAGTCGTATCTGAATCTATAACTGTCATTCTGTTAACTGTGTATCTTAATAACAATTTATCTGCCTTGAGCTGGCAAACATAATCCATTACCTGTCTTGTAACACACTATGATAACTAATTCACATGGTGCATTTCCTGTTATTATATTACTTTGTATTGCTCTGCTCTGCATTAGGCACTTTAACACGGGGATATTTTGCAGCTCATCTAGAACATCTCACCGGTGTCCTTGTATTTGTATACCATTAATTTCATTATATTCATTTATATTTCTATCTCAAAACCCTGTATAGTTTTTGTGTATAGATGGTGGATCTTAACAGTAAGTAATAAGGATTTTAAGCCACTGCGTAAAATCCACTGCATGAGCAAGGACCTGATAGAGCTGTTGATCAACATTGACAGCTGCTTTGTCACAGAGTGCATGAAAAAGACACACATGTATCATTTGTCAATGAGACTATACACCCCCAAGTAAAAAGAGAGCTCCGGCATTTTTAAGTCGTGAGAAAATAAAGCCTATTTCGATCTCAAGCACTCCCAGCTGCAAAATGTTGCAGGATCAAAGGCTAAAATGTGTCACCCTCATGTCAGAACAGCAGATGACAGAGTTCTATTATTAGTATAGTATCTCGTATTGTGATACATTGCCTTGTTACTAGACGACAGTGTTGGATCTTATTAGCTAGCTCATTCATCTTTATCGAAAATGTTTGTTTGTTTGTTTATGTCAGATAGTGGCACCATATTTCAAGGATAACTGGGGGTGGTGAGTGTGTAGGAGAGGATAGCCAATTTTCCTGGTCCCTCTGGTCCTGTAGAGGTCAGAAAGTGCTTAACATCCCATTTAATAAATACATTTATTTTCCCTACATACAGGCATAGTGCATAACCCAAGAACCAACAGTTGCCTATTTGCATTGGCTTTCTGCACTTGGGATGTGTAATATATGCATTTTCTTTTTCTTTAGTCTGTTGTTGTAACTGTTTATTGTGTTTTTCCCATCTGCAGAACACAGGTCTTTGTCAGACAGGGCGCTCTTTGTTGTCAGCAGCAGGAGAACAAGATTGCGAGTGGAGATGGAGCAGTTAAAGAATGAAAAGATGGCACAAGATGGGGGAGATGTTAGATTGTGGCAGAGAGAGGGGACTAAGAGTCTCTGACAAGGAAACAAAGCCCATAGGATGAGCACACAGGACAAGAAAATGCAAAGATGAACTTCTAACTGAGGATAGTCCTAATTAAAATGTGATTCCCACTTCAGGGAGATAACAGAGAACCCACATAAAATGAAAGTTTAGACTGAAAAATCAAACGAAACAGAGGAATTCCTCCCCAGCTCCACCTGAATAGTGATGTGAATCCTTTTTTTAAGTATTTGAGTGACACAGTGACAGGTTGTACTGGTGCGGAGCTTTATTCATTGCAGTAGAAATGACTGACAGGAAAAAAATGGGGAGGTGAGCATTATGTGTCATTCCATTTAAGTTGGATAAAAAGCAATATATGAACCCCAGACTGTCTGCCTTTGCATCACTGGTCCCCAGAAATATCGGCATGGACATGTGTCTTTTGTTATACAAGTTGAACCATGACAGCGGCTGATCAAAATTTTGAGAGCCTGGCCTACAGCGGAGAGTTGTGTAGTTTAGCTGTTTGTCGTTAAATTATGGTATCAATCTTATCTTATCGTTCACTATATTAGCGCTGGAGTCTCTTGATGGGCATCTCAGTGTGGTTTCATCTCTAGAGTATGTATGGATTTTAGAAGTCTCTCTGGTTCACTGAAGTAGACATCAGCATATTCCCAAATGGTGCTTGGCTTTGGAATTAAGAGTCCATTGAAACTACAGTTATAAAATTTCTGATATATGACATGTATTCTGCCTGATCTGCAGCAATTAATTTCTGGAGTTACTTTATTCCTGTGCCTGAGCAGCTGCTCCCTCCTCCCACTTTTTTTTTTTTTGTGTGTGTAATTCTTGTCTTCAGGCTGTGTTAGAGTGCTCTCCGTTTCAGTTTCCCCATGTGTATTTTTCACTCTAATATTCACGCTTGTAACATGCACATTGCTCAACTGTTGGTTAATCTCATCAGAAATGTTTATCCATCAAATGCACATGCATGCACACGTGTGTGTGTGTGTGTGTGCATCTGCATGCATGTATTTCTTCACATTGGTAGGTGATGCATCACACCCCAAATCTCTAAATCATTTTGATTACAGCACTATTTTACTTTAATAGACTCTCATCATAATCACTGAGCTCTGTAATTCTCTTTAAATTGATTGCTTCAGACAGCATGAAAACTGCTTATCTTGTATATCTGTTTTTTGTCAAGATGCATGATTTGTCCTTCGAAGTGAAGTCAGAGGAATATAAGAGACTGGCCTGCTTCATCTCACCATCTACAATATCTCAGACACTTCTGATTAGATTTTGAATAATGGTCAGTGCAAAGTAATTTTAAGTATTTATTCATAATTGGTTTACATGAAGAATGTATCGTTTTTCTAATCATGGTTATCACTGTTGTTCCAGAGACGTGTGAGGGGCACAGGGGGTTGGCAGGAAGCATGTAAAGTCAGAAATTCTTCAACCTAAAGAACACGAAACCCACACAAACTAAAAATTAGGCGTAATGGAATTAATTAGTGGGCATTTCAAAAGAAGTGTACTCCAGAAAAATAAAATAGAAATGTATTTAAAATGTGATATTATTAATACAATAACCACTTAAAAGTTTTTGTTAGTAGAAACCTGATACTTTATGATAGATTAATAAATATTTTATTTGCTTTTTACCCCAAAGCACACTTATCTTTGCTGCATTAAATTTGACTGAAATTGAAAAGGGCATGTTGAGAGTATACTGACTAAGAATACTGACTATAAATAATAGCTAGACTTTTTTTCTGGAAAAAAAACAAACACACACACTCACACAGAGGAATCTGCATTATTTTTACAGCCAGGAGCAGGTCTTCCTCTCAGGCTACAGGTATATTTCTACCAATGAGAGTGTAGGGAAGTAGAGATGTTGCCTGAGAGGTGACATTTGGACTTAGTTTACTAAGTAATTCCATCAGTTATGTAATATCATGATACAATGATGAAAAGAAAAAAAAAAAAACTGCTGCCCCTTAGCATGAGTCATCCACAACCAGTAAAATACCTCCTCTCTGATCTCGGAACACAAGTTTGACCAGCAGTCCCATCATCTCCCGTCCATCCCAGACAATAATCACCCTTCTAGGGATCAGTAGTTAGGCGTTGTGGCTGTGATATGAGGGCTACCACCAACAGGACGCAGGTGAATTGAAGACAGCTTACCAGCATGCACACACACACACACACACACACACAAACTCAGCTGACTACAGATGGGTGAATTTTGATGTGGCCGGTTGCCCAGCGTGAGGTCTCCCTGTGTCTTCCTCTGTGCGGTCTCATTGCCATATGGACTATTGAGAAGGTTGAGATAAAATGGAAAATATGGCATTTGCATGGTAATGAGGTTCTTTAGTAATGCTGTCTGATTTCCTGCCTTAGATCTCTCAGATGATGCATGTAGCATAGTGCATTTGTTCTTTTTGAACTCCTGTCAGTGGGATTTACCTCTGTTTTCAATGCTTGCCATATCAGTATCATACAGGGGGGGCACAGTTACTGTTTTAGCATCTTGGATTCCCTGTGAATATCTTGTTTGTGTAGACTGATAAACATTTTAAACAAAGAAAGATGTGGAGGAAGATGTTGTGCAGACTGAAAGACAGAACACAAGCCTAATGGGGCTTGTTTGTCCTATGAGTGCCAGCTTGGGTCCCTGCCTGGGTGCCAATATAGCGTGCTGATGCAGTGGTGTGGGTTTCCTCGAGCAGATGTCATTGTGCCTTGTCAGAGTCTCTGCCTGTTAGTGCTATTGAGTGGAGTAGACCACGACAACCTATATCAGCACAGTGGTCTACGTTAGCCAGTGCTGGAACCGCCACCACCCGAGAAGGGACAGGTCATGGGACTGGCAGTTTTGTGGAGTCTTCTGTGGAAAAAAAAGTCCTCACGAGTGGTTCCCTGAGGCAACTTGTCATGAGTAATACAGCTATAATCCTGAGATCATTCTAGCACACGCATCATGTGCTGCTGTTGGTTACCTCCCCACTCCGGTTGTTTGTAAATTTTATTTCGAAACAAATAGGTCACTAGAAGAGCCTAACTGGAGCAGAATTAAACTCTCTACCCTGGTTTAGGCTTCGACACCATGGACAACGGTTTACTATAGCTATAGACTTCATGGGGCAATGCAGCACACTCCAAAATGGAACTGATGATGTGTCACCTCACCACAGTTTTGAATGTGTCTAGATTTCTATTTGGTCAATTTAAATCCAAAAATGTGACTCACTGAAAATGTGCTTTCGCTTGTGTGATCACTAACAATGCGACCTACACGTTCATACAAAACTATGGGCGCAGTCATTACAGCGTTTGTCAAATTATTTCAGACAGGCCAGACCTTTGAACAGAGCTATGTGAGAGAAAATACATGGTATTGCAGCTCAGACCATTAACTGCAGCAAAGTATGGAATTGGCTTATTGTCTTTGAGTGAACTGACTTACTACTGTGTGACAGAGACTGTAGCCACACATGAAATCTAGATAGAACCAGAATAGAAGACCCATTATCTCAATAAATCTACCCCGTACTTACACATAAAAGTGATTTCTCTTTAGTTTCATGATTGTGTCCAGTTAAGTAGAAAACTCTGGTAACATCAGTGCATAGCATGTTTTTGTCAAAACCTGAAATGTATTAGTGTTTCAGTCTTTACATTCGGAGTATATATTTTAGGATTGTGGTATTTAAAATAATAATAATTATTATTATTTTAGTTATATATTTTTATTACAATTTTATTTGTTTAGCTTTTTTTGATAGTTTTGCATTTGGGGATTGGCAAGTGTAAAGAAAAAAAGAAAACAAAATATGCAAATAATTGAGAAAATGTTGTTTAAATAAAAACATTTTTTATCCACATAATTGAAGGGAGGAAAACCAAAATCATGAGAGATTTAGTAGAAGATTTCTGGAATACTGTCGAGGGACAGATTCCCCGGCCTCTTCATTTTAATTGAGGTCTACGCAAACTACTCAGCTGTTATCCACATGTATATAACATGGATGAAATCTCAGATGAGTGTTCTGAATTATGCGCAGAAAGAAAAGTACACGCATATAAGCACACATTAGGATCCATAAATAGTGCTTTTAACACCATGCCGCCACTGAAAATGTCTGGTTTTAGCACTAAGCTTGTAAAATGAATGAGTGAGCCAGTATGCCTAAGCCAGTATCTCTAAGCTTTAGATGCGCTCATGTATTACTCTTACAAAAGTGGATGGCTCTCTATACTTAGGCAAAAATTGGATAGCATGCTGCCGGCGCTTGCCACGCCACTGAGTTGGACAACAGCATGCTGAAGCAGCAGGTTTGGAGGTGGTAAAATGCTAATAAACGTGGGCTTGAAAGTACGAGTTTATAAAGACACATGGAGAAAGATTCCCTAATTATCTGGTGTTGCTCGTAGCTCTAAGAGATGCTCCCTTTAGCTGAGTGTCCACTGGCAGGTCCAGGGGATTCTGAGTTGAAACTTTTAGGATAATTGTGGAGGCAGAAATAAAAAGTAGGGGTAGAGCTCTGTTGCTCTCAGCGGGTCTTACCCAGTCTCACCCCAAATGTGATTCGTAGAACAGGTAGAGCGCAGTGCATCGGGGAGGGGATGCTGGCTAGGGGCCAGATCCACTTCAACCTCAGTTGGTCAGGCAGCTCAAGCCGGCATCAGAGAAAGACCCTGGGGGTCATCTCTCCATCATAGTGTGATGGGGACCGAGAGCCGCTGAACGTCCCTCCAACTAGTGTTCTGCCCTTCAATGATGGATGGCACTTGAGGGACTGGAATTGTACTGTATGGGTCTGACATGCATTTCCTTATTTCCAGTGAGTCACAGAGGAATGGAGCCGCTCTAGCTTTAAGGCTTTCTCACAGTCAGTTGAGGATATCTTAGAATTTGCTGCAGTTAAAGGATCTTACAAAAGGACTACATTCTGTGAAACAAAGAGTGTCCTCTTTGCGCTAGATGGAAATCAGCAGCACGTGTTCTGTTGGTTTACAAATTAACATAATTTCCTCCTGGTGAAATGATCAATTATTAGTTTGCAGTTTTGTGTTAGGATGTTATATTATGCTGTCACTGTCTGACATGCCTTAAAGAAAGTAAAAATGACTTGAATTTGTCTTCATTAACCTCATGGTCAAGCATGGTACAGTGAAGTGCGTTTAAGGTGGCATAACTAACATTTTACTTCCCTACTACACAAAACAATCAGAATATCTTTACAGGGTTTTGCTATATGGCTTTTGATCAGTGCCACATCTGAGTGATTACTTCCCCAGTTCTGGCTTTCAAAACTTTTAAAAACTTTCTAGTGTGAGAAATCCCAAAACAGCCCTTGTTCTCAAGCCAAAAGTAGAGTAATACTAACAGAATATTGCATGACAATGTAGCTTGTTTCCACCATGCATTTCTCCTGGATCTCCACTCTAATTAGACACAGTACTTGACTGCACTATAAAATTGAAAGTGTTTTTTGTTAGTTCCTATCTACAGAGCTTCATGTTAATCGTCATGCGATTCCTCTGTCACCGGCGAAGGTCAATTTCACTTTAGCTTTCTCTTTTTGTAACTCCCTCCTGGATGGTCATGTAGCACGGCCCCAACAGTTGTCACTCATCTTGATGAGCTGTCTACTTTGAAACAGTATCTTGCCTGGAGATGAGGTACCCATCAAACACGCAGCCACCACAGGCGCAGAAAAAAACAGATGGCGAGTGCAGCCACTTTAATAAAAAAAAAGTGACAGCGATGTTTACTGTTGTTGTGCGTTTGCTGTATGTTTTCCGTCTCTTACAGCTTTTCTGCTTTGTTGTTGTTATCGCTGTGCCTCCCTTGCACTTGGCCGCAATTTAGCTCGGCAATAGCCACATCCACATGACACAAAATCACAGTGAATATGCATGATGTTGTTTTTAAAGAAATCTCACTGAAAAACCTCAAATTGACAAGAATCGAGATTTAACCATAAACATCAAGGTTCACAGACAGACCCACACTGCTGTACTGTGTACATGACCTCATTTACCCACCAGTTCATTAAATTTTCATTTTATTATATCATAATGTAGCGCATGTGCTGTTCATTTATGTTATTTTAATGTGATAAAACATTTATATTGCTTTTTTAATGTACCTTTTATATACAAGAAGGCACTAAAGTGCAGCTGTGGTCTTTATTCAATTAACCAAAGTAAGTGTCCCTGCCTGTCCCCCACATTTACTACAACATCTGAGCACAGATTAGGTCAAAGGTGTTACTGTGCAAGATGACTATTTCTGTTAGAGGGTTTCAACAACATCAAACAACATAAATGTTGACCCTTCTTCACCATGCCAGAGCTTATAAAAGTCAATCAAACACAAGTGGCTGAAAGCAATGGATCAGTAAAGGAACAACGGGGGGTGGATTCATGCAGGCCTCAGAAGTCAACATGATGACCCCCTGCTGCTTTCTGCGTTCTGCATTTCTCTTTAAGTCCATATTTAAAGACTGAAATTTGCAGTTTCTCTTAATAATTACATATTCAATCATGTTCTTGATTCCATGTGATATGTTCCCTTCTTCCCATAATCAAAGCCTTGTCAGAAAAGCTTTCGCCTGGCAGAGGGTATAGACGTGTAGACAAGCAATGGGAGACTGCTGCAGTTCTGTTCCTGTTGCCTCGCTGCAACACATAAGGCAATTTTCATATTTATACATGTTATAAATTTGAATTGTCCTGCTCCAAAGGCATAGCTGCATTGTTCAGAGCATTGTGGGAACAGAGCTTTCCATTTGACTGCCCTAGTATGCTGACTTTCCCAGTGAATTGTCAGACATGCAGCAACTCTCTATCCACAGTAAATGGTCAAATAAAGCTCGGTCTCTCTAGGGTCGGTATTTAGCCGCCGCATGGACTGCTTACATGATTCTAAAGATCACATTTTGTGAGATTATGCTGATGTTTGTCCGTACTTGGCATGAAAATGATGTACCTCTTGTGACTGTATCATTCAAATCTGTGGGTATTAACTTTTATCTCTTTATATCACAGTTATCTCTTCATATCTCTTGTGCTGATATATCCATATTTCCTGGAACGTATCCAGACTATATAGCGCTATGACCTTACCACTGAGTTTCTGGTTTGAAGATATGATTTTGGAAGAAATGATTGAAATGAAACAGTATGTCATTACAGAGTAGAAAAAACTCTCCGCAACTGTGTTCATCATTTCTATTTTCTGTTCAGACTTCTGTGCAGGTGTAGGATAATTAGCAGCTAATGTTAGATCTTCTAAGTTAACCATGTCTCAAGCTGCAGACCGCGGAGATCAAAGGCGGAATTAGCAAAGAGATACGTAGCATTTTGATCGAAAGGGGAGGAAGAACAACAGAAATTCATTCTACATGTCAATAAGATCAATGACTGAAAGATAGTGAGGATGAAAGAGATGTATTGGAATTAACTCCAGGAGAAGATTATGAGAGGAGAAGATTTCCTTCTTTGATAATTAGACCTGTAGATTGCATATAAAGGAGACTTTAATTTTCTTATTGATGTAAGTCAATGAAATTCATAATAAAATTTAAAGTTAAAATTGAATCCCTATATTGGGTGAACTTATAATTTTCCACACATATCTGGGTGAAAAAACTAAAGAAAAAGTATGCAAGATTTAAATAAAGACTTAGAATTTTGCAATAGATTAAACAGAGGTATGTTAGGATGTTGAAGACAAAGATAAAAACAGTAACAAATTGCGACCTCAGCAGAAAAACCTATTGCAGTAAGTGTTTCTAGCAAAATTGCGGAAATAAACAGGTTAAATGTAAAGGACATATAAAAAACAGTAAGGCTGACTGTTACCAGAAGAAACATCTTCTACCTGCTAGTCTTAAGCCATTGAGTGCTGCCACTGTGGTAAAAAAAAAAGGCCATAGAGCACAAATGTGAGCCTAAAAGCCTAAAAAGCAGGAAGAAAGGCAGGGACCAAGGAAGAGACATTCAGACAAGAGAAGAAGGAAGGTTCGGGTGTGAGACAGGAATAGACAAGTGACTCTTTAAGTAAATGTCACACAGTAATCAGAGAAGAGTTGGGTGATAAAATGGCCGGTCTAATTATCATGGCAGTATTTCACATTAAATCAGTCATAAACTTGACAAAAAAGTATTTTTGGTGTTCATTTTTCTCAGCTTCGTTTTCACTTCCATCTTCGAGTTGTCCCTAGTTATTAAGCCAAATAAAGTATTGCATGCTTTATTATTAGCTAGTCTGCACCAGAAACAGACTTCCGCTGCCTGTCGACATACATGTCCACTCACAACACAACAGTTGTTCAGTCAGACATTTTCTAACCTAGTTGTCTTCCTTCTTTGTGGAGAATTGGTTATGGACTTAGACTGTGGCCAAAAGGAAAAAAAAAAGAAAAAGAAATCATCAGGCTATTGAGTGTCCAGTCACAAGCCCCCCACACTGGGATTTAGTCTACATTTCTTTGAGCTTTTCTAATTAAATTACACACAAAATTGAATAGGAAATGCACGGTTTCCTGTTTCAAGAGTGAGAGAAACGGGGAGGAGAAGGAGCAGAGTGAGCCTAAATGTAATTATGCAACCAGGTTATCACATAGGTACCATAAAAATAAGATTACAAAAAAACATTTCCCAGTAAACCCATGAAGTAAAAAGGTCCTTGCAGTAATTTTCTTGACACGTTGTAGTGAAAGTTATCAATTATTATTCCATTCTCATGGTCCATGAAAAAAGATTGCACATGTACTATATACCATTTTAATATGTATTTACATCAGATATGCTACATATACAAAGAGCTGGGTCTTTGTAGAGTCAATATATTAAAATCCAAATCAGCAACCATGTATTTAGTATTACAGTATTATCCTACATCAACTGTGGCATGACTCACAATAAAGATTTAAATGAACAGCATTAATAAAAAGTCTGTATTGGCCCAAAGAACATATGCAAATGTGTAAATTTAGGCACTGATGTCTAACTAATGCTTTACAAACTGAACATCCACATTCTAATCTGAGGCCCTGAAGCCCTCTCTGCATGAATATGAATAACAATTTGAGTATTGCTGACTACTCTAATTGAAGATTTAGGCAGACTGTGTGGGCGAAGTTTACTTTACTAATAGTTCTATGGTCAAGACATACTGTACTGGATGATGTGTAATGTTTTAATGCAGGGGGGTAGACATCTGGGAACCTACTTTGTATTTACTGTATTTGGTATCTTGCAGTTCAGATTATTGGCATTGTTTGAGAAACAGTCTTGAAACTGAGAGGCTCATTTATGCCGTATTCATAAACCTGAATCTCCTATTTCATGTTCATGAGAAATAATTTGTTTATTTTTTTCTTTCTTTGTTTTGTTTTTGCATTGGCAGGCGCGTCCGATCAATATTCCCTTGTCAAGGTTCAGAATGCAATTTCCAGTCTGTAATTGGCCAGCAAGCCAAACATATTGTAGTAGGCAGAGGCACGAAACAGTTCTAAACACAAGCATTTCACCTCGTAACACCTCTGTGCACTAACACAGAAACAATTATATTACTTACGAAAGCAACTATATTATCCTTTAGCACTTTTTTCTTACAGTTTTCCACAAATGTTTTGAATCTGAATGATCTGCGGATTCATTGTGTGTGTCACAGTTTGACAAAGCCTTAGTATTGGCTGACATATCACACCGCATATCAACTTCTCAATTGGAGGAGCTGGTGCATAGCGTGATCTGTCAGCAGGTGCTAAGGCTTTGTCAAATGCAGTGATACAAAAGGCAGCGTTCAAATAAAGGAACCCTAAGACAAAATGGTGGATGGTGAGAGAGCTGACAGGAGGTGTGCCATCATCCACTGAACCATCTACAGCGGCTTTTTCCTGACGTGCCTCTGGCCGACATGTCCACTCATCAGCCTTTGTCAGCAAGCGGCTCGCCAGCTCAGGAAGCTGAGAATTTAGAACTTACTGAATCTATAAAGGAGAGTTTGACACATGTGCCTCGTGCTTCCCCCTATAGCATCTACTTCTGTAGAGATTTTGACGGGGACTTATTAACCTGTTGGTAAGAGTCCAACCAGAGATAGACTTAATCTCCATGTGAGTGTAAGGTTATACATTTGTCTTCTTTTTGTTGTGATGAAACAAAAGACATGAAAATATCCATTACCAGTGCACTGATAGTAGTATGCAGCAAGGAAGGCAGGTGATGCTGTGTATGTGAACTACTGTAGGTAGAGCATGCTTTAGGATAAACACACGCCAATTACCTTGTGAATAATTATACTCTTTTGTAATTAAATGGTTAATTGCAGCAGTATCTCAAATGCCACTTTCTGTAAAGGTAAGGCGACAAAGCAAACCAACCCATTCTAATTCTGCTAGCGAGATGTTAAAGTGCAAGTCTAGGGTTACAAAGTTTGTTCTTTTGTATTCCATTACAATAAGCAGGGAAAAATCTGCATGTCAACACTGTGTTTGTGTGCTTGTAGCAAGTTTTTCCTCTCTTAAAAATTCACCCCTCCGGAGAAAAAATAAAAATAAAAGACTGTAGGCTTCTGCTTACTGTGAGAAAGTGTTCTGAACACTTGAATAACAAGGCTTGACATGTCATAGCTAAAAAAAAAAAAATTTTCTTGTTTTTCTTCACAGTGGATGACAGCCATAGAATACATTCACACCCAGTTATTACACTGATAGCCAGCACCAGACACTAATGTCTGCTCTGATTCCTACTTTTCCCTTTTGTTTCCTGAAACTTTTTTGTCATTTGCCACACAAAGTGTTTGCAGGGACCACAAAAATATCGTTAATATCACTCATAAGCTCCCAAACGATAGTAGCTGTTTTTTCCCCCGTTATCCCTTCATGAGCTGCGGGTCTCTCATATTTGTTCACCATCGATCATAGCAGCGTGGCACACACGCTGGAAAGCAGCCGGTGGGGAGAGGCAGCATTTGCAATCAAACAGTGAGAAGCAGTGTGAAATCTCAGGAAGAGGCAGCTTCCCCCATGCCCGTGGGCAGGGGATCAGACGATGTGGAAGCCTGCCTCAGACACTCAACACCTCCCACTGGCACCCTGATGCAAGCAGCATGCAAACCCACCCCTCACATGTATCTGTCAGCCGGGGGGGTTAAGCTCTGTCTGTACCCCCACTCTGTAACTGCACTGTGGAGTGCATGTTATGCTTCTGCATTGGAGGTGCATTTAGAAGCTGTGCTAAGGTTCACTCTGACTCACTGATGTGTTACTGAAGGTGATAGAAGGTGGAAATTAGTTTTTCTTTTTTTCTCCTGATATTGCTTTAAGCAAGCAGATGGGACTGACCCATTATGAAAGGAGAAAGCTGCAGGTGCAATCTATCTCCAAGTCTAGAGGAAAAAAGAATTCTGCTGTGCAGAGTGGAAGAAATGTCATTGAGTCACTGCTCTTCAAAACCAAATCACAAGCTCTCTAAATCCAGTCAGCCTGTTCCAGCCACTGGCATAATAGTGCTGTGGTTTGCCCATCTGTTCTCCATTGTCCACCTTGGCTCTCCATCCATGACATACAAGACTATAAACTCTAAAGGGTTTGTTCCAGACTGTGAGCAGATTTATTTCAGGTATAGGTACAGCTGAAAACAGGTTTGAGTGGATTAGAAAATACCAATTTTCCCGCCGTGCCTGTGGCTGCTCCTTCACCCAGCGGTTGACTTGTTTGCATCATCATGTCCGCCAAATATTCAGTGGCGATTGCAGTGTGGACTGTGTTTTGATGTGCAGAGCAGACAGTACAGTATTCTGCCACACTGTAAGTGGGTTCTAGAGCTACAGATGGCTAATGGCCATAGCAAAAGGCAGACACAAAAATGTAATTATCAGCATTGATTTTTTTTTTTTTTTTGTAGAGATGGATTTGAGTGTGACAGAAAGGTCAGTGCAAGCAAATACAGAAACTTGTGCTTTGACAAATGATACCCTATCATAACATGCTGTCATAACCACACAATAACCAATTTATTATTATTATATGTTGAAAACCAGTTGTGAGCTGACATGTGTGACTATAAATTATATGCCCTATAGAATGCTAATCACAGCATGTAGCAACAATTACTCCAACATGACAGGTTGCAGTTGAATATAGACCTCCTGCCTTTTAAATTGTCTAGGAAGAACAGACAAAATGTCAAAGCTACTTTAAAAATAAAACCATATAAAATGTAGATGAAACACCAACAGAGAAGGTAATGACCTACTAAAATAACTGGCATTACAGCATCTATGTTCTCTCTTGATGACATACGATATGTGCTTTGGCAACGTTGGAGGAAAATGGCAGACTTTGGCAAGCTACACTGTGTATTTAGCTGTCATTGCTAATTTTCTGGCCCTTGATGATGATGAGCATGGTCCAGAATGTGCTTTAATTCCTGTCAGCAGTGCATGGTATCATTTAATATTACATGTTTTATTTTAGTTGGCATTTCGTTAAAGAAGTCCAAATTATATTTTCTAAAAACACAGTTGACCTGAAGTCATTTAGCTAACCTCACTGTCAGATGTGGCAAACAGTGTTAACCTTTATGTCTTTTGTAAGACGAAATGTGCAAGAACACAAATTACACATTAAACAGGCAAATGCGGACATTCCTTTGTTTCTGTGGTAAACTGTGAGTTCTCCGTGCATGTATTAGTTCAAAATGTATCTTGTGCACACACACGATTTCTAATTCATTAAGAAAGAAACATGCCCAACTGTGGCATGTGAAGTGTTGTTGGAAACCAGAGTAAATACATACACTTTTTTTTTTTTTTTTTTTGGAGCTGTGCCAAATTTTACACGAGGCTGCTTGGTGTGCCATAAACCTCCTGGAAGCTGTGGAGAGGTTTTAATCAAGTGTGAAATCCTTTTGGAGTAGATGCCTACACGACTGTGCTTGTGCTTAGAAGCGTACTTCTCAACCCTTTCCCCAACTCTCTTCCCATGAACATCTTTTATAGCAAGAGTCCATTTCTCTGCAGTGATGCATACAGACAACGCTCTTAGAGGAGCCGAGAAAATGAAACTCCAATCATCATGCATCAGGCACTTCATGCATGCAAACACACAAACGCACCCACTCACACACACAAACACACACACACACACACTTTCCTTGGTTGAGCTCCAAATTCAGGTTTCTGCTTTCTTAAACAGGCATAAAAGTGTAGTTCATTAATTTGAGAAGAATCTTACGTCTTATTGACACTGGCCTTGTAAACGCAGAGAAGAATTTACCGCTTAAGCATAAGGATATAATTAAGCATGAATAAGGCAGAACATTGCTCAACTGTGAAGTATATAATAAATATATATAATATAATAAATAGCCCAAACATTTAGCTCTTTGGGATTACAGGAACAAAGAGATTAACTGCAACAGTAGATAAAGCTATGCATTTGTCTTGTCTAATTATTTTAATAAACAATGGGACAGTTGTATATGGATTGCCAATGAAAAATTAATATTTTGGACATAAATGAGAAAAAAACTAATGAGGACAAATAACTTCAAACATTTTTTACTAAGCAGTTTAAAATCTTAAATCATGTCCAGCCAACACACAAGCTGTCTCACTTTGGTTTTTGACTGATTGAAGCCTTAAAGCCAGATGCAGCTTTTTTCAAGCCTCTGAGATCTGACATTTTGTGGGATAATTATCTTGCCACTGGTCATGAGTACAATACTGATGGTATGTCTCATAGCCTCACTGTCAAGCTGGCATTTTCTCGATTAGCTGTGAACTCTCACCACCGCCTCTAATACGTCATGTCTTGTGGTTGCATCATTCACATTCAGTAACATCTTTGTGCTGCTCTTGTGCTGCTTTCTCTACGAATACATTTACTCTCCTTCAGACACTTTTCCGCTAGCCACAAAACAAGACAAAGTGTCTGTCACGGACATGCTCTTTCATGGTGTGAACAGCATTGTGGCATTACAGTAATGCATTCATCACAGCAATCAAAACTCTACATGATGGTGACGTCAGCGACACTGATTTGAGCTGTCTGCTCTTCTCTTCACAGACATTGATTTGGCTGTCCTAGTCTGAGTCTTAAGGGATAATAAAGATAAATGGAGTGGTATTTCCATTTAATCTAAGCTGTATGTTTAGCTTGTCAACAGGTGGGCTGCTTAGCAAGTTTATTGTCTGCAAGCTGCCGAATTCTGGAAAACAAATACACGGCTTCCTCAGTGCACCTTTATGATACTCTTGAATGGTAGCTGAAGCTAACTTATTTTGGAGCTTTCACAGTGTGTATATCAAAATGAGGTCACTAGGTCATAGACCCATTTATTTAATTAGGAACAGCTGAATAAAAAATGGATGATAATCAAGGGCAGGGAACTCATTTTAGCACTGTCAATCAATAAGTCATTCAACAGTAGTTTTGCCCAAAGGGATCCAGTCCATTCCATTTGTATCTAGACACTTTACGTCTGCAGTACAGAATGTGTGTCTGTAGTATGTTGTCTATTCTTATATGCATTATTTCATCTTGACAAATATTTGGAGCACCATATACAACTTACACATCACATGTAATAGAAATCTGTATGTATGTATTAACAATACAGTGATGTATGACAAATACACCAGACAAACTGCTGTTGGATTCTTTTAAACGACATAGACACAGCATGCCATCTCCTGAATGTATCACATCAGCCAGTGGACTACACACACAGCAGCACTCATTACACAGTGCATAGCAACAGCTACATAGCAACTGCTGCCGACTGCTTAGCAACAGCTGCAAAGATCTCAAGGAGGGGAGTGGGTTTCATGGGGTGTTTCAGATGACACCATTTCTGTTCACAAATGCCTTATAATGACTTTTATGAATGTTGTTTTGATGCTTCTCAACATGGAGCTTTCTCTGATGCTGCTATCTTCTCTCTCCTGCCCACAGATATCCGCTCCCTCCCTGATGTGGCAATGACCGGAAACTGTACAACCGAGTGCAGCGAATTGGGCCACTCAGATGCCTGCTGGATGCCCGGGCATCCCTCCCCTGTACGCAAGACCAGGAATCCCCCAAAACTCTCCACCTTCGTGCCTTACCAGGAGAGAGGGAGCCTGGGACGCCTGGCAAACGGTAGTGCCAGGCTGGGTGGCGAGGAGCACCGGTCGCGCCTTCCGCCCTCCCGCAGTGCCTATTCCAACAGTGGTCATGACGCCAGTCAGGACTGCCCCCTAGAGGAGATGCCCCTGAGCGTAGCCTCTGAGTTCCCACCCACCTCCCCTTCTGCCCATACTCCAAAAAGAGAAATTTACCTGTGAGAATTATCATCATCTGCACAAATGAGGAAAAGAAACACCCACTTTAGACAGGCTGTCCACACACTAAAGCCAATGCCCATTTTGTAGGTAAAAATAGGCTGTGACTCATTCAATCACTGGCATGAACACTTGTTTTTGTCATTTCCTCATTAAATTATTAATTTATTAGCATATTTATTGAGATTTCCACAAAGTCAAATGATGCACTCACTCATTTATTTATACAAATTACTGAAGGTTACACATACAAGTCAAACAGAACAAAAGGAGATGCAAATGGCAGTTGCTACTATACTGTAGTATTAAGTAATTATTGTTGTAGTTAGCCAAGTTCCACTCTGTGAAGTGATCTCTTGAATTTGAAAGTTGTGATCAGTGCCATTATTAGATATAATTTAATAAACAGCCAGTAAGGACCTATGATAAGGCATAACACCTTTGAATAACAATCAAAAGGAATGGTCTATCTTAATGTACAGTGCTGTAAATACATTTGAATGGTGTGTTCTACATATATTTTTGTCTGGCATTAACTGAGAAAAAATTGCCTCAGAATTTTAGCATATTTAAGCTTTTCTTTGCCGCTGCTGTTTAAACTTGATTGAAACCATCTCCACGTGTGGAGCTCGATATTGTGGAAGGCATTTATCCGTTTCAGGCAATCGCTCACACCTTTGACCCCTAATCATACTAGAATTGCCTTTACCTCTGCTCCCTGTAGAGCGCTGCCACTGGTGGAGAAAGCTGTGTGGTAACATTTAAACTGACATTATGTTCCACTGAATCTCAGCACTGTGACCTGTCGTTCATCATGAAAACGCTTGACTTGGCCACAGTACCCCGAAGTCACAATGACCAAACGCAGAGTGCTCACTAGACACATTCTGATTGGCTTTTTTTATAAAACCTTGTGACTCACTCTGTTGAAGAATCGGTCTGTCAGTTTAAAACGCTCCTCTCTGTTGTGACAATCAGACGGGCTCTACCTGTAAATCATAATTTTTTCCTTTCCTCTAAAGCTCACAGTCCTTTCTCCTCATGATCCATAAGAACTTCTGTAGATCTAATGAATGCATGAGGAGTTATTTACATGAAAGGGCACTTGGGGGTTGAGAGCCACTGGGGAGATGGAGTACTTTTGGAAGTTAATATCACACTGACATAAACTAGATGAGTGCTCTACATTCAGAGTACTTTCTTTGTTTTTCAGAGTATCAGTTCTCACTAGACACATGCTTCTTCAGAGGTGAATTCAATACACAGTGCGCCCACAGAAATTATTGAACAAACCAAGTGGACCTTGAAGCCTAATAAATAGGTGGGTTTGAAGAAATCTTCAGAGTTATTGTCGAGAACATGAGGGGTTTCAAAAAAAAATATTTATTCCAGTGTCAGTAATTAATCTGTGCAAATGTAGAAAATGTTTGGGCCTAAACATAGGTTTAGATAGTAGACGTCAGGCTCAAATTTGCTGTAAGTCGTGTTAATTATGTGTTTCCTTGTATTGAGGACAACATGCTTAATAAGTTATTAGGTATTTTATCTCCCTCTGGCTATTGAACAGAGAATAAGAAATAGGTCAAGCCCGTGGGTTTCATTTATCTTTTTTTATCAAGATTTTCCAAGTGAATCTGAAGGATATGTCTGAAGGACACTATGTATTAGTCAGTAATTGGATGTTAATGATGGCCACACTAGCCTGCCTTACAACATCGTAGAGCTGTCCAGTGTCTTTGATTTAAACATTGATTTGATTAGATACCTTTCACCTCTGCAGAGTATTTCCATAGTGAGATTGTGTCTCTGAGTAAGAGTGGAAGAGCCTAAAATGGACATTTCCTAATTAGGGTGAGTAATGAGTCCTGAGCAAGGGAATGTGTGAGCACACCCTCAGGACAAGGCACCCACCAGATAATGCAAATCCACCTGCAGAGCTACAATCAGTTAAAAGGGGTATTTTTATCAGCACTTACCTCATCATGCTGCCATTAAAAACTGCGTTCTAAATAATTAAATTGAAAACATATGGAAATTACTGGACGTGGCCATGATTAAATAAGGTGGGTGATTATCTTGCCTTGAGGGGGATAAAGCACATTATGCTGTTTTCAAAGCCATTTAGCGACTGAAATAAAATTCAAACAACAGCCATGATACACTGTGATTAAACCCCCACGACTCCCTGGAGCGCACCTCTCAGACCTGTGGATAGCTGCTTCACGAACTGATAGCAGCAGGTAAGATCACTGACCTGGAATTAATGACAAGCGAGAGAGATAGCAATGAGTGATAAAACCAGTGTCACATAGCCTCAATCACACGTTTATCTATTTAAACGCTCAATTTTGATTCACAGCTGCATGGCATCCAGATCTTAACCTGATTTCCAGCCTAAGTACACTTACTGCTGTAGAGAATCTGGAATGTATCTTCAGATTTGTCTCTTTGATCACCAGTACATGAAATAAATGGGGTGAAAGAAGGAGGAGTTAAGTCCTCTGCAAAAACAAAAACAAGTCTGGGCCTATTTTACCCCTCTCTCGATTAGCTGGACTCTTTCACTCCAGCCGATAATGACCCCCTACTATTCACAGCTGGAACAATATATCACCAGGTTTGACCTTTCTTTTGAACTCATGCTGAATGAACTGTGTTTACTTCTCTCTCAGACACGGATCAGTTCTTCTCGATCAAACTAAGAGGACATCATGAAGCACCTAAATACACTCAAAATATGTTGAATAACGTTTAATTTGTACTTAACATTGACTTAATGTTGGATTCACTTGAGTATATTTTGCCTCTCTGTACTGTGTATTGTATGGTGATCATTTCTGTGGACAGACGGATAAATTACTGTACTGAAATTGGCAAGGGATTTTTTTTTTCTTACTCATCGAAGACTCTAGCAAACCGGTTGTGTGAAAATATAAAGATATCCGTTGGTGATTTAGTGTACATAGATCTCCAGAACCCTGCGTCTGCTGTCAAGCAGGCAACGATTTTAGCATGAATTCCAAAGATAATTGGTAGAAACTGTTTACTCTTTCTTTTTCTTTTCTTTTAATTTCTGAAATGTCAGTGATGGTACATATTCAAAAGGCCCTCTCCCAAACGAACTGAAATTAACTGAGCATTTCATCTTTTTTTCCACAGTTCATCTAGAACAAAGACAATTGCCTTGAAAATATGTCTTTGCAAGAGAGAATCTAGTTGTTATCCTAATTGTTGGTATATTTATATAGGATAAAATGCTTGTGATGCCATGTTTTTGTACAGTTTTATGTACATACCAGTGAAGCTTTCTAAAAGTTCTGAGAAAAGCCAATGGCATATAAAAATTGTAACGTGTTTTCTTGAGATGTGCACATCTTGCCTTGGTTGGATTGACCTTTGCTGAGTCAGTGTGAATGTGGCCGTTCTATGCCTGCACTGTAGTCATTCACCGGCTCCCACCTCCTGAGGACTTAATAAGTTTTTATGTTTATTGTGAACAGTGGATTGTCTTATCTTACCAGTTTGTTAAACTCCTGTGTTCTGCTTTGTTCTGTTTTCGCATGTTGACAAATTCTCTTGTAATACTGTAAGTCCTCATGAACTTTGTAATAAAATCACTTCAGGGAAAAAATTAATGCTGTTGTTTTTTTTCTATTATTATTCATCGTTTTTGAGTTTTAAACAGGAGTTTTGTTGTTACATTTTTATAAGAGGCTTTGCAGCCTTGGAGCTACATTGTGCATAAATGTCTCTCACTCTAGGACCCGTGCTCATTAAGAAGAACTAGTATTCTTGTCATGTGGGGACCAGCGCCTCATTTCTAAGTCAGGAAGCTCCAGAATGCTGAGAGGGAAGCATTCCAGGGCTTGAAGTGGGAGAGTCCCAGGACCTATGTTCACTACTTCAACCAGAAAAACTAAGTGCCAGAAGTACACAACCCCCATCATGCACTTAGCTCAAAGCTCTGATAAGCTTCCCTTTGCTAAACATTTAGTTTTGTGCATTGCTTACAATGCTGTTGTTGTGATATTCCAAATTAAAGTTTTTTAAGAGAGACCTGGCCAAAGTGGGAGCATCAACAACATGGCTACAATACAGCATAAAAACACATCAAGCTTAACTCTTTGATATTGAGTAGAGTAATTATCTTTCACTAAAAAGGTCAATGTAACAATTAGACATAGCAACACAATGATTTATTAAGAAGTTTCACTAGAAGTTAACAGCTCTTTAAATTTAATTTCTCCTTCAATTTCAAATCCTTCTGAAGTTCATTCCAGGCAGGAGCAGCAGCAGACTTAAACACTGTTTCTTTAAATTCAGTCAGAGTCTTTGGGACCATGAATAGGAAGAGACTCTAACATCTGAGATAATATCACAGAGAACAGACAGGATTCATAAAAAAACCCACAAGCATGGGAGCAGCAGCTTTCAGACGGCCTTGTATTCAATCGCTGGCCAGTCAGTTGACCTGTGCACTGGAAGAGATAGCCATCCAACAAAAGAATGTAAGTTGCAGTGATGAGTTCAAAAAACAACGCCCAGCGATAAAAAGTGTCAGTGGATTTTACCTGAGTCTCTCTTCTAATAGCCAATGAACTTTGGTTGAAAGTATTCATTCAAAGAGAAAATCGTTCTGCGTCTGGCTGTTCACGCTCTGTGCATTTGTGCTGCGTTTGATGATTAGTTTGTAATCTAAGAACTTAATTATTGTTGCACAATTGTATTTAATCATGGGTGAAATATAGTTATCTAACATGAGTGATGCATTTCCAACCTGTTACACAACACCATTAGTCATTAGCAGTTTAGTTCTGCTGCATACTCTCTCTGTAAAAGTACATGCCACCACACGTTTGGGATGAAATTTTAAGACTACTCGTTTCAATTCACTTGAGGTGTAAAAATGGCAAGAAAGTCCTTGTCCTCTATTCAAGTGAATGTGCATGCTAATCCGAGTGTCCGAAAACAGTGTGCGCAGGAAGGCTTACGACAAACGCTGTGACTGTCTTTGCCGAAGTTAATGTTAATCCATTCCCAACTCATTAAGACCTTCATGACCATAAATGCCAACCCACCGCTGAAGATGGAGAACAAGTCAGAGGATCATAAAAATCATTAGGATTCATCCTAATTCAGTCTGCAACTGCATTGGCAAACAGAACTAAAGGTATTAACTCTTCTGGACACAGATAAGGGCGACAATCTCTCTTGTATAAGCCTGTTAATCAACACTCATTAGGCACATCGTCTTCAGTCATAGCTGCCAGTGAGCATTATGGCTTAGGCTTTAGTGAGTGTATGGCTTTGTTATATAACGATATTTGTGTAAGCATAAATTGTATGCTTGCTTTTCACCCATTATCTCAGTTAGCAGTTGCAGAAACTGACTTTCTGTATATAACGGTTACAAGTAATGTCTCATCACTTTTAACTTAATCTCACAGGTGTTAAAGATCACTGCGCTTCATAAACTTGTTATACACCAAATGTCACATTCAGTTTGACATTAGATGCAGTCATGTATAAGCAAGCGCTGCCATCACCTCTCATCTTTGTTTTCTTTGAGTGCAAGATAAGTTAGTCACTATTTTCTTGTCAAGATGTAAATGTGACAGGTGTCTCACTCTGAATTATACACTGCCAGAAGATGTATTATCATGCGCAGTCTATAAAAATAGTAAACAGATGATTGCACACTGAAGTTCCATCATTTACATTTATTTGTGTGTCCACCATTTTGCCCACAACTGCTCTTCTCTACATTGCAATACAATACAGTACATACAATACATACATCACATGTATAGTTCCTTGCACATGCATATTCCGTGTGTCCTCCTGCTGCTGCTGGTCTTACAAGTGGTGTTAAGTACATGCTGAAGCAGTTTTAGTGCACCTGTTCATTGCACATAACGTGCTATGTGAAGCGCGTGGCGTAATTGCAATGTTTTTTCTCCAAACGAGATGACGGATGATAGGTTTCTAAATGGACCGTGCTGGATCTGAGATAACCTCCTATGCTTTTAGGTATGAAGAATGGTTTCTGCCTCAGTATGGCACAGCTCCAGTCCGGTCTGATAAATTTGTTACTTGGGAGAACAAAGAGAGCAAAGGTCTTTCACCTTGTTAACAGATCTTAGTATAGTGTTAGTATAGCTTGGGAGTGATTCATTTTATGAATTTTGAAGACTTTTCCTGTGCGATGGCCACAATGACTGTTGCAGCAACATGTGCATTTAAGACAGTTCTCCATCACACAGAGAATACGTACACATATGTGATAGTCACTGCAGGACTGTTTATATATTTCTGTACTTAATTTTGTCCATAGTCCATAGTCACAATGTACACCTTTTTAATTCAAAATGCAACACAGTTGCAGATTAAGTTAACGATTAAATGCCTTACGTTTCCCGTCTAGTACTCTCCTTGCAAAAGGGACTTGCACGAGTAACTTTTCTGAGTTTATCTGATCTGATACCGTGCTTAACTCGCTGCTAATTTTAGCCCACCCGACTTCCTAGGGAATGTGAAGGAGCCAATATTATCAATAGCATGAGACCTTAAAGCTAGCCTTGGGGCAGCTTGGTTACTGTGCATATAATTTCATTTATAAACTCTTCAGCAAAAAATAAGAGCAAAAATATAGTGCAGAGCCACTTGCTCTAATGATTAACTGTTACTTTAAACACATTTGTACGACTTTTGGCTGAGGAGAGCGTTTTTTACCAGTCAGGGAATTTTTTTTGTGATCTTAGTCATACTGTAGTGGTTAAATTGTTACAGTGGCATTACAGCATTTCTGCTCTCCACAGAATTTTAACTCAGGGTAAGGGTCTCCATTTTGTAATTTATTAGTCTATTAGATTTGCTCAGCATTTCACTTCACTGTTGTAGTGAAAGATGACATAAGTGGCACCTTCAAGACCTATTTGCTGCTGGAAATTTCTCCTGTGGCAAGGCACTGGGCTTCTCAGAAACGCAGTGTAGTGCTGGCTTTCTAGCTATCAATTATTAATGTGTCTATGTTCTGCTGGATACCCTCTTACTTGAGGGATGTGCTGTCTCAGTATTATGGTTATTATCTGCTTTTTGACTCATGGAAGTGTTTTGCTATTCACAGGAGTCACCTAGAATTGGGTGAGAGAGACCCAAGACCGTGTGGTAATTGACAGCGCAATAAAGATGAGGCCCGGAAGATGATAAATTGAACATGTTAAATTGAGTCAATAACTCCATACATATCTCATGAGCAGTCTGACGTATAATTTGGTTTTACATGTAAGTAGGCAGGCATTAGCTGTGGTAGTTTGTTTTAATGTTAAAAATATGTTAAAGTGAAGTTGAGACATTGCAACCGATGTTAAAATTTTCTGCAGAATAGAGTCTTAAAAGGACATACAGCTGAAGTCCAAAACTGGCCTTAATCCATTCCACATGCATATACTGTATATCGTACCACCAAATTTAAGACCATTCGATTTTAGCAATATGTCCTTGAACCATATATGTCACTTGTCTCTCCCTTTGGTCAGGGTTTGAGTTTTGAATCTGTCAAAGTTAGAGGACCTTGAGCGACATAGTTACAATAATAAATACATGGTATGTGAAACTAATGTCAGTTTCCGGTGGTAAAGTCTGGTCTTTTGTAGTAGTGCAACTCATGACATGAGGAAGGAGGGAGTTGTTCATGTAATATTTAGATCTACCTTGTTGAAGGAGGTTGAGGTGTGAAGCGTTTGCAAAGCCGCTATATCCTGTAATGTTAAGAAGTACCTTTCTGGGTGCCTTTTTGTGCCTCAGTGTAACTAAGCTGTCACGGTTTCATAATTGTAACCACAACTTTATATTGTTTTCATTATGAGATAAGAACGGTAGAGCAGGCGTCAGGGTTAGGGTAATTTAAAAAGACACCTGCTGCCACAGTGGAGCTATTAGAAGAGATGGCTGTATGAGAGGGTAGGGCCAAATGGGTTTTTAGGTTGGAGAACTTTATACAATATCACCTGACTTCATTTTCATTTTTACCTTTATCGTGGAAGAAACAGATTTATTTATTAATTCAATAATTAATTTACTGCACAGGTACACAAAATAAATGGATGAATGGATTAAAAACATTCTAGTTATAGCAATATTCTTACATTTTCACATTTTGTTTTGGAATGCACTAACACACTACCAAATTTGAGGAACTTGAGAACTTGCTTGTCAATATCAAGCTCAATATTAAATTTTTCCAATGCTTGCTAGAACCTGGTTTATTTAAACTCTGAGCTTTTTTCAGCTGAACTTGACAGTTCTATTTACCAGAATAATCTTGGATCATACAAGATCATAATGTTCTTACACTGAATAACCTTTCCCTGAATCTTTGGGGATCCTCAGATTCTCCCTTTAGCAAATTTTTGCTTTATGTCATCCATTACTGAGTGTTAGACTGTTAAGTTATTGCCTGCAGGGCATAGTGTGCCTTACTTGAAACACAACACACATGGATGCAGACCTTGGAGTGAAGAAAAAGCTATTTCTTTATTAATTATATTTGAAAATAACCAAATCTGTACATGACCCGAGGCTGAAATGCACTAAAACAACAACAACAAAAGAGAAGAACCAGGGCTGATGCTTTGTGAGAGCTCTCAGGTTGCAGAGGTAATGATGATCCAATGTGGGCATCTTTGGTTGACATGGTGCAAATGGACACCTTCTGGATTCCAAAGAAATTGTACTGATAAATGTACATCTGTAAGTTAAGCATGAGAAAAAAATATTTCTTCAAAGATAGAAACCTTTCAAACCTGCCTCCCTGCAGAGTTACACTGTACCTCAGAAGTGGCCTACGCAGGTCTAATCCCTTAAGTTTATCCTCTGCTGGATTGTATTATCCCTAGTCTACAGGTTTTGCATGCATTCTTCTGCTCTGCGACATTTCTATGAACATATCTATTATCATATAGATATTCGTTATAGAGCTGCAGGAAACACTGCAGGGAAACACTGTTCTCCTGTAGCCTTTTCCTCAAGATGAAAACACTACTCAGCTACCACTGCTGTTGCCTTGGAAACCTGGTCACTCTCACTCTTTTACCCACACTCTTCACCACTCGCTTCATTAAGTGCGTTGCTGCTGGCAATTAGAATAAAACAAGCGGCAAGGCTGGCTGTCTTGAAATGTATTCTCCAATTAAATACTTTCAAATAGCAATGTTTCTTCAAGCTACATGTGCTCTCTATATAATAAACCATGCACCTGGGAGCTATTCTTCTAAAAGCCTGCACTATGGTTGCTATACCGATGAATAACTTCAGAAAGCCATGTCTTTTAGTACCGTGAATACAAATGTAACATGGATCAGACATTTACTTGATGCTCGTTTCAAGCCTGTGCTCAAATAAGCAAAACAATGTTCCAGACATTGTCACAGTTTGTTCACAGTAGAAGAAAAATGCCTGAGTGATCACTTCAAATCTGCGTTCTTGTACATGCACTGCTATTTCAATACCTGAGATAGACTCACAGAGCAATTTTTTTGCTCATCAATTCAAGGCCAGTTGAAATAAATGATTGATAAGAGAAATATAGACGGAACAAATTACAGTTACAAGTTTTTAAGTTAGATCACACTCAGCAACTTAGATTACTGCCCAACATTTTTACTTTGATAAACTGTGGATGTTATTACCGCATTAAAATTGATGAAGTAAATCTAAGTGAATCATCATGACAGGACGTTTTCCTCTAAGTGAATGAGTACTCTTAAGAAGCGCACTGTTTCATGTACATTATCATCATTAATTTAACCTTGCTCGCCAGTTGCTCTCACACATACTTAAAACAGAGCATTAAACATACTGTATGTGCATCAGCTGGAAAAGAATTGGTGCAACCTCTCCCTACTCAGCCGAGTCTGTGAAGCTATGCATCACTCATTTAACACTCTATTACCTCCCACCTGAGCACACTCTCAGTCATTACTGAATTACCTACAAGCTATCCATTTGCATCGACAGACCTGTTGTAATTTAGCGGCAGACTCAGGTCAAACACAAGTGCTGAGTTCAGACCAATTTAATGTGTATGCAGTCTTGACCATAAACCATCTTCAAAACTATTTATTCAATCCATCATGTGGTTATTTTTATCATTTGATAGACTTTAATCAATAAAACTGGAGCCAGATTTACTTCCTGTTGAATCTACTTTAGAAAAGTAAACAGATCACAGAATCATCAAATGTAGCTGTCACTCTCAGCTCCTCTATGAAAATATCAGAAAATAAATGCCAGCGTTAATACAGTATCTTCACTTCAATAAATTTCTGTCTAAATAGAGCCACTATTTGAGAGTGTTTCAAAATTAATTGAAACGATGAGGCGCACTGCCACCAAGATCAAGGACTTGTTATGATGCCACAGCACTGAGCGAGATTGAATTTTAGTTTGGTGTAATGATTTGTTTTAAAGGAAAAGACAAGATGACTGTGAGGTTAAAGGAGAGTGGGCTTACTTTAATCAAGAATGTCAATATTAAAAAAGCATCCCTCCAATAAACACTGGCTACATTTAATTATGTCAAAAAATAACTGCTCAGAAATCTTTTTGTGCAATTACTTAACTGTGAACATTTTATTTTTTTCCCAGGTGTGTTGCTTCTCAAGGAATTCCAATGGGAACTGATCTCGGACTTTTGCTCCAAGTTACTTGATGGTTGTATGCAACAAGGGAGAGTGTTCTGCTCAATTTTAATATTTTCTTCCAAAAAGATAATCCTCTTAACACTTCAGACTCTAAAAGAAACTAACATGTTATCTTCCCACGAAACCAATGTTTTCTGATAATATAAAACCACAACCTTCTTAGTTTAAAACCAAATGTGCAAATGTATGAAAGCTGTGGAATTAATTAGTTTTTACAGGATCAGTTCAGTTGTTACACATCAAAAATCTAAATTTTTAATTAAATACTCTCTAAAACATTGAAAAAAAGTTTTTGGCAATACAATTTAATCATGTCATAATTGTTACACTGACAGGATGAAACTTGCCACATTAGTGTAAGGTAACATCTGTTATCTTAATAGGAAATTATGTCATATATTATGTTGCAATTATTATTTTTATTAATATTATTATGACTGTACAATAAGTTGACATTTTCTAGTACATGATTAGGTATTAGTTTTATTATGGACTTTCCAGCAGTCTTTTCCACATCATTCTTCAAAGCCATAATTATAGCCATGACTCAATTGTTGCAGCCAGTTGGTAACTTCATTAATTTCTACATAAATAGGACAAAAGTCTGCACTACTGTGAATTAAAAGAACAACTTTTGGTCCCTTTGATAGGAGCCAAACCTCGTCCAGTGAGCCCCTGCACCTCTCCCTCATGCACCTGCTGGCTTTCAGGGTCGGGGGCAGACAAGTTAATGCGGCTCAGGTGTTGTAATTGAAGATTGCCACCAGCTGGTTGTGGTGTAGCTTGGCAGGGCAGAGCAGAGCAGAGTTGGCTCTCGGGCTGAACAGGTGAGCAGTGCTTCAGCTCTGCTGGCTTTGCTTCACAACGAGCCCCCTTGTTCATGGAGAGGCACTTGTGTCTCCAGGCACCACATGCACATAATGGCTCTAACAGAAAAATAAATAGAAAAGAACAAGCGCTTCATTGAATATTAATTTGAATCTGAAGATACTCTAAAATTAAAATCAACTAACCTCATTAGCATCATTTCGTTGAACATCTGAAGTAGAAGCACAATGGAGCAAAAATATCAAACAGTATTTCATTGTCCAAATACTTTCAGGGCTGACTGTAGTGCCAAATATTTGCTTAGTTTAATGTAAACCACCCACACACTCAAACTCACTCTCACACACTCAAAGGCTTATGGGCCAGTATCCGCGTTGGATTAAATCAGCCACAAATTCTGATCCAACCTCTGCAAGAGCTCTCTGTTAGCCAGGGAGATCTCCCTCACTACCTCTGTGTAGCCATACAGGATAAATTTAATGCTTCACATTTACAATTTTTAAACTTGATAATAATGACATTTAAACAGTGATCTAATAAGCAACCACAACAGGTCCAAATGGAATTAAACAGTTTGCATTCACCTGAGACGCAGTCAGCATTTACACAGATGTCTTTACATGTCTACATTTCATTAGCAGTTCCGCCCTTTTCTCATTTCCATTAGCAACTGAAGTTGTGAATTTACAGTATCTGCTACTCTCTGAGATAACTAATAAAGGCTCTCGACATCAGAGGTCATGGTGGGATGTTCCTTTTTTTCTCAAGTGCCCACTTGTATATCACTTAGTTACAACTTAGAACTCCAGTCAAATCTATTAAAGACATGCATATGCGGTTATAAAATTCTAAGTATTTCACTAAGACCTGAAATTTTCTCTAATGCAAATAAGTGAAAACTATCAAAAAACAACAATAAGCATATTAATCACATCTTATGCAACTGGCTAATCTGGAGCAGGCAGGCGCTGTGCATGCTTTTAATAAAGAAATGAAAGAATGTCCATTTTCTTTCTTTTTATTGAAGCCTTTTAGCTAGAGGGATGTGAAATATGTGAGCAAAGAGAAAGCAAATGGTAGTGAAATGCTGCAGGGAGAGGAGTTTAAATTCCATAGCTATGGGACCGTTTGTGTAACCTCTGGCATTCTCTGCATCTCTCAAGAAATGTGAAATCACTCATTGCATTTACACACTGTGGCACCTGGGTGGGGATGGGTGTAAGTCAACACTTTATGTCGCACAAACAACTACAGTGGCAGTGCACCATGAGAAGCTGCACCACTCTGTATAGAGACAAGTCAATAAACAGTTACTTGGGCCAGCGGGTTGTTTGTCAAGTGCAATTACAGGGAAAAAAAACATTTTTGAGACTGATGTTACCCTGTTCAATCCAGGCAGAGATTGGAATGGAAAGTAAACTGAAATGATTGGAGTATGGATTGGAAGAGGTATGCGTAACACTTAATACTTTGAGTAATGCAAGCTGCTGTAAAGACCCACAAAAAAGGGCCAGGAAGAACATGGAGTAAACGAAAATGGGGCCAAATCAGTGGCGGATCTAGGAAATTTTACATGGGGGGGCAAAGGAGTGGCAAGAGATCTAGGCAGGGTGGCGATGCTGGACCTCCTCAGTGAAGTATGTGAAAAATATGTAAATGGAGTCAACAAAATATCCACAAATACACTTTAATACTATTTATTGTATCAGTATCTCTGTTAAGATAAAAGATTCTAAGGACATAAAAGTTGTGGGGGCAGCTAGAGGGGCAAGGCTCTACAGAAGGGGGCAGTTGCCCCCCCTTGCCACCCTGTAAATCCACCCCTTTTTTTTCCCCTTTAGTAGAAGAGATAAAAAAAGATATCAATAAAGACTCAAAATACTGTAGGTAGATATTATCTTAACGAGATGCTAAAAAACCAAAAACCTGATTTCTCTAAAGTCAAAAAAGAAGAAAACAAGCTCAAATAGGTCACATTATCAGAATGTGAGATTAAAGGTTTACCAGCAGGTGAAATAGCATGGCACCCAAAATCATCAGTAAGAACAGAGAGAATCTTATTGCTTGGAAAATGTTAAACAAGAGCTACAGTATGTGTTTAACACTAACACTGTAAAGCCTGAGGGCATTATAGTCTGTTGTTAGAAGATAGTCGTGGCTTATTATATTTCACAAGCCATCATTTGTAATTAAATATTTAATGCAATTAGCAGAATCTTTCTTGGTGAGCAGTTCATAGCATCAGAGTAACTTCTAGTCTGAGTGTGAAAATATCAAAAAAAGATTTCAAATTAAAAGTACGGTACAGGAATAACTGTACAGTAGATGTTCTCATTGTAAGTTATTCTGTTCACCGCCTACTATAGCATTGTGCCTGGTTCAGTGGCTGCAATGTGAAAGGGTTTCCAAGTATTTCGCAGTGAAAGCTGTTTCAACATTCGAAGTGTTTCATTATGTTTCACTGAAAAAAGTGAGAGAAAACTTGTTATGGAGTTTTTTGGAGGCATATTAGCTTTCCTTCCAATAGTCCTTGTATTAGTTCTTTAAGTGCAGAGTTCACAGCCCAATCATCTGACACTTAAAACTAATCACCTACCACATACAATCCTTCAACCTCTTACAGACGCCTCTAGGTGATAGAATAATTGGTTGTGGTTCACTTTGTTCTAGCAGGAAGATGCTGCAGTTCCTTTCAGGTTTAGGAGATGGTGGAATCTTATGCAAAAATAGAAACACTCGGTGACATTTTGCAAGCAGCAGGTTAACTTTGCTGAGCTGTGAGAGCCAACTGTCACATTAGCAGATCCAAATAATTTATTGCCTTATTATCCTAACGCCATATTTTCTCAGCGTGAGACTTTACGTTGTTTCGTTGCAGCAACTTATTATTTCACCGGGGGTTGTATTGGCGAATTAATTTGTGAGCTCTTACCAATCTCATAACTAACACACTTCAGTGTTTAAACACCGCTGGTTTTGTTCATAATCCAATAAGTTTGAAAAGTGCCTGTTAAAAGTCCAATTTTGAACATTAAACAGCGTGTTTTTGGGAGGGAGGCTGGGTAAGCTGCTCAAGAGGCTCTGGATTTTACAGAGCCTGAACATTTTACCAGCCACAATCCATTTATCGACTGGCACTATCTGCGCTGGGATACTTTCAGTGAGGCTCAATATTAGAGAGCAGCAAATATGTAACACCGTATCAGTTTATCCAGAACCTTTTCAGTTGCCTACATACTGCAGTTTTATCCTATAGAAACATATTGATGTTATGTCCACTTTATGTAGAAAATCATTATGTTTATTGCAGTGTAACAATTAATTTTAAGTATCCCCACCTTGCAGAGCTCCTAATCCAAACCTTTTATTGGTCTGCCCTTCTCCACGCACACATACCTTCTGTACAATAATACTGGCTGATTGTAATCCTCATGAACAGCTGACCCTCTTCCCTGGAGTGACAGAGTATAACCTTTAGGAGGAACTGACCCATCTCCTCAGGGACAGTCGGTGTAGACAGCAAATTCACAGCAACCAAGTCTTTTAAGAAGCAGCTGAAAGGGCACTGGCTTGTTGGGGGGGGGGAGGGACTCACACAGCTCATGGATGTCAAACCCTTGGAGCTTTGCCTGTTCACTGCTTGATAATTGGTCATCTATCTACTCTCCTGTGATCACCAGTTTAGTTCCAGCTCTGTGGGTCGGTCATTTATTTCTGGTCTCATTACTGCCTGTTTGTTTCCAGTTGTGTAGTCAACTGTTTACTTCTGGTCCTATGATCAGAAATTTATTTCTGGTGCTACAGTCAGTGGTTTACGACTGGTTTCAAGGACAATGCAGCGGATGTGTGGTGCAACAACCATTCTCTGCCTGATTTTATTAATTGCCTTTGGACTTATTTAATGCAGTGGAAACATTGTGTTTTCATCATAAACACTAAGGGTAGAGGGAGAAAGGAAGAGAGTCTGTATTTGTACAATATATTTAGGTAATATTCTCGTATGTGACCATCTGTGTGTCATTTCATGCCAGAAAAATGTGCATGTCTGTGTCCTTCCTTAAAAGTATGAGGCTCTTAAGTACCTGAGCAAGACTGTGAAATGCAAATAGAAAAGTTAAGTATATGGAGAAGTTTTGTTGGAGTGAGTGAGTTGTGGTTTTGAAATGAGGTTGAGTGGGACACCCTCATACACATTATTGACTGAGAGCCATGGGAGGAGAGCGGGTACCTCACTGCATGAGTCAGCTCTGCAAATGCAGAAAGAGATGAGCAATGTCTCTGGCGAAAAAGATATGAGGTCTACAGTATATGACGGCAATACCTTGAGGCCCTTTGAGAAGCCCTGTGAAGAATACAAACTGCTGGTTAATCAGCAGTGGAGGTATGGTCAAATGTTCAAATTCAAAATGCATTTGGGGTGAATGTTGCTGCTGCATAAGAAAAAAGTTATCGATCAGCTGGTGCCCAGATATAACTGTCTTTTAGTAAACAAGCTCATTAAACAAAGCACTTTAAAATCACTATGGGGAAATATGTCAGGGTTTTATTTACAGCCAATTATTACTTCAACTTATAAGTATTCAAACATAGTTTGGAGAGCGATTTGGTTATCAATTCAAGATTGGTCTGAGAAGACTGAGTGTAAAGAAAATCCATGCTTACCCAGTGTCTACATGTCAGGTAGTACGGAGCTTAATGTTTGATTCTGGTATTTTGGTTTGATCCAATCTTTTTATGTTGATGGTTCACATTTCATTTGTGACATGTATCCACATGCTTACAATAATTTTACTTTACTTTACTTTACTTGGCAAGGACAACACACATTTATTAACGTTACTGTAAATTTGCCAGAATAAGCCAGAAGCCTGCTGTAATTCTCCTCTGATGTCCCTGGACAGATTTTAAGGTGTCACACCTACGAAGGAAAATGTAGGATAACAGCATTTGTGCAACTGTCAAATTCCACAGTTTATCAAAAACTGCTTAGTTATAATCTGTCCCTCCTCCATAAAAGTCAAGCTAATCTGTAACGTCTTTGGCTCTCAATTCACCAAATCTCTATTGAAAAGATAAAAAATAAAAACCAGAATTCTTATTCAACCGTTCTGATATTTGTCTCTGGATGGAAATGGGATATGAATTAGATACACAACAACAAACCAAAGGTGTCAAAGTTCTCAAAATCTAGGTGTTGCGATAAACAGGAAAGTGTTTTCAGTGTTTTGTGGAAAAAATCTGATCTTAATCACTTAAGATACAGGATACAGGATGTTATGTGAATATAGCCTAAAGTGCTACGTTCACGAGAAACCACAGTTCCAACTACCTAATGACATTAGTTTAACGTTGCTATGATCAATACGCTATAGTGTCAATAAAATAGTGATCGACTGAACACACATCAAATTAATCAGCAGTGGGTAGGGCAGCGAAAGTTAGAAAACAAGCAGGGCAGGAACCATTGCTCTGCATAACAGGATTTTTTTCTTTCAACTCTTCATGTGTCAGAGTGCATCTTCGTGCAAAGTCACAGAGGCGATGTGTTTCATGGAAAGTTTTAGTTTCATAGTTTATGTTTTAAAATGATTGTGTTATAATGAATAGAGTGAACAATTTAAAGTGATTATATAAAAATATTATGACAACACTAAACTATTTTTGATCATTGAGTGAAAAAGGCTACAGCCACTATAATTGGTGTTGGTGTTAATTTGCACAAATCTATGTTGTGTTTTCCTGAGGCACAGCTAAAGAAACAGCCCCAAATGGCAGTCACTGTGCCAAGAGAGCAGTGGACAGCATAATATTTGGTGCCAAATTACCCGATTTGTACTGACATTTTCCTTCAGTGTGCTCCATCTCACATTTTGTTACCTCTGATGTCACGGAGAACCACAAAATTACCACAGGGGTGGTAAAATACCTGCCTGTGTCCAGTGAGACTGTCACTTTACAAGGTCAGTCAGTTTGATCTGTTCTTGTACATAATTGGGGTCCCTGGATTCATAAAAATTAAACCCACATGAAATTCATTTATTAATGAAACAGACATAATACAACTAATCAATCGTTATCAAATTGTTGCTCATAATGAAACGTACACCATCTATCTCTCACATTCTCTGCTTCTTTTCAGCCATTATGAAGTCTCTCATTCTCTTGACTGATCTCGCTTTCAAAAGCATTTTTTTTTCTGAACCTAGCTAATTAGACTTCTCAACCTCTCACTGTCTATCTTGTCTACTTAAAGGCTCCCCATTCTTCCCTTCACCTTGTGCATCTATTGCTCGTCAAATAAAGGTCTCACTTTCTGCCTTTTCTTTCTGTTCCTTACTAAATAAACCCACTTCTTCCTCTTCCTCCCCCTGCATTCACACCTTGAGTAAATTAGAAAACCCGTAATTGAATATCACTCTCCTTTCTTAGGCTTTCAGCATTCTATCTGCTCCATCAACACCGTTCTCGCCCCAGTTAAGGGTTTTCTTACTTGTTTACTTCCTTCCTGCAACTCTGAAGCGCTTTTTGGAATTCAGCCTATATTCCTTCAGATGTTTAAGATCTCAACACCTCGTCTGTTTCCTGCATCACAGCTGAAGGTTCTGGTTGTCTCTCAGGAGGCCTCTCTTTTGTTGGACTAGACATATGGGACATAATTCTGTTCAGTGAGGGAAGCTCAAGCATCTCATCTTATCTCCTCCATAGCTTCCCCCTGTTGTACAGCCTGCAAAACAAGAGAGTGAATCTACAATTGTTTTTTTTTTCATTACATAACCTGAAGTTCTATGTATTTTGATGGCTTAGCATCGAGTTACATTACATTAATTCTGACAAATGTTTGCATGCACACAATTATTTCATAATTTTATATATTTCATGTAGTACACATTTTTTTTTGTTTTGGAAAAAACTAACCATACAAATACATTTAAACATGATGAAAAGTAAATAATCTTCTTTTACAGGTTATGTTAAACAAATCTGTCAAACAATAATTCAAAGAAATTGCTATCATATGTGAAGTACATAACTAGAGAATTGCAACATTATTGCTGAACAATTATATTAATAGGTTTTCTGTCCATGTTGTGCGATTGTTGCACTTACAGTAACTTCTGAAAGCATACACATGAATCAAATTACTATGTCAAAGGAAATTTAATACTGGATTCATATATTACAGATGCATTGATTTTTTTGTCTTTCCCACCATTTTTCAAAACAGATTATTTGCATTAAAGATGTCGTATATTAAGTGGTACTGCAAACGCGAGCACTCAAACCACAAATCTAATATAAATCTGTCACCCAGGCTTTTACTTTTAGTTGTTTTTTTGGGAGATGACATGCATCCCTTTAGGTTTGTGCCTCATGCTGTGCGAGTGTAGGGGGCATGGCAGGGGGTGGCTGTGGTTGGGAGAGTCAGGATGTAATGTTAGGCTGCAGCACCTGCTCACGTCCAGCCTGGCTCGTTACCTCCTACTGAGCGGAAAGTGATGTAGTGTGTCTGGATGCCAAGTACAAAATTCAACTTTATGCTTCCTCCGAAAGCTTTTTTAAAGATTGAAGACAGCTTGACTTTGTGCTGGTTAATGAGCCTTGCTTAAATTCCTGCTTATTTATTTTTTGCTGTGTATTTCACAAAGGATAACTTGGTATGATAGAACCTCCTCAAAGATGTGAATATTTAAGAAAGAAAGAACAAAAAGAACAGAAAGAAGGAACAGAAATATGAAGCTGAACAGTTGGGGACACTGCTTGCCAGACACTCATTAGCAGCAGCTAATCAGTTTTGTGAAAACTAGGACTTTCTATCTGTGGAAATACAGACCAGAATTTTTAAATTATGTGTGCTTGGCTACAGTACAATCCAATGATGATAACTGATTACACAGTACTTAAGGAAATCTTAAAACTGTAATGAAATGTGAGTTTAGATTTCAACACAATACCTGGTTCTGTTTACTGGGATTATACTGTACGTAGCTTGTTGTTTGGACTGACTTCTCTCCTTATGCAACATGAAAGTTTGTGAAGTGGGCAAAATGTCTTTAAATGGAAACAAATGCTTTGTACACAGAGAAATTAAAGAAAGGCATGTTCATAGAAAATGTAGAAGAGACACAATTAAAAAATTACTTTCAAAGAAAATACAGTATTTATGATCTAGCAGTGGAATTCTGGTGATTATCAGAGCTGATATATAGAAAATGGGAATTTTGTTGTATTGATTTTACTTTAATGGTTATTGTTGTGCACAATTTCCACATATGTTGTGATTTTTATTTTCACGTCTTTCTCACATGTCTCTGTACTGGCAGCGACTCCAGTATTTCTGGATCTGTTTCAGCTCGTCTATATCACCAAACATGCCAAGATACATTAGCCCTCATTTGGGAAAAGTCCTGATCTTTCACATATCAGCATATGTACAGTATGTAATGTGTGTCTTATTTTTTTCATTATTAAAAAAAAGAAATTATAGTAAGGGTACTGTGTTTTCTTTTTTTTGCACAGCTCCTACAAGAGATCATATTTAACATTTCCCTGTGTTGCTTTACATATTGGGAAACTTACACATGTGTACGTAGCTTCTATTAGTTCTCTACCCACCCCGTCGTGCAGAGCTCATACTCATTTGTTAGTCTAATCTCAAACCATGATTTACACTGACTCTACAGTTGTCACACCATAAATCGGATCCTGTTACATACTCATCACATATCAAAAATGTCAAATGCAAATTTTGTCACCTTAATTGTGATTCAAAACATTCACATCTTAAGTGACATGAGGTTTCACTCAAGAACAATAGCAGGTGTCTGAGCTGCCAAAGTGACAATCCTTCATCATCTGAAAGAATATTGCGTTACGTTATCTGTGGTGGAAAGTTGGAAAATGAGGGCACAGATGGACATTGTGATGTATTTTTAGTTAGCATAGTTAATGATTTAAAAAGTTCACAAGTGACTAACAATGTAGTGAACTGAAACATTGAATTTAAACAATTTCAGTTCAGCAGCTGCAACTTTCATAGTAAAAGGCATTCTTTCACACTTCACTAAACCTGTATTTTGCCCCTTACTCTATCACGATGGAGGCCATTTTTGCCCTCTTTGGCCATCACAGTAACAGTTTTGATTTGACAAGCATGGCAGGTTTCTCCTTCTCAGCCCAGAAATCGAAGACAAGAAAGTTGCAACTTCTGAAGCCAATTACTCAAGTTTTGCCTGTTTTCTTTCATTCTTCTCTCACGAGGAAGGATTGAATGAAAACTTTCTACAGCCCTCTTATCATATGGTAATAATGCACCATGGTCTGCACGTTCTTTATGCGCCAAGTCATCTTCACATCATTTATTCTCTTTATTTCCTAGTGCATTCTAATCTCCCTTTTTAAAAATGGTACTTAGAAGATCCTTTTGCAGAATAGCTGGTTTCTGTGCTGCTGAAGTGTGCCAACGGGGAACATTTACTCAGAGATTCTTTGCAGTGTTTAGATAAGACTTTGGATGCTGGTGACAAATCAAATGCATGTATGTGGGAGTGTGAGAGGACAGCAATACAGCCAATCATGCAAAGCTGTGCTGCCTCTCTGCCAAAATGAGATTCATATCGAGAGTGAATAGCTGTTTTCTGAGGAAGCAGTACTGACTAGTGCAAAAATATCCTCTAAAATGTTAAAGAACATATATTGATGCCAAATAACTGTGTAGGACTGAGAAAAAATATATATAAGAAAAACATGTTCCATATATCTGGGAAAAGTGACATGTACTCTTACAGCATCATTTGTACCACTTAAAACAAATACTAAAAATACTTTTGGACAAACTATACACTTTTAGGTGCAATTTGTATCTTTATATAATACACTGCAGAGAAGAACATTCTGATTGTGTTTTCAACTGCAGAGTGTATTTATTTATTAAAATGTTTGTACTTCTTGTTTGAAAAAAAAAAATACTTGTAGCTTTCTATAATGAAGTGTTCTACCTCAAGGTAAGAGACTCTGTCAGAGGTCTAAAGTTAAAATGGTGTGTTTCCCATTCTGATGTGTTGGTGTGTTGTTTGAGTAGCCAGAGGGGATGCAGTGAAAGAACGGAGGAGGCAGAGCAGGTTGCATATCATCTGTCTGTGTCTTCCAGCATTGTAACAAACAGTCTCTTATGGTTCTCAGAGAGTAGTTAAGAAAATTATAGCTGTGCCTCAAACAAATTACTTACGTCAAAATGCTCCCAAGATAAAACGGTATTCAGAAATGTGTTTTGAACAGAGTACATAATGATTATAAGAAGAGTAATACTTTAAGAAAATAGTAATTTGAGCGTATGAGTGGCAAATAAAAAAGGAAATTATCTTTTGCAGGTGATTTATTTTATAAGTACATATATTTTGATATTACTTCTTTGAATACGACAGCAGCTTTATTTGAAACATTTCTCTTTTTTAAAAATATCCAACTACAAATAGACTGTAGCTGGTTATTGAAACACATTTGAGAATCACAAGAAAATGACTGAAGCTTTGATCCTGTTATTATAGATAGTCCTGCTGAACACTGTTCCACTTGGTAACGTGATGCTTTTTCTTTCAACTTTATACAGTATCTTTATACTAGAGGAGGTGGTAACAGGTCTCTGTGGGACTGACCTTAGTGAAAAAAAGATAAAAAACAACACAGATGCTCTAACAGAAAAAAAATCAATACCACATAATACAAGGGAAAATAAACTACATGTCAAATGTGCAATATTTTCGGCAGTTATTATATCACTTAGATCCTTTCTTTATGATTTCTTATTGTTGGACTTCCAGTTTTCCTTTTGTGTCTCATTGTCTGCAGTGACTTCACATCAGAAACTCTAATTATAAGCGCTAGGTGGCTTTATATCTTGTGACAAGTGACCTGACATCCATCAACCATAATAGCCCACAGAACATACTCTTTGTTGGTCTGTAACACTAACACTTGACAAGTCCTTGATGGCAAACTACACATGTGAGAATTTTCATTTGGACCAGCAATTATGATGTCTACCAATTTGATTCCTGCTTTATATTTCACATTTTATAGTCTTGGCAATTTCTGTTTTGAGCTCGCTAAATTTGATACATAATAATTGTAATACATACACATATGTAGGCGTAATCTAAGCCAGAACAATCTCATGAAGTATTTGGCTTCTGTTAACAAATGAATGTGCAAAACACATGCAAATAACAGAATCCCCACAGGATGAGAAAGAGAACCGAAACAATAGTTTAAGAGACATATGGTCACCACACATTTACAGGCTTGATGCAACGTGATGGTGAAAACAACCACAGTGTTTGTGTAATACTCTCCTGGTCAAGACCATGCAAAACTCGGGCACTGCACTGCATCTCACTGATGTCGTGTTTTACAGGCTGCATTTAAAACATACTTGCCACTGGTTTTCTTTTAATAGCACAAATGCATATTGTACTGTAAAACAGATTTGTGCTGAATGAAGAAATTGCCACAAAGTATGTTTTTCAATGTCATTGTCATGTATATTTTAAGTTTTGTAATAATGTGAGAGAATGAGAAAGTCTCCCCTATCAGTATAGATTATTGCCAAACCCGAAAGATATGCTGGAAAAAATTTGCTCTATTTTGCTCCGTATCATATTCTGACTACATCTGGTTTGGATAAAATAAACATTTTCATGCGTTAATTAGACCCATGCTGCTACTAAATTAATTGTAACTTTTTTTTTTTTTAATCAGCCAGTTGATGTCATGTAGTGTATGTCATACGTTAAGATCTGATTACTTACCATCAACTCAATTCCCCCCACTTATTCTCCAGCACGGTTCCCTTTATTAACTAACAGACAAAATACTGTAATGAGACAGATGCATGTGCAGATGATAAAGTCCAGCTGTATATAGTCTAATGTGTCTAATGTGTCTGATGAGTCATCAAACTAAGACCATGATGTCTGTTCAATCACAAAGATGTCTGTAAAACTTTGCTCAGATTGATTGATGGGTGGCAATAATAAAGTAGCACTCTATTCTTTTTTCGATCACACTGTCACAAAACTTGTCACTTTAATTTTTGATTTTCCCCAGTGGCCTGTCAAAGTTATGATGCTGTAGCAAAGGGCTACAGTGGGATTTGGCTCAGTAGGTAAGATTTTTGCCTTATAAGAGCAAAATTGTGCATTTCGTAATTTTGAAAAGTCCCAAGATGGTTGACAAAGAACAAGCCAAGGAATCAAAGCCCGTAAACTTGTATAGCCTACAATTCAGATATTATGCCATAATTAGTTTGTTTCTATATTTATATTATGTTTTATGTTATAAAGTAAATAGGCTGTACTATAGTACACCGATATTCTGCATGTTCCTGATGCTTTTCTCTTTGCAACTCCAAGTGATTTGTCAAGTCAACTGACACTTTCTTCCTCAGACTTGTTTGATGACTCATACACAGGCTTTGTTCACCTGCTGTCTGTATAAAAATGTATTGGGTTCATTTGTTCTGTTTTTCAAAAGTGCTCGGTCCTTTTAATTATCTTCTTGTGACTGTGCTTGATTCTCTCTGTCTGTTTTGAGTTCTGACAGATACTGTTTTTGAGTGAGGATTTTTGTCAGACTTGACACTGACTGGCATCCAAGGCCACAAAATCATATCAAAGTTCTACATACTGAATATATATGTAGCATCAGTTAAAAAAATGAAAATGAAATATTACATTGTATAATTCAGAAATCCAGTGTGTAAGTTTTCAGTCTCAGTGAATAATAAAGCCTCTTTGTGACATTTCCAAATGGACCTTCTATTTTGTTATAGACTGACAGCCAGTAAATACTCTGCCACAGTCACTAACCTTTTGTCAAACATGTAGACTGAAATCATGTTTTTTGACCTTTCCCTCCTTTTACACATTTTGACAGTCGGAGCCTCATGCTGTCAATATTTTGTTTCATTTGAATGGCTGTGAGTCTTTTTTGCAAATTAAGCAACAACAAACTATCTTTCCCTGCATTGTATTATCTGTATTAATTCAGTAACACAGTTTTTCTACTATTTTTTGTGTTTGATACACTCATTGCGTATCTGATGCCCTTCTAGTATGATTACACTTGACTGTGATCACTGATTTGAAAACCAAAGCAGTGAAAATGTGAAAGCTGTTACTGAAATAATACATTGCTGTCAGACAACAGACACCTTTGAAAACATAGATACCTCTCCTTGTCTGTCAGGCGGACCTGTGAGATGATTGTTGAACCTCATCACGGAGAACATTTGTTTACACAAATAAATGCTTCCAAACATACTCGGCGCACAGGCAGCCTTAAGGCGGAGTTGTGGCATAGTGTCTGAGATGAAAGGGGCAAACTCTTTTGCCTCAAGAGATTCAAACTTGGCCCTCAGTGGCTGTTCCACTGTAATTAATTCAGCTCTATGTCTCAGTATTTTGGAAAACTCTCTGCAGCAACTGCAAATGGATTTGCAAAACTTTGAAAACTCTATTTATGTGCATCAAGGTTCATAAACCTCTTCCTAAATTTGCACTTTCCCTGTTGCTTTTTGGCTCTTCGAGAGAATGCAGTTTTTTTTTAATTGCCTTTTACTGCATCATGCATATTCATGAATGTTTGGTTTGTGTCCCTCCTGTTTCAAATTCAAGAGTCCAGGACACTGAAATACTCTGTTACATCACTTAGAAAAGTCACATTGGTTTTCATTGTCAAACTTCAAAACATTTCTCTTGCTGACCATGAAAAAACAATGTTCTCTTTCACATCTGAGAGAATCTGAACTTCTACATGTTCGCCTATACATATCTCACGCACTATCCATTTACAAAGCTTCAGCGAAAAAAAAAAATTGTTTTTACTTTCTTTATGTGTATAGCATAGACAGTGTTGGGGTAAAATATTCAAGCCTCTATTAATTCTTCTAAAACTACTCTTTTAGATGTACTGAAACAGACACTAATGTTTTTTAACATTTGAGGTGCAAGGGTTCCAGGTATTGCTGTCTCGTCCAAGAATACCTTGACATCTTGCTCACTAGGACTGGGAATTGAACCAATTACCCTTGAGTTTGAAGACGACTGCTCTACCCACTGAGCTATCATGCTGCAAACAGAAAAAGTGTTTTGCTAGTACATTGAAACATAAATACCAAACTCTACTGACCAGTCTTAGAAGTGTTACAAAGTAATGTCTAAGGGTCTGGGAATCCACAGATGAATCTTAAGGGACACTGTCTAAAGAAAAGACTCTTTGAACGGTACTAGTATAGTGAACCTTCACATAACTGGTCAGCTTTTCAAAATTAGTCCAGAATCATGGCAGTAGCTCATTTAAGAAGTTACAAAAGATCCAAAGAAAACATCCAGTGAATTGTAGACCTTTCTCACCTCAGTAAAGGTCAGTTATAACGATTGCACTATCCAGTAGACTTTGAGTAGAAATGGCATCCATGGGAGAGTGGTGAGGTGAAAACCACTGCTGAACCAGAAGAACATCAAGGTTTGTCCGAATTCTGCCACAACACAGATGATCCTCAAACCTTTTGGGAGAATGTTCTTTGGACTGATGAGTTGAACTGTCAGGTGGAACATCTGGCTTAAACCAAACACAGAAACCCACAAAAAGAACATTCACCTACAGTCAAGCACTGAGGGATCACCATAGTATTGTATGAATGCTTCGCTGCTTCATGGGTCACGGAGATTTACCACGCAAATTCCATTCTCTACCAGATGATCCTGAAGGAGAACGTCAGACCATCAGTCTGTGAGTTAAAACTCAAGCTCCACTGGGTTTGTACAGCAAGACAATGATCTTGTGAAGAATACGTTTATCTCCAAATAGCTCAAAAGGAATAAAGTTGCAGTTTGAAGGGGCCTAGTATGATTTTGAACTGGCTCTTCAGTTTAAGGGGTGATTACTCTGTTACTTTGGTGACTTGGGTACTGGGTTAACTTTTTAAAAAAAAATACATTTATCATTTAAAACTTGTATTTTGTGGTTGCTGGAGTTGCCTTTGTTTTAAGTTAGATTTTGTTTGAAGATCTGAAACAGTTTAGTGTGAGATACACCCAAAAAGAGAAGAAATCAGGAGGGGGTTGAATATTTTCTCTCACAACACTTTTGCTGCTGTATATTTGTTCTCCACATCAAGGCTTTAAAGGTGTCTTTGAGGGAACAGGTGGCATAGAGGCAAAACACTTGCCACCACTGCAGAAGCTCAGTCTCAGTCCCCACTCTTGGTGCTGCTGGCTTTGTTGTGTGAATCCAACAAACACAGGTGGCTGTGTTCACTGAAGGGAAACCAATGAGGGATTTTGTGTTTGTTGTTTTGAAACCCACTCCTTCTCGCTGGTCAGTTGGTGCAATCTTGGGTGGGATCATATTAACTTTAATGCATGTTACAGCTGCTCACTGGAAGGTGCAAAGAGCAACACTGTGTGTAACAGAATACATTTGACTGTTTACACGCTTCACCCGGCAGTGGAGTTAGCAGAGACAAGCACTGCTGGGAACTGGCCATAGAAAACTGGAAAGCAGAGACAGGGGGGTAGGGGAAATTAATAAACTGTGCTGGACAGTATGACAGCTCTGTCTGTTATGTGTGCCCGGTGCAGTTATGTACTACAGTATGTGTGGCAACTGGGACAAGTATTCCAACTAGATGGGTGAGAATGAAGTGACAACACAGATACATGCCCTGTGCATGCCAAATCTAAATTTGTGATGCACTGTATTCCACCTGTGCCTCCAGCACAACACAACACACTCTGAAAACTGGTCACTGGAGGTTTAATGTGTTGATGGTTATACTACCAAATTAACAAAAAAAAAAATCAATGTACAAAACATACAACTTGAATGTGAAGGTAATGACAACACAGTAGCTTAGACATATAGTTAGTGTGTTTTTTGAGGATGAAATTTTATGAATTGAATTACTTCTAATACTAAGATGTCAATATGTTAATTTCCTAGTTTGATGTGAGATGATGGAGAAATATAATGCAAATGTGTATGTCTTGTTGGCAGGCCTCCTCTTACAGTCCTGCGGTGTTGATTTTGGCACAGCAGCAGTACAAACATGTTGCCGGGGAAGAGGCTACTTCCACTGTAATGTATTTACTGTCTAATTTGTGTCTCAGTGAGAGACCATATATCCTGTTTAGGGAGTGACACCTCTCCTCCTCCACTTTATGGAGCGGTGCAGGCATTTGATGGGGACTTGAACATGCTGTGCTGATGGATGAGGTTGTCAAGACAGCCCCATGATGGTCTGCTCCCCACAGAACACATGGAGTTGGAGAAACTCAATCATATAGAAAGGAATTACTCGAGACGTAGCTAATAACTCATTCGTAACACCTGAAAATAATCTTCTTAACAGTATATGCTTCACTTGTGAGAATCACCGTACAGTTTAAAGTGGGTTAAGGTGTCAGCTGTTGTAGTTAAAAACATGACATTTCTGCAAAATATGCTAATTTGTTGTGTCGTGACAACTTACTCTTTTTGGCTGATAAACATGCCTAAGGTTGAGGCTGTGCATATGTCAACAAGCAGGGTTTTTTTTTTTAAATCACGCTGTTTGTTGCTCACACTATTCCTGCCTTCACTAGTCTGCCTCAGCTGCCAGTGTACAATGTCGAACACTGTGCCTTTAATGTCAGGAATTCAGCTCGAGACTGAGAGTTTGATTCCCTGAGGCAGAAGTTCTGAATGGCTGACAGGTGTTTCAAAGTGTTCAATTTGTGGATGTTCTAAAACAAATTCTTGAAACATTGTGCTTTAATACCTCCCTTTGAGTGACTTTCGACACTATTTTTGGGCCTCTATTTTTGCTCTGTTTTTTTTTTTCATGTAAAAAATTCCAATCAACTGCATTCCTGACTAAAGCCCAGAGCTATTCTATGTGGTTGAATAACTGACAACAAGCAGGATTTCAAATTATGATAATTATAGCTACAAACTACTCCAGCGCTCATATGGCATTGGATATATTTGAATACATGTGACTGTAGGGGGTGCAAGGCATCATGCTGCAGTATAACTGAGCGCTGATGTAAATGTTACCTGCATGAGCAATCAACCTGAGGCAAGCTAGCAACAGAGGCAGCACACACTGGCCTGTAACTCCTCCCAGTTGACTGCAGCAGTAGCTGAAGCAATAAGCTTTTTCATTTACCAAGACTTAGAATATAGAATGCAGATGGATGATTTAACAACCCTGGGACTGACGTAAAAAAAAAAGCACACTCCTTGGGGGCTCCATCAGAAGTGGCCGGGTCTATTACTTCTCCTTATTTCCTATTGTTGTCGGAGAGTAGATATAATTGTTGATATTTCATTGCTCTGCACGTGAAATAAAAGCTAGCAAATTTAGACACTTCCACATACATTTAAGTCTAATTTAAAATTCATAAAAACTCATGTTAAATTGGATCTGATTTGAATTAAAAAATGAATAAAATCTAAAATTAATCACTATGTATCCGATGCCAAAGTCATAATTTGAACTCTGTTGTTTTCATATTGGACCATGAGGGAATATCTAATATTATACAGCCTTCCTGAGTAGCTACTGTTGATTCAGTTGCTACTTTACTACCACAATTTGTCATGTAAACACATGTTGTTAATATTACCAGTATTTTTTTTTCCTTTGTACTTTATACTACTGTGTGAGTGTGTGTGTTTGTGTGTGTGTGTGTGTGTGTGTGTTTGTATGTATGTGTGCGTGCACAAACACAGAATATGCAGATGCTGCTTTAGCTTGTTACAACAGCCTTTTGCATATTTGCATTTTGCACACAACTTAGCACACATTCTCATGGTTAGGTTCTGGACAGTAGTCTGACACTGGATATGTCTTGTAATACTGCCATTTAAAAACTTTAGTGGTGTTATTCCCAGTTTAACCAATGTAATTCAAGCCATAACAGCCTATTGATCAATGACACCCATTCTTAACGCATTATTCTTACAGTAACAGGGCAGTTTATGTGACAACACGTAACCCTATACCATAATTATTTTAAAATAACAATAAAAAGATGTGAAGAAACATATCTTAACCCAAATACAGGTTCACACATAACATTTATAAGTCAACAGGTTATAGTTGTAAAAAAGATTAAAGCCAAAAAAAAAAATGTCAGCCATTGTCTGTGCAAAAAGTGGCACATGCCTGTATACAGACAGCCCCTGATGTCTGCTAAAGCTCTGACAGCTGACACGTAAATAGTGAAATATTTCATGGTTTTGTCAAACAGCTTATACCCACCTCCTCTCTCTGCTGCTAGTGAACTCAAGTGTAGTTTCCTCAGTAAACACAAAACACTCTTTAAAAACAGAGGCAACGGAGGCAACACACATCATATTTGCTTTTCATATTAAGGAACATTAAGGATTGGTAAGTAATTACACACAACACTGATTGCAAAACTTGTCTGAGAGAGACTAATTCCTGCACACTAATGTCAGTCTCCAATTTTTATTTCAACATTTAATCAGGAACATCCCCACTGTGGATATATTTTTGTAGGAAACAAAATAAAATAAATTAGTGGCAGATTCCTCAAAATAATAACATCATTATAAAAACTAAAGCCATGTGCCTGGTATACACACCCACTTCATCACTTAATTTTTTTGTCTCCCTCATTCATTTTACATACGATGCCCAAAATATTTGAACTACCTCTTAATGTACTCCACCAACTATGACCTGAATAATAAGCATCTAGTAGAATAAACGCGTTATCGACAAAAACTGAAAAATTTGAAGCTTGAAAAAAAAATTGTGGCAGAGCTGCTGTCTTGGTTTGCTCTAGATTGTAGAGGTGTACCTAATAAAATGGCCACTCTGTGTGTGTATATAAATGCAGCCTCACTACCAGAAAACAGTGTCATCACTGAGAAAACATCTTGTTTCCTCTAAGTGATGCTTTTACAGAAGAATCACTCAGTGGTTTTTGAAAGGGTAGGATTACTTTCAGGACAGGTCTGCTTTATGCCAATAATTGACATTTGAAAAATAAAGCATTTAGATTGTATCACAAATACAGGTCTCACATCCATCAAATCCATAGTGGCATTGATTTCCCACTACTTGCATGAGTTCTTTGAAAAAAAATACACACAATGTATGTGTGTGGCTGTGTGACCCTGAAGTATGTCTGGGAGATTTTATGACACTCACACAAAGATTTGCCAGTTTTGCTGACTGCATGTCTTACATTGTCAGTGGTGCATAACAGATTCCCCCATTCAAGACTGTTAATATATACTGTGTCTACACACACTGCACTGTAAGAAAAACAAACTCAGGAAACAAGTGCTAGCAAGAGTGGCAGAAATGATGCACAAAAAAAAAAAAAACATGCTTGTGTTGAATCAGGTTATGCATCATCCAAGGAAAACATAGACTTTCTGACTGATTTATGTCTTCTGACATTGTTGTGAGCTTGTCCTTCGCTGTTTTGCTATTGCTGTTCAGGTGACTAAATAATATACAGTTGTGAAATAAATGCCAACTTCCAACATACTCTTTGCAGAAACTGTGTAGGCCTTTTGTAAGTGTGCTCAAATACATCCCTGGTTGCTTTTAATATTAGTCATATAATTGTTTATCCATTGACTTGTGCTTTTAACTAAACATTTACTGACTAACAACAACAGCAATAATAGTTTTAGGTGATTTGCAAATTTTGTTTCGTTCAGTTCTATGGATGCATAGTACAGTTACAAGCTTACACAAACATTACTGTAATCAGGGAAACAGGATGAATGCAGTTGTCGAAGTCTTTCTAAAATATAAAATAGTCCTGATTTTAAGTGTAGTTAAACTAATAACGCTGTAAAACTGAAGTTTGGCATCTCACTCAGGCAATACTTACTTTTGCACATTATTATGTCAAACTAAATGTTTAAATCAAACAAATAATGGTAATTAAATCAAGCATATGTTTAACAATTCAGTTGCATCTTCGCTAGCTCTGGTTTTATGCTCTCACTGCTTGACTCTGAAATATGCTATCACATTCGCAGTCGGATTCACTTGCCAGTGCACGATGTTTTTAAAGTGGTGAGTGCAGCTGTAAAGTGGAGTCACTCCACCTGTCAAAGGAGCTCCTTGTCTCCTTTAAAAGCGAACTGTGTGTGAACTTTACAGGACTGAAGCACTCCAAAGAGAACTAACAAGTATATTTATAAAAATGTCCAGAAAAAATAACTGTCTATTTATTTAAAACTATGACATGTAAGAAATGACACCTGCTCTTCTTCTTTACTGAACAGATGCCAGTCACCAGCGATTTATCTATAAGATCAAAAATATCTGAAAAAAATGGCTGCTGGACAAAGTAAATAAAAATCAGAGAGGTTAATTTGAGAAAACTTAATTGTGTCTTTTTTTTGTTTTTTTATATGACTCTTCCAACGGTCAGTATGTAATAAAAATGTGTTGGGGGGGTTTACAGTGCGTGGTCACTGAAAATGTGTTCTTCATAGAAAAACAAGCCAATGAGTCTCAGCTTGAAAAAATAATGAAACATTTCTTTTTTCTTTTGATAAAAAATTTAAACGGGTCCCACACACACGAACATCACACAAGGGGTAAGGTCCTCAAAATGTGAAATCCCCCAAGTGATGACAAGCTTCTGTTTCACATTCAGCTGGAAAGAACTTAAGTCAATCAGCAAATTAGGGAATTCTAACTATGGGACCAATTTTTGAAGCAATTTTTTTTTATTTCATTAATTGCACCTCTCCAACCAATCCCTAGCTGAAAAAAAAAAATCATTCAGACGAACTCTCTACACTGTGGTGTTTGTATACTTGGATGGAGATGTCAGGATGACAAAATGTTGAGCATCAGTTTAAATATCTGACCATCGTGGAAGTAAATCATTCAGTCAAACGACAGGCTGGCAGGGATAACCTTCAGGTGGTGAAGCTAATATAAAAACAGAACTGTGATTTTTTAAAGGTGTCCTTATAGCTGAAGATAAAAATACTGTAAACTGAATTATGTGCAGCCCACATTAGGGATATGTGACGTTTACAATAAGGTCTGGAGTTAAAAATGTAAAGGGCTTTTTATTGTTAAACAGAAAAAAATGAACTAATTTAGGGAATTAGATATAAAGAATGTACAAATATGTATTTAACATAATATAACTGCATGCAGCATCTATAAACTAAATAAACAATATGCAGTTATGAACAAGTGTCTAAAACAGAGTACAAAATGAAATTAAGTATCAGCATCATGTTAGAAAAATCACAAATGAGCCAGTGTGTAAGAAAATATCACATCAGGTGTCTGTTAATAAATTAAGTTGTTAAGATGAATGAGAAAATAAAGCATCCAAGGCTAATAAAACATAAAGACGTAAAAAAAAGCAATTAAATCTGAGTGATGCTGTAATTAATCAAATAAACAGATCATGAAGTAATAGAGATATGAATGGTTTGGGATATAAATTAAGCAAAGAGAAGCATAACAAACACTCAGGGTTACCCCCAGCATCAGTCAAGAAGCTCCTTGCGTTTTTATAGATTGTAAATGACAATCCAAGCCCTCCTCAACCTGCATTCCAAACCCCTACATTAACAAATTTAGGCATTCCTGCTCAACAGCTATCCCTCCAAAATCCCCATTTATTACTTAAAAAGCTCAGTGAGCTTTCTGACTGCCACTGGGAACAAGAACAATATAATTAAGTAGTACATTTTACTGGCAGTAGCAGGTGGGGATGATCAGTAAATAGTATGGTAGCGTTCACCATACATCAACCCCCTGTTTATCCTTGTCAAAAAAAAAAACATTTTACCATTTGTTTTGTATTTTATAAGTACTAAAGGGTCTAAGTGTAATGTAAGCAAAGTATATTTGTATAGATCGTTATGTAGCTTCATCAATACAGTGACTTTTTAAAATAAATGTTGTCTCCATTTGCTTTTACTAGTGTTGGGCTGGAGCCTATTTCAGCATGTAATGAACAAAAAGTAGTGAAACCATAGTGATATGCAGCAGCACTAGTCATCTACTGTATTCACTCTTTCTGCTGCTCAGAGCACGTTTCAGTGTTCACTGTGCAAACAGGAGTAGCTATGAAAGTAGAACTAAAACTTCTCTTCTGTACAGGAATTGGCAACATGTCACCGTCACTTCATTCTGTCTGCAGCATCACGTGTTAAATGTGTCATGTACTTTCTGAAATAACACTTGTACTGATATCATTTAGTCAAGAGGAGACATTTGGCTTGAACATATGGACATTTGAACAAGAATTAATCTCTACATTTTAACACTGTGAATGGTTGCTCCTCTGATCACATTTATATGTGTATACATTCACTTGTATTCACATCTGCAGGCCTGTGTGAAGTTGGCAGTTTGAGCTGCATGTTTCTGAAAGGTGGGTGACCTATGGAGCTGAGGAAACCACTACCAAAATTAAAACCTTCACGACCATTTTGCTGCGAGGTGACGATGATAACCTCTGCCCAACATAATCAGATATGTCAATATATACAGTGATTAGATGAACAGCAAATCCCTAATTAATGTTTTTCATACATTGATTTGTAATTTTACAGCACTATATGACCAGTCACACTTCACTGTTGGCTCTTGTATAACACTGATGTGCCCTCCCATTTATTTCCATGTCATTAGCAGCAAAGGTTTTCCATCATCATTGTTCTTCGTTGTGCAGTCAAGTCCTCAATCAAAACATAATCTTATGTGCTTCACTTCACTTTGCATTGCACATTTGAGAAAAGTAAAAATCGTTTGAGTCCATTCCTTACACCACTGAGCAGAGAATAACAGGATCAAGAAAACAACGAAGCCCGACTTGTCGGTAATTCAATGTCTCCATTAAAGGATCATGATCTGTTTTATGATTCATGATGGCCATGCCGGAGAGTCATGTAATTGGAGTATATGAGAGCGATGGCTCTCTCAACAGGATTTCTGTTCTGTTATCAGAGCAGTTACCGTTCCACTATCACTTTTTCTTTCCCTTTCTACTTTCACATCATACGCAGATCAAAGTCATATTCCAGCAGTGCACTGCAGTAATGACTGACCTACATTTCCACTGCTTAAATTTGATGATGATGGTGATGATGTCCCATTTAAGCCTTTTTTTTTTTTCAAGTTTGTCTTCAGGTTTCTGATAATAAAATGTTACTATTTCCTTGTAATATCAGAATTTTAATTTTATTTGTATTGTAATTAATTAGGATATTGATAATAATTCATTTTTATACCTATAATTTATATTTTCTGGATAATGATGTGCATCTTTTCTAAAACCAAAATTGTATGTTCTCAGTATTAAAGGGTTCAAGAAATAAGCCTCTTCACACCTTGGGTGCTAAAAAGAGTTGGCTATTTGAAAGGGCGGCGTCCCCTAAAAGCAACCAGACACTCATCCACTTATAGACTCATAATGTTGGGGTTATAGAGGAGTGGCAGGCCCTCCACCCACTTGAATGTGACAGTAGCCTCAGCATTGCCATCCTCTTCATCACTAGATTCCTCCTCATCACTTATTTTTTGGTCTGGATTATAGCATGTGTCATCCTCAGTTTCTGACACTTCCTCCTCTAATCCATCCTCACAGTCGGTTTCCTGACTTTCCTCCTCACCTCTCCTGTGGTGATCAAATATGTAAACAGGAGCCTCACTCACAGTTTATCTACCAGCCATGGTGCTGCCACACAATGAACTATAAGCAAGACCTCAGAAAAGCATTTAATGCTCAAGTTACATGAAAAGTACAATATTACTGAAACATCTGTAAGAACTGCCAACAGGCGTTGTTCCATGGGAGAGAGAGTCTCCCTCAAAGGCTCCCGTAGTGGTTACCAGCAAACCCAAGGTGTGTGTGCATATGTAGCTGAATTCAGTTTTTTTACACTAATTATTGTCTCCCCCATTCATTTCTAATGGCCGGTCATTTTTGACCAGGAACACCAAGAGTGTACAAAGGTTGAATAAAGCACAAAATTTTATGCAAATTCATACAATTTATTTTGTGTGTTCAAGTCATGTTTGTGGATAAAGTAATCGAATGTTAGGTCAGTCTGATCAAATTAACTACACTTTTCAGAGACAAAACTTAAAAAGGTCAAATTTGACCGGAACACAACATGAGGGATTAAAAAATGACAGTGGAATAATGGAAGCAAACAGCAACATGGTCAAATAATCAAATACAGTACAGTAATAAACTTTATTCAGCACCACGTAAATATCTGAGGTGTATGTCAAACCACTAGAGTTGAGAAGAACATTTTAGCGCTCTTGGGATACTGTACCTGCATGATACAGTAATGACATAATAATACAGGACCTCATACATTTGTAAGCTTATTTTGCACATTATAACGTGCTAACAGGTATTTAGTCAAAAGGGAGGGGCACAATCGCAATAGGTAACTTTATGTTCATTTTTATTTCATTTAATTTATACTTTATTGAAGAAATTCATGTGGACACACTGCACCTTTGAGACTTCAGGGTTCAGGGTTCAGTGTCTTGTACAGGGACAATTCGAAATGTGGATAGTAAACTGGGGGAACCGGGAAGCGAAACACCAACTCTGGAGTTTGTAGCCACTCTGGAGTTTGTAGCCACTGCGCAATGCCCTCTAAATAAAAACAACAACTTTGTGGTCTATGTCAATGAGCCCCAAAGTCACATATTTTTTAGAGCTGAATCGAAAACGAGGCGTTTGACAAAGCAGGAACATAAAGGAAACAACTTTAAAATAATGTAACCTTTGTGCCCTGTTCTAAAACATTTACAGAGAACAGTTGGTTTGCCCAGGAGAAACATATAGGGCAGGGAAGTTATGTGTACTGAGGGACAGACAAATGAGTTGTTGTTTTTGTTGACAATAAACATTGTAGAAAATGCCAACCTTATCATTTAAAGTCTGTCTCCACTCAAGACTATGTTCTGCTTTTTGTTGCACTTCAATGTTTGACCTTCACTGTGCAGATTGATGTGTGCAGAGTTTGACACTAGAAGGCTGTTTTCCCATGAATCAGCAGGAGCAGAGGAACATTTCTTCGACCTCACCATAAATCTGAGTTTATTACGTTCATGTACAAAATGATTTTTTAACATCACCACTAGTATGGAATCCATTCATATCCATAGCTATGTATGCTGTGCTGTGGAATCTTAAAAAACACTCTTAGAAGAAACTTTCCTAAATGTCACTCACAACAAAGTATACTAATTTGTCTTCAAACAATTCTGGAAGAAATCAAGGAGTTAAAATATATTAT